>BMAU01017002.1:305000-362500 GCA_019973935.1 Trichonephila clavipes | reverse complement strand
AAAAAATACAATATGTAAAGCTAAGTTGAGATTTTTGTTAAGTGTACGAAGACTTGTGGCGTAATCTTTTAGTAGCTTTTTGATTATTAATTTTTTAAAAAAATAGTTATATATACTATTTTTTAAAAAAAATTAATTGTGTCATTTCATTACGAACAAGTTACAGATAACATAAAAAAATTACAATTACAATATATTAATTTTTCTTAGTCGAAAACACTAAATTTCATAAGAAATTACAAGTGTACGAACACTTTTGTAGCCCACTGTATATAACATAATTTCTCAGTCACTTTAATAGTACAGATAAATAAATATACATTTAATTAAAACATCCACTTTAAATATTTTATCCAGCGTAAAAAAATATATATAATATAATTCAAAAACGTAGAAAATTTTTAATAATAAAATTTAATGATCTGTATTTCTATATCCTTTGCAGATATTTAAAACTATTTTAAAAATGTTTATTTTTGTTGATTAGATTATATATATTGGGCAAAAAGGTGTGTAACAATCGTCTGCTGTTTCTTTTAAAACTAAAATACATATTATTTTAATTGTTCTAAAAAGGAAATGAATTCATGATTTGACAAAGTGCGGAAATGCTATGTAATGGGTTCTTTGGAGGAAAATAATTAATATCAAAATCTACAAAGCGCTATGCCAATCTTGGTTGTATTATTTTAAAAAATTGAGATTGATATATTGAATTATACAAGAAGTAAATAAATCTACTAGTTGACTATTTCAATAAGAAAAAAAACCAGAGAAATCTTAAATACATACAGTGTTCCACAAAAGTGTTCGTAAACTTGTAAAATGGGATGTTTTCGGCTAATAAAATTTAATACATGAAAGTTGTATTTTTTATGATATCTGCAACCTGTTTTTAATGGAATAACATAACTAATTTTTATAATATAATACAGTCATTATTTTAAAAAAAATCTACTTCCAAATTACATTACAGAAGTTTTTGTACATTTCAAAAAAAATCTCAGCATTGCTTTAAATATTCTTTTTTGTTATCTTAATTTAATAGAATATGTTTTAGAGTCGCGTCCACGGTAACTTTTAAACGTCATGTCATATATTTCATAATTTTTTTTTTTTGTAATTTCTGAATCGATGTTCTTCCATTCTTCTGTGATTATTGTTTATTGTTTTAACACTCCCCTTTTTGTTTTTTATAAGTCACGATTTCTTTTTTTTAAGATCAAATTATCCCAAAATATGTTATACTGGACTTAAATCAAGTTATTTAGGAGGTTTTTTTAGAATTTGGTACAGTTATAGAGGCACCAGTGGCATAAATTGAGCGCAGTACGCTTGGTTCCATTATCTTTTTAAAAAACGAAATCCTCTACAATATCCAAATTTTGATCGGGTAATTTCAGATTGTTGTTTAAAATATTTAAACTGAGCTAATGATTCAAAATACCATAAAAAATTCCAAATTATCTAACCCTGAAGCCAATTTCCGACCCTCATAATTTTGATACATTAATTTTTAAATATCGAAAACATTAACTGTTATAGAAATTTGCATGTGTACGAAAATATTTGTGGTCCACTGTATATACTAGCTAACCCAACTATGCATTACTATGGCTTTTTTTGAAATATGTTGATTTAAAATTATAAACTATTAATTGCAGTCAAATTACTATTTTAGCAACTTTTAATATTATTTTTATCAGTTTAAATTGCGACAATCAATATTTTTTATGTAATTAATCTTTATTCGGTACATAATATTTTGCGTTAAACTATGTTTTGCTAACGCAAGAAAATTGACGGTTTTTCCACACATGAGCATGCATCATACAGTTTTCTATGCAAGAAACATGGATTTTCTACATCTCAGATGACCTTGAGATTTATTTATGACCATCAGGAAAGCTAAACTAATCGGGAATTGAGGCATTTTGAATGGTATTGGAGATCATGATGGCATCATTGAAATACATAGCAACAGCGAGATTTATACTTAAAAGTTTCCATGCAAAATGGTTGCTTAAACAACATTTTTGGTGATCATTTTGATGACTAAATGGGTATAATCTAGGTGGTTTTAAGTAACGCTGCTGAATAACCAGTGAATCAATTTTCAACCGAAGATTGTGGTATCGCCTTCCTGGTATATGCAGAGAATTCAAAAATTCAGTTAGAAAATTTACGGTTTTATTTCCATCATCAATGATGTCAATTGATTTAAAAGCCATTAGATTTTAAGAACATCATTATTTTTTTATGCAAAATAACACGATTACTAAGTCAATCATTACCTAGATAATTAATCAGTATATTCAGGAAGATATTCTCAGTCAGTTCTTTTTTTGTCTGAATAAGAGTACAGAAGTTGTCTAGTGATTTGTTACATTTTGTATTAGGATGCAATTTTGTATATATTTCATTGTTTCCATTATCCAGCAACTGGTTGGAAAATATTAGCACCGATTGATCATCTTGCAACTATACCTTCTTTTTTACGATCAGTCGACCTTTCACCATGAAAATGATTGTCTTAAACTTGCATCAATCTCTTTTGGCAAAAGAGTGAGAAATGACTGGCAATGTGTGTGTCTTTCGGAAATCACCATAGAGTAATAGGATAGGATCAATCCATTACTTTCTCGTTGCCAATCAAATCTTGCAAAGTTCTGCGTAATGCTTCGAAATAATGTTTATGGGCCACGGTACAGTCTCTCTCTCACACACACATATCTCTCAGATTATAACTCCTTTGTAGTACCGTATCCATTGCTCTTTTTTTCTATAATGTTACATTTTGCACCTGGGTCCTTATGAATTTCTAATGACAGCTTGAATGCTGAAAATGCCCTGAGTATGGGGGTTACATTAACATCACGCTGTAAAGCGCTTGGTGACGGACCTCGTAATTTTGAGTCTTGATCAAGCAGGACACCTGATCTGGCGCCTCCTCTCCAAACTAATACACCACGTCAACGACAGGACTTTGAGCTCTACAGATTTAACGTACATTTATCATCCCTAAATGGTGGGTATTTAGTGGCGCCGGGACTCGTAACAGCGACTCATCGACCACAAGTTCGCGACCATAATCAAAAGCTACAGAGGCCTCTCGAAACCAGATTGAAACTTATAGCTATAAATCATAAATCATTCTTATTTTAATAAATTTTATTCGAAATATGTTCGACAAATTCAACTAAGCATTTTAAATCAAATGTATAACTCATTTATTTAAAAGTTACATCAGTGTTAATAATTTAAATATTTTATTCATTTCACAAAATATATATTAAGGAAAAAGAAATAGCGAATCCCCATGTTTTTCGCATAGTAGACTATATTTTGCTTGCTCCATATCAGGAACTCCAAAATTATTTTTCATCTATACACCGAATAATATGACAAAATAGTTGTTTTTAAACTTGCATTAAGTTAGAAGAGTTATTTTTTTAATTATTTTTAAACATTTTTAAAACAAAGTTTCTAATGTAAATTTTGAAAATACAACTAAAATTTAATTTATTCATTTACAAGCTGTTATAATACAGATTGGCAGGACAACGTCTGCCGGGCTCAGCTAGAATTTATGTAAATAGTTATTCCAAGCGTTGACGTAAGATCGAATATATTTGAATATGTATATTTATTTGTAGAAATGAATGGTAATTTATCTACTCCAGTGTTTCTCAAACTTTCAATATTTGCTACCCTATATTCAATCATAATTACTACCACGCTCATCTCCCCTCCAACCAATAACATGTATTGAATTCAATAATTTCATTCTTTAATGCTAAATACTCAATATGAACTTAACTTCTTAAGTATAAAAACGGCGTATATAAAAGTCTCGCCCTCAGCTAGTGTGTTTATTGCCTCTGACGTATATATACTTCCTTACAAAATACGATGCCTTCAGTGCCTTGCTATACATGAAGGGTTTAGAGCGAAAAAAAAAGGATCTTGACAGATTTACTTTTTATTTCAGAGGATTTGTTTATTTATTCCTTTTCCACAACTCCCCCCCCAACACACTACATACATCAACTACATGCTAAAAAAAAGGTGTCAGTGGGGAGTGAATCGCGTAATTTTCAATCGACATTTAAAGTATTAATTATAAATCGTACAAATTATCAATATAAATGTTAATTTTTGTATATTTTTGTATATGACAAGCCCATGATTTCACTCGTAATTATTAAACTTGTTCTTAAATTAATTGTAAAAATCATTGCCCTGTACTGATATATTTATAAGTGTTTTATATCGGTGTAAAAGTGTATTTTATTTTTATTATATCAGAAGATGTTGTATTAGTTTATTTTGAGTAAATTAGTAATATTTAAACTAATATTTTGCTTTCGACTTCCCAATATGCTCGCACTCCCTCGTAGGTTTATCACCCCCTAGGGGGTGCTTCACATTTTGAGAAACACTGATCTACTCTAAATAAAATTGCTGAATTTAAAAATAGTTAATAAATATATATATATATATATCAGACTGGTAATATCGTAGTCATTTATAATTGTTTTTCTTTTTCTCATATGGGCTGCATTTTGGCACCTAAGTCTTTGCAGGTACAGTAAGTCCCAAAGTGTGAGAGCTATTTGCTTAGTGTCACCATCTAAGGCGACTCACAGTACCATTTCAGGCTATCATCGAATGCTAAATATTGCAATGTTTTAATTTCATTGAGAGTGCCAGAGACAAATTGATACTCAAAGGATGTTTTACATGCCACATAATCATATTACATGATTGCCTTCAGTTTTCGCCTCCAGAAAATTCATCGATTCTAGCCAGAATCTAACCCAACACCATAGGTTTGCGAGGTGGGAATTATATCTCTAAACCACCAATATGACAATAAGTTATAAGAAACGACACAATAATTCCATTTTCATATGCTAGAAGAAAACGGCACATATAACCATAAAATTAATAACAACAATCACATCCATTTTCAATGATGGTATATTATTTCTAGTGACAATATAGCAATGAAGGAAAATAACGTAGTTGTTTTTTTTTGTCATTTTTTCCAATTCTTACTATTAATTCACACCCTCCATATATATAGCATGTTTTTCTAGAGGTATAGAACTTTAAATTACTATAAAAATATAATTACTATTACTATAAAACAACGATGTATTATTCGATTGACATGATTTTTTTTATTCGAAAGATAATCTTGTGGCATTTCATTTTAAATATGATCAAGCAAGGCGTAGATTCGTCGAATGGGACCAAAACGAGATTGCCGTTGTTCTCGATTTTCATAAGCGAATTTTGTTTAGCGATGAAGCGCACTTCTGGTTGAATGGCTACGTCAACAAACAAAACTGCCGCATTTGGAGTGAAGCTAATCCATAAGTGTATGTCGAAACACCGTTACATCCAGAAAAACTGACTGTTTGGTGCGCTTTATGGGCTGGTGGAATCATTGGTCCATACTTCTTCAAAAACGATGTAGTCCACAACGTTACAGTCAATGGTGATCGTTATAGAGCCATGAATTAATCGTTATAGAGCCATTTCATTTCTGAATTAAACAATCATGATGTCCAGGAGCTGTGGTTCCAACAAGACGGTGCAACATGTCACACAGCTCGTGCCACAATCGATTTATTGAAAGACACGTTTGGTGACCGCCTAATTTCACGTTTTGGACCTGTGAATTGGCCTCCAAGATCTTGTGATTTAACACCGCTAGACTATTTTCTGTAGGGCTATGTTAAGTCATTGGTCTATGCGGGTAAGTCACAAATGCTAGAAGACAACATTCGCCGTGTATATTGCTGATATACGACCATTTAAAAGACAAAAATTGGGGTTACGTCCAGATTGACTTCGCCGTGTTATTGCTGATATACGGCCACAAATGTTGAAAAAAGTCATCGAAAAACACCCTTGGACGTCCAGATTGACTACATCCCATCCAGCCGTGTCAGTCATATGCCAGAAATCATATTTAAAATGTAATGCAACAAGCCTATCTTTAATTTCGAATAAAAAAAATCATGTCAATCGAATAATATATCGTTGTTTTATTGCAATTTAAAGTTCTATACCTTTCATATTGGAATTTTGCTGAAAAAAAACACCCTATATATATATATATATATATATATAATTTGATATATATATATATATATATATTGTTCAAATCTTCAATTGTTAATAAAATACTTTCTATTTATCCATTCAAATACATTTTTATTCCAGTAGTGAACGACACTTGATGCTAATACAGTTGTTCAAATATTAGTAAATAAATTAATTAAAGATAAAAAAAAAAATAGTCTACTTTAGTATCTAATATAGTTACTGATTTGTTTTACTCCGTCATCCCGCGATTTTTGCCAAAACAACAAAACAAAATCTTAGGAAAGTTGTAAATAATTTTTTATGTAATAATCTTGAAAAACTGTTTCTTTTTCCCATGTGAATGATTTTTATGATAAATGGATAAGCATATTGAGCACTTTGAATAATTATTTCGCCAAGATGCATTTTTACGAGTATTCTGAAACATATAATGCAGAGTTTCCCATACTGTGGGGCACGCCCCATTAGGGGGCGACATCATATGGAACATAAAATATTTTAAAAGTAATTAATTTACAAGAATGAATTAATACACAAAATACTTTCAGACATAATAAAAATGCTACTTTTATTTGATTTGCTGTAATCTTATGATGAGAGATTTTTGATTAGGTTTTCTTTTTAAACTTAAAATCCTACTCTTTCAGATAAAAAATGGAACCCAGACGTAAAATCTAAAACGTTAAGAGAGATAAAAAATTCATCACTGTGTTATGACTTTTGAAGTCTATACATTTTAGCTGTAGGCAGCAGAATATATTTGCTCAATGTCTGTTTGACTTTCTAAATTTTTAGTAGAGTTAGTTATGAACCATTTCTTATGTGTCCATTTCTCATTTAGGAAGTTTTAAATAATGTATTTATGTGGGGGTCCATTAAAAGAGTTTTATGATACTTGGAAATATACAGAGAAGGATTCCTCACTTTGAAGGATTACATGACTAAAATTTATTTTTATGGGCACAAAAGCCAATTATTTACAGTCACTCAGATACCTACTAATATGAGGTTGTAGCTTGAAAGACCTGGGTACTCACGTCATCCACCCAATGATATTTTTATGAGTACTCTCAAACATATAAAGCACAATGAAAACGTTTTACACAATTTTTTTAGCAGTAACATCCATAATATTATTATTGAATACACTTTTAACCCGGAAGGGTTTGCACGGGCACTCAGATCACGAAATCATTGATTCTGGCAAAATTATTTATTTGTTAAAAAGAAAAATTGAAAAGTCCTTGAAAGTACGTAAGTATTATTTCTCTAAATTAAATTATTCATTGGAATCACGATTTGTGTCGTGTACAATAAAAATAGTTATGAAAAAAAAAAGAACTGCGGAGACTCAATTAAGCTCGCGAGTTCATTAAGGTTAGTACCGAGTGTGTGCCTGATCCCAGGATAAAACATTTTGAAGTCTTCTCGCTTTAAATATTAAAAATAACACAATTATTCTTCATCGGGATTTTGTATTATTTTTCATTATTTAACATTAATTCTAAATGCTCATTCTGTGAGGCTTGAATTTACAGTTTGCTTCAAACTAATTATAATATAAGCATTCATTTGGAAATATCATTTCACATTTACGTAAAAATTTCGCGCAGCATTTGGGTTTACTCTCCTGACAATTCAACTATTATATCAAGAATGTTTTAGTTTTTTTTTAAATGATATCGAATAAAGAGCGGGTACTTCAGACAGTACACTTTTAATGTATCAGTGCAGCACAAGGTATTTTATAACTAATTTATTAATACTAAATTAAGAGCGAGCTTAATAAGTATTAGCGACTTTCATGAGCTTGTCTTGCAGAGGAAAGTTTTTCAAAGGAATGTTTACATTTAGAATCTGACACTCAAACATTTTTTTCTATATTTGGCTGAGATCTATATTTTGTCTTCAAAGCTGCCACCACACTTTACAATCTGCTCCAGTTTAAAAATTCAAGAAAGAAAAATAAAATATATATATTACGAAAAAGTAACATATATAAAGTTTAATATACTTATCTTATATTAATTTGTACGGTTTATCATTAAGATCATATTGTAGCTTTAGCCTAAAAAACGGTGTCTGTGATTTATGTCCTAAATAAAGGACACGCACACTTGAAACATTTTCTTTAGTTTTATTTGATTTTTTCTCAAATTATCAAAGAAAAATTGAGAAATCTTTGAAAGAATGTAAGTATATTTTCTTTTACTTAAATAATTCACCGGAATTAGGATTTTTATCGTGTATAGTAAAAATAATTAT
Source organism: Trichonephila clavipes (assembly GCA_019973935.1). Classification (NCBI taxonomy): domain Eukaryota; kingdom Metazoa; phylum Arthropoda; class Arachnida; order Araneae; family Nephilidae; genus Trichonephila; species Trichonephila clavipes. The sequence continues at coordinate 354,115 of BMAU01017002.1, read as the reverse complement.
AATAAAATTGTAGTTTTAAAACAAACTAAAAAACTCGCTTTTTTTGTGAATCGAACTTTAGTAAAAAAAAATAAATAAATACATATTACTTAAAAGTAACATATACAGAATTTAATACTTTTTTTTTCAATTTGTACGGTGCATAATTATAATCGATCTTATATTAGCTTTAGCTCCAAAGTGCATTATTATTGCATTCAATACATGATTATTTTTCGGGGGGGTGGCGCGATAAAAAATATGATTAAAAATTTGGTCGCCAGTAATGAAAGTTTGAGAATCACTAGTCTAACACCATAGATAAAAAGAAAAATTCCTCGTTGTTTCTACGTAGCGCAGCGTTTCTCAAACTGTGGGACACGTCAACTTTGGGGGGCGTGATAACTTTACGAGAGGCGTTATCATAAGTCAAATATCAAAGATTATATTAAAAAAAAACTAATTTACAAAAAGTAAACAAGATACATTCTGACAGAATAAAAAAATAATATACACATTTATACTGATATTATAAAGTACTACACAATGTGTTTGATAACTAATTTAGCAGTACTAAATTAAGACCAAGTTTAATGATTCCCAGTGGCCCCATGTTCCTGTCATATATAAATTTATATGCAAAAAATAACACTTATCCTGATGAATGGTTCGGTTCATAATTAATCTCTTAACTGTCGATTAAAAGTTGTGCAATTCACTCCCAATGCCACCGAACACACTGTTAAGTTTCTTTTATTGCATTTCATAGCTTTCGGTGCAATTTTATTGATAAAAGTGCACAGAAAAGATCATACATCGCAAAGACGTACATATGCGTCCATGGAAAATAATGCTTCGGCTGAGTGAGATGTTTGTATGCGCCAGAGGCACTTAAGAGTTTTAATTCATATTCTAGTTTTGGATAAAGTTTAGTATAATTGAATTCAATATATTTTAATTGTATGGGGGCGTGATGAAAAATATGACTGCATATAGGGTCGCAAGTAATGAAAGTTTCAGAAGCACTGCTGTAGCGCAATGGATAGAGCTTTGAACTTCTAATCAAAGGCTCGTGGATTCGATTTCTATCTGGGACGAACTAAATTCTTAGAATGTGTTATAAAGGGTGTTTTTTTAGAGGTATAGAACTTTAAATTGCAATAAAACAACGATGTATTATTCGATTGACATGAATTTTTTTTATTCGAAAGATAATCTTGTGGCATTACATTTTAAATATGATCAAGAAAGGCGTAGATTCGTCGAATGGGACCAAAACGAGATTGCCGTTGTTCCCTATTTTCATAAGCGAATTTTGTTTAGCGATGAAGCGCACTTCTGGTTGAATGGCTACGTCAACAAACAAAACTGCCGCATTTGGAGTGAAGCTAATCCACAAGTGTATGTCGAAATACCGTTACATCCAGAAAACTGACTGTTTGGTGCGCTTTATGGGCTGCTGGAATCCTTCTTCAAAAACGATGAAGGCCACAACGTTACAGTCAATGGTGATCGGTATAGAGCCATGATTACTAACTTTTTCATTCCTGAATTGAAAAATCATGATGTCCAGGAGCTGTGGTTCCAATTAGACGGCGCAACATGTCACACAGCACGTGCCACAATCGATTTATTGAAAGACACGTTTGGTGACCGCCTAATTTGACGTTTTGGACTTGTGAATTGGCCTCCAATATCTTGTGATATAACACCGTTAGACTATTTTCTGTGGAACAATGTAAAATCATTGGTCTATGCGGATAAGCAACAAACACTTGACCATTTGGAAGATAACATTCGCCGTGTTATTGCCGATATACGGCCAGAAATGTTGGAAAAAGTCATCGAAAATTGATCGTCCAGATTGGACGACATCCGAGCCAGCCTTGGCAGTCGTATGCCAGAAATAATATATAAAATGTAATGCCACAAGATTATCTTTCGAATAAAAAAAATCATGTCAATCGAATGTCATCTTTTATTTATTGCAATGTAAAGTTCTATACCTCTAAAAAAACACCCTTTATAAATGAATAAATAGTAGCATAAACAAAATAATATTCCAAAACTGTATATAGAAAGGAAAATAGCTGTATGTTTTAACACTTAAAATTGTGATTTTGTCATATGTATATAGGTTACCGTTAAAGGATATAATTCATTTATTTAAAAAAAAAAGAACTAGGTATTTTATGAAATAACTAGACAAATCATTTAAAGTATATATAATATATAAAAAAATTTATACTTTATCTAGTTATTCTATGTAATAACTAGGTATTCTATAAAATATCTAAGGATATACCGTTGAAGTGAAAATAAACAATTGCAAAGATATTTTATAAATTAATTGATCGCAATTAGCTAAAATCTCTAGAAAAATTTATTTTGTCCCCTTAGAAGATGAAATAATTTATTTTTGCTCATAATGCTAAAATAAATTAAACAGGAAGGAAAAAATTTATATTTTTCAAAAATGGATTATTTTTAAATATTATCAACACAAATACATGTTGAGAAGAAAAACTGCTGCTTCATAAAAGCATTGTGTAAAATTTTAAAACAAATATTTAAAAGAACACTAATTGAAATTTTATGAGTTAACTTTTTTTTATTTTTCATTATTTTTTAGAGCAAATATTTCTGGGACGATACTTTGGATTGTTCTGCTTGTTATTTTTGAAACAAGCACACTGTTTAGTATTATGCATTTTTTTTTACATCAGCACTTTTGAAATCCTTGTCCTGTACTGCAACTTTTAGGTGTTGCTACACATCGAATCATTGTTTCAATATTTTGAACTTCTTTAATGGAAAATATTTCTCGCTTACATAAACTTAACAGATATCTAGAGAGTACAATTGTTTTATTTATCCTAATCGAAAACATTCTTTTCAAACCAACTTGAACCATTTCAAAGAACTTTCGAATGTCCTATTTCATTCCTTAACGATCAAGTAATCGCTATTCTATAGAATATCTTGTTTAATCGTAGAAATCAATAACTTTATACAAATTAACTAAATGATTCAGTTATTTCATGAAGTACCTAGTTATTCTATTAAATAGCGGATTTCACGCTTTAACGGTAACATACACATATTTATATTAATTATAATTATTTAATAAAAAGTAACTAGAATAAAATTTTTCTTTGTTGGCCGAAGTAGAAAAAGACTTAATTTCTAATTTATATATATATATATATATATATATATATATATATATATATATATATATATATATATATACTAGCCATTACCCACCCGCTTCACTGGGTATTTCACGATGTTGTATATATGTATACTGTTTACATATATATTAATTATTGATATCTAGCATTAAGAATTCGATTGTATTGAAAAATATATTTATAGCTGTTACACTCTCACCCCTTGATATAAAAAGAACATAAATTATAATATCTAATTTCTATTTATGTCTAAAATCGAAGTAGAAAGATTTTTTGGCTCACTTAACCTAATAATCAAGTGGATTTCCACCAAAGCAACTTTCAGTGGATCTCTACTCCATAAAATAAACATGCGTGCTGAATTTCAAGTCTAAATCTAACAGAGCAAAAACAGAATTTTTATCATCAATACCTCGTTGACAGCATTCTTAGCGGATTCCAATTCAACAAAAAAGAGACATGCAAACCAATTTGTTTTTATTATAGTCTTAGTTCAAAAACGGGAATTTTGTCTATCAATACGCCCCAATAACTTTCCCCGCTTCCCCCTGGAGTTGATTTCCGTAAATTCCATTCTTAGTGGAATTCTATTCAACTATAAAGAAAAAAAAAAGGGCTCAACAAATTTCATGTAAGTGAGTTAAATTCAAAAACAGGAATTTTTCTATAACATGCCTTAATCCCTCGCAAACGCACTCCTTTGGGGGTCCGTTTTCGCAAAAATCTTTGTAAAGGGAACTTTATTCCATGAACGGAACATACCTTCTAATTTTCAAGCAGGGGGTTCTATTAGTTGATATTTATCTATTACGACCCTTAATCCCCCTCAGTGACACTTGGGGATCAATTTTCCCCAAAACAATTTTGTAGCGGATCTCTATACCATGAAAGGAATTAGCTTACCAAATTTTAAGCCTTGTGTACGTTTAATAGTTTAAAAATTGAAATACTTATCTATAACGCCTCTTAAGTCCTCGCAACGCCACTTATGAAACGATTTACACAAAACCCATCTTATGACAGATCACTACTCAGTGAAGGGAATCTGCTAACTCAATTTCAAGATTTTACGTCTAATAGATTAAAAAAGGAGTTAATTGCCTATAACGCCCCTTAATTCTCCACAACGCCACTTGGGGTCGATTTTCACAAACCCCATTCTGTAAGGGATCTGTACTTTATGAAAGGGATCCGCTTATCAAATTTCAAGACTGTACGTCTAATATATTAGAAATGGAAATAATTATGTATAACGCCTGTTAAGCCCCCGCAACGCCACTTAGGAAACGATTTTCCCCAAACCCATCTTATAGCGGATCTCTACTCAATGAATGGAATCAGCTTACTAAATTTCGAGATTTTACGTCTAATTGTTTAAAAAAAAAAAAGGAGTTAATTGCCTATAACGCCACTTCTGGGAGTCGATTTTCACAAAACCCATTCTGTAGGGGATATGTACTCTATGAAAGGAATTCGCTGACCAAATTTCAAGACTGTACGTCTAATAGTTTAAAAATGGAAATAATTATGTATAACGCCCCTTAAGCGCCCTCAACGCCCCTTGGAGGTCAATTTTTGGAAAAATCATTATGTAGGGAATCTCTACTTTATGAAAGAATAATGTGTACCAAGTTTCACGACTTTACATCTAATAGTTTAGTAAAGGAAATAATTATCTATAACGCCCCTAAAACCCCGTAACGCCCCTTGGGTTTGGAACTTTGCAAAATCCGTTCTTAACTGACGTCTACACCATGAAGGGTTTAACCTACCTCTGTCCAAATTTCAAGTTTTTAGGTTTAATAGTTCCGGAGTTATCGTGATTAGTCTGTCAGTGAGTGAGTGAGTGAGTGAGTGAGTGAGTCGCTTTTCTCTATATTATATATATATATATATATATATATATATATATATACACACTGCTCAAAATAATTAAAGGATATTACGGTTTTAGGTGGATCTTGTGGCTGGGAAACTTTTTAGCTGATTGATACATGGTCGACTGACGTATTAGGTTATATGAGAATAAATTACACATATTTGGCAGAAAGAAATGCATTTTATTGCGCATGTGTGTACAAAAGGAAAAAAAAACACATATTGTGCATATGAGAAAAAAGAATAAGAAAAGGTGTTTTCTTCTAAGGAGATCATTTTCAGTAGGGGGTATGGTTTCCACGGACGCGAGCAACGTTGAGCACCTTTGAGGCATGGAGTCAATGAGGCTATTAATCACGAGTTGTGGTATTCTGTCCCACTCTTCCAGAAGAGCTCTTTCCAGCTCTTGGAGAGTTTGTGGTGGTGGTTGGCGCCAAGCAACTCGTCTTCCTAGAGAGCCCCAAACCTTCTCTATTGGATTTATGTCTGGAGAACACGCTGGCCATTCCATTCGTACGATTCCTTCCTCGAAAACAAAATCCTCCACCAGGTTAGCACGATGTGGCGTGCAGTTATCGTCCATTAAAATGAAGTCACCTCCAATTGCTGCAGCGTAAGGGACTACAATAGTTCTGAAGATCTCATCCCTATATCGGTGAGCAGTCAGAGGTCCATCTCAAATAATGTAGAGTTATGTGTGCCCGTCAATGGAGATGCCACCATACACGAAATCTACCCCACCGCCAAATCTGACACTTTTGTGCACGAACGCAGGATTATTCCTACTGCCAGGTCCCTCCAGATGAAAATACGCCTATTATCCGGATGAACAGAAAAACGGGACTCGTCAGAAAAAAGAAGATTGCTTCATTCATTTCTCCTCCAGTTCACATGCTCTGTTGCCCACTCCCTGCGGTCGCGACGATGCTTTGATGTTAGTCAAACACATACCATCGATCGGCGAGCATACAGACCTACACCATGGAGCCGGTTTCGGACAGTCTGTGTTGAAACCGTGGTGCCAGTAGCCAAGCGAAGGTGTTGTTGGAGAAGAGTAGCGTTCATATTTCGGTGTCTCCGAGCCGTTAACTCTATATAACGATCTTCATTGGGCGTTGTTGCCCATCTACGACCTTGTCTTAATCTTCGGCCTGCACTTCCAGTCTCCAAAAAACGGTTCCAGATCCTGGAAATCACACTTTGTGACACTCCAATGGCTTGCGCTATTTCGGCTTGAGTATGGCCTCCTTATAACCTACCCCAACCACTCTCCAAGCTTCTGAATCGGTTAAATGACTTCGCTGAGACATTGTACTCCTCGAAACGAAGCAGTCAATGAATGCCGATCATCCTTGTCTTCATTTCAGTTGAAAGTCAAATTTTATTTGCTGCCGCTGAAACGACGTTTTTGACTTCGAACTCAAAATTACGTACTTCACAGTTTGAAAATCAGAAAAATTTGCATTTGTGATTCCCTTCTTCCATTTCCGGCAAAAACAAATTTCGCTTATATCTTTATTTTATAGAAAACTTACAATATCCTTTAATTGTTTTGAGCAGTATTTATTACTTATTTAAACTTTAAATGAGTTATGGTCTTGAATCATTTTTATTACTAGTGATAAAGCGTAAAGAGCATTTTCAAACCATAACGAGTATTTTATTCTTATTAACAATCGCAATTTTTAAGTCATGAACTTCACATATTTCGTGAGCATTATTCACGCATTCTATCAAAATTAACTTCAGTATTTTATTCAAATCCTGCTATTATTTATCTTGGTGGAATTTAAAATTGTCCATAAAATACATTTTAAAGCGTTTAATTGAGCTGAAATTTTGCATATACTTTTATTTTGGATGACAATACTATAATCTATATATATAAAGGAGAAAAGCGACTCACTTACTCACTGACTGACAGACTAATCACGATATCTCCAGGACTATTAAACCTACAAACTTGAAATTTTGTAGATAGGTTCCCTTCATGGTGTAGACGTCAGCTAAGAACGAATTTTGCAAGGTTCGAACCCCAAGGGGCGTTACGGTGGTGTAAGGGGCGTTATAGATAATTATTTCCATTACTTAACTATTAGATGTACAGTCGTGAAACTTGGTACACAGATTTCTTTCATAAAGTAGAGATTCCCTACATAATGATTTTTACAAAAAATGACCTCCAAGGGGCGTTGAGGGCGCTTAAAGGGCGTTATACATAATTATTTCCATTTTTAAACTATTCGACGTACAGTCTTGAAATTTGGTAAGCGGATTCCTTTGATAGAGTACAGATCCCCTACAGAATGGGTTTTGTGAAAATCGACTCCCAAAAGGCGTTGTAGAGAATTAAGAGGCGTTATAGGCAATTAACTCCTTTTTTAATTTATTAGACGTAAAATCTCGAAATTTCGTAAGCTGATTCCATTCATTGAGTAGAGATCCGCTATAAGATGGGTTTAGTGAAAATCGTTTTCAAAGTGGCGTTGCGGGAGCTTAAGAGGCGTTATACATAATTATTTAAATTTCTAAACTATTAGACGTACAGTCTTGAAATTTGATAAGCGGATCCCTTTCATAAATTACAGATCCCCTACAGAATTGGTTTTGTGAAAATCGACCGCAATTGGCGTTGTGGAGAATTAAGGGGCGTTATACGCAATTAACTCCTTTTTTAAGGGTTCATAGGACCCTTAACAGATATATGTGCACTCGAAGAAAACATCCTTCTTCTAACCAATGTAACTTAGCAATAAAACAAAACAATATTTTGAAATTTTTACCACATGATAATCATATATATTTACATTATTTCTCAAATTTTCTGAAAATTTGAGAAAAAATTAAAAAAGTTATTAAAAAATAAAATTTGGTCAATTTTTCAAAAATATGAAAATTAGAATTTTACACCGCGCAGAAACCTAACGAACAGAATTGATCAAAATTCACAAAATTAATTTTATTTGATATAAAAATGTTTCTTTTTGAACTTATAGACACTTTTAAAGCATTTAGAGAACAAAAATATTTTTAAAATACAATTATGAAGAAAATTTTAAAATTTTATGAAAAAAATTCAATTAAAACACAAAAAAAAAATATAAAAATTTGTTTAAAATTTTTTCTATAAGTTATAAAAAGCCTTATTTTGAACATGTGTATGAAATTTCATATTGATATGATAAATAGTTTTTGAAAAATTCTGCGCGCAAGGCAAAATTTTTCATTTTGAGAAAAATGAAGTTAAAGATAAAAAATAACAAAAAAGAAAATTAAACATACCAGTATGCTTTAAAAAGTCCCAGCAGCATAAATATTGCCCTATGCAATCTTGCATTGCTCAATTTGTTTGAGTATTTAAGGTTTTTTAGTTTTACGAGCTTAAAAGGAGGTTTTAGAAGCTTGTCTCTTAGCCGTTGACTTGCGCACTTTGTCAATATTTACACAATTCAAAACATTTGTTTTATTTATTTTTAAATTCAAAGCACGCATCAGATCAATTATGTTCTTACTTCCATCATTGTATTCACATGCAGCTATAAATGCAGCTATTTTTGTGACATTAATTCCTGATAAAATCAATTTCGGGCTATACACTTCCAAATCAGTGAATTCAATGACTCATTAGCATTTTGAGTTTTCCCCCCTAAACACCTTCTTAACAATTTCAAGTGTGATTAATCTTTAAAAACAGGCTTAATCACTTCAGAAACTGCTTTTGGTAAGGTGTTCTTGTGAGAAAATTCATTCACTGTATTGTTGTGAACCGAAACATTGTACTTACCCCAGTTATTTTTGCTTTTTGGGTAAAACCAATGTTTCGGCTCATCATCTGTACTGGATGTATGAACCTACACAGCTAGACAGCTTGCCTCATCTCATTCACATTATGGGAGTTGGCACGAATAGCATTGCCATAAAAAGTCGTCAATTTGCTTATAATAGCATCGGTTAGGCGACCTTTCCCACCAATTGTTTTCCCATCGGAAACCTTCTTTTCCCCCCGTAAAGCTTTCAACTTCCGCAAGCGGTTACCCATTTGCTTTTGGACATGGCCACCACACTCTATTTTTACAATGGGAACACTATCCCCATATGGTTCTTTTTCAGCAATAGACAAAAATGTCTTTGAGTCACCATTACCTATGTATCGCTGATACTTTAATCCATGTTTTTGTTCTGATCGGAAAAAAAATTTCTGCATTCCGCAAACTTCCATTTTTCCAGCAGATCCGCTATGGTTTTTTCTGCAGAAAATGTGATGTTTAGCCAAAAAAGCACTATATTTTGGTCCAAGCTTTGGCCCTTTATCGGAGTCACATCCTTTGCAATAAGAGGACATGACTTCCATGTCGAGAACTTTCCCGCAGTCAGCTCCAATCAATGCACAGACTCCAATAAGTGAAGTATGCCCACGGGTCTTCCAGGTCCCATCACCGCTAACTACAACAGAATTTACGGTGCCATCAATAATTTTTTCCTCAGCAGCAGCTTTCTTCATCAATGCATTTGCAAGCGTTTCACTTATATTAGCTATCTTTGCATTTATTCTGTCGTAAGCTTTCTGAGACACTGGATTTAGCAAACACATAAGAAAACAAAACGTCTGGAGCGAAGACAAACCTTGGCCTATATAGCGCATGACCAAAACAGACCGTCTGTTGATTTTAGGTATATTTTTTTACACCAATCAATTCACAGGAATTAAGTTTTTTTTCAATGCTACATTTTCTGCATGTGAACTGAAATGTGGAAAATAATCCTACAGTGGATTTTTCACTCATTTTTATTTTGCCATAACACACAGAGCAACAAAGTAACTTTTCAATTTGGGAAAATAATAAATTAATGTCGATTAGTCTATAACATTGAAACTCAACGCAAACATTTTCGTAAGCTTCTGAAATCTTGTGTGCACTTTGCAATTTTTTCACCGATGAACTTTTGTTTGGCGAAACATTTTCAAAAGAAATAATACCTTTTTCAGACAGAGATTTCTTCCGATACATGTTTCCTTGAAATCTTTTCTTCTTTGGTCTCTTTCCGCATGAAGTTTTTTTCGAGGGAACATCCATGTTTAAAAGCTTTCAATAGCAAATGAAAAAGAATGCTAATCCAAAATCGAAATGTAAATAAACAATCCCGCTTATATTAAACGAAGTTAAAAGTTGAGTTGTAGTTATTCTACTCCCGAAATCAATTTGATATTAGGTGTGGCTCTTTTAATAAAACTAATCGGCGAAATATTAAAATGTTTGGAATGTGTTCTGACACATGCCAAAAGTGGGCGTGGCAGATGCAAGTTTTTGTTTACGTGTTACTAGTTATTTCTCAATAACTTCGGAAGTTTTCACAGTATCAACAAAATTTTGGTTGCAAAATGCTCAGAAACGTTGAGGCTTTAACATATATTTTTTTTCAAAAAATCGAAAAAGATGAAATTTAACAGTCCTATGAGGCCTTAAACTATTAGACGTAAAATCCTGAAATTGAGTTAGCAGATTCCATTCACTGAGTAGTGATCTCTCATATGATGGGTTTTGTGTAAATCATTTCCTAAGTGGCGTTGCGGGAACTTAAGGGGCGTTATAGATAATTATTTCCATTTTTAAATTATTAGACGCACAACCTTAAAATTTGGTAAGCTAATTCCTTTCATGATGTAGAGATCCGCTACAAAATAGTTTTGGGAAAAATTGATCCCCAAGGGTCTTTGAGGGGGATTAAGGGGCGTATATAATAGATAAATATTTCCGCGTTTCATCTAATAGAACCACCTGCTTGAAAATTAGAAGGTATGTTCCGGAATAAAGTTCATGGAATAAAGTTCCTTTTACAAAGATTTTTGCGAAAACGGACCCCCAAAGCAGTGGGTTTGCGAGGGATTAAGGCGTGTTATAGAAAAATTCCTGTTTTTGAATTTAACACACTTACTTGAAATTTGTTGAGCACTTTTTTTTTCTTTAGTTGATTAGACTTCCACTAAGAATGGATTTTACGGAAATCAACTGCAAGGGGAAGCGGGGAAAGTTATTGGGGCGTATTGATAGACAAAATTCCTGTTTTTGAACTGCTAAGACTATAATAAAAAAAATTGGTTTGCATGTCTCTTTTTTTTGTTGAATTGGAATCCGCTAAGAATGCTGTCAACGAGGTATTGATGATAAAAATTCTGTTTTTGCTCTGTTAGATTTAGACTTGAAATTCAGCACGCATGTTTATTTTATGGAGTAGAGATCCACTGAAAGTTGCTTTGGTGGAAATCCACTTGATTATTAGGTTAAGTGAGCGAAAAAAATTTTCTACTTCGATTTTAGACATAAATAGAAATTAGATATTATAATGTATGTTCTTTTTATATCAAGGGGTGAGAGTGCAACAGCTATAAGTATATTTTTCAATACAATCGACTTCTTAATGCTAGATATCAATAATTAATATATATGTATACATATATGCAACATTGTGAAATACCCAGTGAAGCGGGTGGGTAACGGCTAGTCTATATATATAAAGGAGAAAAATTACTCACTCACTGACTATTCAAGATATCTCCGAAACTATTAAACCTACAGATTTGAAATTAGGTAGGGAGGTTCGCTTCATAAAGTAGACATCCACTAAGAACTGATTTTGCAAAGATCGAAACCCAAGGGGCGTTACGGGGAGTGTAAGGAGCATTATAGGTAATTATTTCCATTATTATACTATTAGATGTACAGTCTTGAAACTTGGTACACAGATTTCTTTCATAAAGTAGAGATTCCCTACATAATGATTTTTACAAATATTGACCTCCAAGGGGCGTTGAGGGTGTTTAAGGGGCGTTATGCATAATTATTTCCATTTTAAACTATTAGACGTACCGTCTTGAAATTTGGTAATCGAATTCCTTTCATAGAGTAGAGATCCGCTACGAAGTGGGTTTTCTAAAATCGACTCCTAAGTGGCGTTGTGGAGAATTAAGGGGCGTTATAGGCAATTAACTCCTTTTTGTAAAGTATTAGACGTAAAATCTTGAAATTGAGTAAGAAGATTCCATTCATCGAGTAGAAATCCGCTATAAGATGGGTTTTGTGAAAATCGCTACCAAAGTGGCGTTGCACGGCATTAAGGGGCATTATAGATAATCATTTCCATTTTTAAACTATTAGACGTATAGTCTTGAAATTTGAGAAGCGGATTCTTTTCATAGAGTACAGATCAGCTACAAAATGGGTTTTGTGAAAATGGACCCCCAAGTGGCGTTGTGGAGAATTACGAGGCGTTATAGGCAATTATCCTCTTGTTTAAAATATTAGACGTAAAATCTCGAAATTGAGTAAGCTGATTCCATTCATTGAGTAGAGATCCGCTATAGGATGGGTTTCGTGAAAATCGTCTCCTAAGTGGAGTTGCAGGGGATTAAGGGGCGTTATAGATAATTATTTCCATTTTTTAACTATTAGACCTACACTCTTAAAATTTAGTAAGCATATTCCTTTCATGTCGTAGAGATCCGCTACAAAATAGTTTTGGGAGAAATTGATCCTCAAGGGTCACTGAGGGGGATTAAGAGGCGTAAGATGTAAATATTTCCGCTTTTCAACTGATAAACCCACCTGCTTGAAAATTAGAAAGTATGTTCCTTTCATGGAATAGAGTTCCTTTTAAAAAGAGTTTTGCGAAAACAGACCCTCAAAAGAGTGCGTGAATTTAACGCGTTTACTTGAAATTTGTTTCACGCGTTTCTTTATTAGAAGAATAGAGTTCCACTGAGAATGTATTTTTCAAAAATCAACTCCAGGGGGAAGCGAGGATAGTTATTGGGGCGTATTGATAAACAAAATTCCCGTTTTCGAATTGCTAAGACTATAATATTAAAATTTGGTTTGCATGTTTCTTTTTTTTTGTTGAATTGGAATCCGCTAAGAATGCTGTCAACGATGTATTGATGATAAAAATTCCGTTTTTCCTCTTTAAGATTTAGACTTGAAATTTAGCACGCATGTTTATTTTATGGAGTAGAGATCCACTGAAAGTTATTTTGGTGGAAATCAACTTGATTATTAGGTTAAGTGAGGGCAAAAAATCTTTCTACTTCTATTTTAGATATAAATAAAAATTAGATATTTTAATTTATGTTCTTTTTATATCAAGAGGCGAGAGTTATAGCTATAAATGTATTTTTCAATACAATCGAATTATTAGTGCTAGATATCAATAATTCATATATATGTAAACAGTATACATTTATACAACATCGTTAAATACCCAGTGAAACGGATTGGTAAAGGCTAGTTTAATTATAATTGATAAAAAAGTAATTGATTAAAACTAATTAATCAAATAATTATAGATACAGCCACGTTGGCATGATTTTGACGACTTAGTGACCATTTCGGCTACCTTGTTTCAAAACTTTGAAATGTTTTTCCTCACTTTTTAAAGCCCTCATTTGAGCTGACATTTTCTACATAGAATTGATTGGGGTGACAATACGATAATTTAAATATAGTTAATTAAAATTAATTGACTGACAGATTAATTACAGATACAGTCATGTTGGTTTTGTTTTTTGTGATTTGGGTCAAACTTTAAAATATTTTTTCCTCACGTTTTAAAGCATTCACTTGAACTGAAATGTTATGTACATGATTGTTTGGGATGACAACACGATACTTTAATGATAATTAATAAAAATTAGTTAGCACTTAATGTTGTGGTTCTGCCATATGTATGTACATATTTATATTAACTGTAACTATTAATTAAAAGTAGTTAAAATAAAATTTTTCTTAGTTGATCTAAGTACGAATTGACTTAAATATTTGTTTTTTATATTACTTGTTTTATTTCAGAAACCTCGAGTGCATCATCTGAAATGTTTGTGGTCCAAATATTTTTCTCTTCGGAATATACTTTAATAATAATTAGTAGAAATTAATTAACTTAATATTGTGATTCTGTCATATGTATATACATATTTATATTAATTGTTATTATTTGATAAAAAGTAGCTGTATATTCAAAAAATAAAATTTTTCTGTGTTGTTTTTTGGTAAGGATTGCCTTGATAAAATTGGTTTTTCTATTACTTGTACAATTTTATAAGCTTACATTAGGATATCTCCAAAGGTTATTGAATTAATCATGAATTGATCATAAATTGCTTAGTCTTAAAATATAAACATAATTTTTATAACACCGTCTGCTTCTTCAAAGGCTCCTATTACACCTGGATCCTTACGGGTTGCGATATATATAGGGTCCGATTTTATTTAAAATACGGTTACTTACGTATTATATCATTCAGAAATTTAGTCACTTTAAGAGGACTTGGTACTCCAAAAATCACAGACCTATCGTTTTTTTTTTATTTTCATTTAATCTTACTCTTTGCATTATTATCTTTCGATTGATATATCACTTGTGCATGTCGGAAAGTTAGAAGTTGACTAAAACTTCATTTGAAAACAAATTATGCAATTCAGCCACGCCACCTTTTTATAAAAAAAAAAAAAAAAAAAAAAAAGCGTTATGATAAAAAAAAATATATTTTATAAAAAGAAATAATAACATTAAAAAAAGAATGTGTAATAAATAAAGCAGAATATTTCCGAGGCAATACATACAATAATTTTGTTCTTTGTGAAATGTGTGCATGCAAAATTTTTAAATTAAGGAGTTTTATATTAATAATTATTATATATTATATATTATATTTATCAGTTCTTATACCTAATATATTTTTCATACAAATGTAATACTTTAATATTATAAGAAGAAAAACAGCTGAAATTTCTGTGGTGAGACAGAAAAAAAAAATTTTTTAACGTTTTTCTTTAATTTTCTTGTGCAATTAGTACTCTAAAAGTTGATGATTTATAAAAATGTGTGGATTGAAAAAGTATGAAAATGCAATTATTTTAAAGAAAAATGTATAACTAATAATTTAAAGTGGTATTTTAAGTTTAATTGAGCTTATAATTATTATTTTTTCAGAATTATTAACCTTAAAATGGTTTTTCTCAGTTTGTAATTTTCGAAACCTTAGTGCATACAAAATGCTACTCCTTCGACAATTATTTACCAATCACTTCCATTTTTTGCTGCAGGTAAAAATAAAGCCTGTAAAAAAATTAGGGCTCCATTTTTCTATAAACTGAATACTTTTTTTAAAAAAGTAAATAACATGTAAGATATGTTGGCTTTTTCAGGTTTAGCCTGTATATCAACATTTTATTATTTTTTTTTCGAACAAAAATAAATTAATTCTAAGATCGATTCCTAAAGTTCTTTAGAACATCCATAAAAATATTGTAAAACGATTTTAGGTCAAAAAATTAATGTTTACAAAAGGAGTAGGATTTTTAAAATTTTCCAAATTTTCTTCAAGAAATTTAAAATTTTAAAATTGTATGAATAATATGTGAAAAATTTCATCTGGTATCATTTTCTTGAATAGAAACATTGTATAAAATTCTAAAATAGGATTTTTCAATACATAAATAAAGAAAATTTCTCAAAGGGTACCAAGTCCTCTTAAAAGGAATTGCCAAATATCGCGATAAACACTTAATATTGGAAACAGTTGCATACATATTTAGAACGCCGTAATAATAACGTTGACATTATTTGGTAATATTTGAAATGGCGATATAGTTTCGTTCTTCAAAAGTGGTCGACGGAATAATACGTAAGCACTAAAATTCGATGATTTACATAATCAGAATTTGATTTTTTTTTATTTTATCATTATGGTTAATATCAAGAACTATTCTCATATTTCAAGTGTCAATTAGTGCAAATATTTATGGAAAAAGTGAGAAGGACATAAGTAAATATATCAAATAAATATTTTTAATTAGTAGGGCTGTGAAACATAATTTTAATATCATTTATTTGGTTGCAAAAATATAAAAAAATATTTAATATTTTTTTTTATTTATTTAGTGGATATGCCTATCAGACCTCCAGTCATCCCTCTTTTTTAAATTATAAGTGATTAAACAATTCATGAGAGATTTTAAAATTTATAATAAGTTTATCGAGAAGTTTTATTGATCCTAACACATTAAAAGTATTTACATTTGCTCAAAGATTAATGCTGAAACTACCATAGGATATCAAAAGCTGCACTGTTTAAAAATATTATTAACTTAACAAATAATAATTTAAACAAGTGCTTCTCAAACTTTCAACATTTGCGACCCAGTGTTCCATCAAAATTTTCATTGCGTCTTCTCCGTACAATAACTATGTATTGAATTCAATAATGTAGTTTTACGTAAAGCTACAATACGACATTCATTACAAACCGTACAAATTATTAAGATAAGTATTAAATTTTGTATATAACAAGACCATGAAATTCACTAAAAATTATTACACTTGTTCTAAACATAGTATTAATAACTTAATTATCATTTTCATTGAGTGGTTCTGATTCATTTATTAGAGTATTATATAATTGTATTTTTTACTATGCCATAATGTGATTTGTTTTGCTCCCTTTCTGTAAATTAATAATTTCGTAAAATAATCTTTTATTTTTGACTTTTCGATATTCTAAGGGTCTCCATTTAAGACTTCCATATAGAGGTCGTGCTCTACAGTTTGAGAAACGCTGACTCAAACCATATTTCGATCAAACTGTCCAACATAAATATGCTTCTAAATAATGTTTTCTGTTTGAAAAAAAAATTACGCTGTTAAACTAAATTCACTTCCCGTTTCAATAATAAACTCATCGATGGATAACAACCCGCCATTATTTTCTTTATTTCATCGTATTTCGCTACTCTGTTCTATATCATTAGATGATCATCGTAATCGTATAATCATCAATGGAAGGGGTGGAGAGAGATGGGGATGTATGTCTTGGATAATAATCTCGAGCGAAGATGAAGCCATTGAAAGCGCTGAATCTTGAGGCGTCACAAAACATTAAGGGGCTGGAGTGGGAAGGGATTGGTCTTATCCAATCCCTTTCATATCGAGCGAAGACCTAATAAAGACGACAGCCTAAACTTAATACCAAAGACTCGTAAAGACATTCCATAATTGACTAACGTCACGTGGAAAAGAACTCTCCCCCCATACCTTTTATCGGCTGGAACCCAATAAGAACTTTTCCCGCCACTCTCTTGTACCATCTGTATGATCAATGCAGACCGTAGTTGAATAGGCAAGCCCTCCAAGTACTTCTGGGTCACACTTTTGGGATATAAAAAGATATGAAAAGAAGTGAAGCGAATCTGACATTTCCTCGGCTGAGATATAACCGTTTTTCAGTTAGGAAAATGCTTTTTCTTGTGTTGTGTAAGGCTTCTGGAATTTTTTTTTCTGAGCCTACCTTTTTTATGTGTGATCTAGAGATTTGATATTCTTGAGATGTTTGTGATTGGTAGGAATGGTTTTTCTTTTCGTCGTCAAAAGTAAACAACAGTTTTACAAAATTACAAACTGTTGTATTAGAAAGAGTATAGAAATATAGCTATATTGAAACATATATAACTCAATAATATGTGATACATTTTTTTATAAAATTAAATAAAATGTCACACATATTAGTTTCTGTAATATCTGCCGTATAACGCGCACCTATTCTTCTAAGCTACATTTTTTCAATTTTTAGTTTTATTCGCCGTTTAACTCGAACCCTTTTTCTTACGAAGAAACCTGAAATGTAAGTGAACAATGCTTCTATGTTTTGAAACCTTTATTCGAGGTATTATTCCAAGCTTTAGAAAAAAATACTTTTCTTCTAGAACTACAATACCAAAAGAGTTCTTAAGGAATGACATTTCTTTCAAATTTCCAGTATTTTGACATAATTAGAAATCTAATTTTTTTATATGCTCATTTTTTTTTATTTTAAAAAGTATAACGTTCACCTAAAAACTTCGATCTTATTTTTTCTGTTAAGTTATCCGACAACGTTGGGAAACGTGATTTTAAAAAGCGCATAAATGAACAATTTTCATATTTAGTGTCACTTACATTAGAATACATGTATAAAATTGTTTTAAGGACATTTTTACAAAAAAAAAATATTCTAATACAATATTTCAGCTAAAAATTAACTCAGAATAACCTTTTTCAAAATGTTCTCCTTTTGTGAAAAATGCTTTTATTATAATAATATTTTTTTCTGTATAAAGCTCAGACCTCTGCACAGAAGCTCAACTATGATTTTTGAACAAAAAATCACACTAATTTCAGAGTTAGAACCATTTGAAATAATTATCGGCATGTTTCCTTAAAATTTCTCCCTTCGTTGTCCTAAAACATGGATAAACCCACTTCTAAGTTATATATTTCAAAAATTCTAGTTGAGCCTCTGTACAGAGGTCTGAGCTATATACAGGCAATATAGTATTACAATAGAAGTATTTTTCACAAAAAGAAACTATTTTGAAAATGGGTCATTTTATGTCTATTTTTTGTCAAAATATTGTACTTAAATAATTTTTTATTGTATTACTATTCTTAAAACAATTTTATATATATTTTCTAATCTAAGTGTTACTAGATACCATAAATATTATCCATTTATACGCTTTTGCAAAATCAATGTTCCGGACGTAGTCGGATGCCGTAAGAGTGAACGTTGTACACTAAATTTTACGATAATTAATGAATATATGAGAGAAACTCTTAAGTAATTAATGGAATATTTTAGTGAGGAAAACTCTTCATTTTTAACTGTAATTCAAATCTAAACCAAAGAAGAACACTAGCTGTACCAATAAAACAGATATCAGTAAGAAACGAATCTCAGTGTTGGATTAAAATTATGTTTTTACTTGTTCAGTTATTTTGTCACTTTGTAAATTATCTGATCACAGTTCAAAATTACATGTAGAGCCTTTCTTTGTTTTCAAAATGACTCATTGTTAGGTACAAATGTATCCATGTTTTATTTTTGATTTCCTTTCAAGTTTTCTTACCAAGTTCGATAAGTTTTCACTACAAAATAACTTAAGAAAGCTAATAATGAAATTTCATAAATGTGTTCTCTGTTCTTTTTTTTTCTTTTACTAATAAGTATCAAGATGACACGGTACACAAAAAAAATCATCAAACTATCGATATTTTCTATTGGCTTATGTGATACATTGAATCATTATAAATATGCCTGCAAAATTTCAAAGCCTTACTACAGTGTTTTTCAAACAGCTGGGCGTGTCCCACTTGGGGGGCGTGAGAACTCTACAAGGGGGCGCGAGCATATTGAAAAGTCGAGAACAAAAGATTATTTAAAAAAAATTAATTTAATGAAAGTAAACAAATAATATATATATATATATATATATATATATATATATATATATATATATATATATATATATATATATACGTTCTGATATAATAAAAATAAAATACACATTTACACTTTTATATTACACTTATAAATATATCAGAGCTGCACAATGCATTTTATAATTAATTAAACAATTTAAATTATAAACAAGTTTATTAATTACCAGTGACCCCATGGGTTTGTCATATATATATAATTTATAACAAAAATTAACACTTATCTTGATAATTTTTGTGCAGTTTATAATTAAACCTTGACTGTCGATCATAAGTTTCGTGATTCGCTTCTCAATGCCAACCGTTTTCCACGTAGGCACGCGTATGTAATGTATTGGGGGAGGGGGAGGAATAAAGGAGCAAAAATAACTTGGAATAAGTAAATCCTTCGCAAACATTGTCAAGGTCCTTTTATTGCATTCCAAAATCTTGGAATAATTTTACGGATAGCAGTGCACAGAAAAAATCGTACTTCTGAAAGACGTATATATACGTCTGGAGAAATAAAAGGCTTTGGCTTAGAGAGACGTTTATATACGCGGGGGACTTAAGAGGTTAAAGTCGTACAGTAGTTTTAGCGTCAAAGTATAGTATTATTGAATTCAGTACATTGTTATGGTATGAAGGGGGAGGCTTGATGAAAATATTGATTGAATATTGGGTCACGTGTATTGCAACTTTGAGTACTGCCTTACCAGCATTTTCCATTAACCCTCCAAGCGGACAGCACGGATTTTTCTGCCCTACTAGTAAGGCTTCGAAAACGGACCAAACTGAATTTTTCGTAAGGCCAAGGACTCACCAAAAATGAACCAAACGGATTTTTTCCTCCTCAAGTAATGTGCTCAAAAACGGTAAAGCCGTGTTTTTCCGAATTCTTTTCCCCCCTTTAAAGGTTTAGTATCTTGTAAAAGTAAATTTTACAGACATTTTGCAATAAATTTGAAATTTTTTGTATAGAAATATTTTTAATCACTTTTATTAAATACAATTAAAACCAAATTTTAAAAATTAAAAAAAAAATTAACGATGGGACTCAGTTGCTTTAACAATTGTTTGGAAAATAGATGATATTAGAAAGTCCACGTACTCTTAAACTCTCGACTGAGCTTAAAGGTATTTCAAGCAATATGCTGGCTGTCTTATTTTGACAGTGACTTAAAGAAGCAATGCTCCAATTCAATGTAGGTATGATACATTGAAAGTCTTTAAAGAGTTCAATTTGTTTAAATTATTTCCATAAATAAATAACATGGAAAAAGTAAAGGATTGAGACCAGATTTATTGTATATGGTCATATATTTTTAATGGCGCACAATGCAACAGAAAATTGGCTATCATGGAGAAAGATAAAACTTGTTGAATACATTAAATTAAATATATATATATTTAAAAATATTCTTAAATTTTATATTTTGAGATTACATTCAATATTTTCAAGTATACTTTCGATTTGTCACTAAATTGTTAATTGCAAATTACATGTAGACAGTTTAGCCGAATATACATTTTAATCATTTTACTTAAGTTATTCTACAGATTAACTAACCTAACCCGTTATCTGCCGCATTATGTCTTACTGCAGTTTTTTTCATGCAATATTTTCTTTTCAATCACAACATGGAAAAAATTAAGGGATATACATAAACAAAATATTTAACTTATAAGTACTACATAGTTATTCAACTGCAAAATTAATCATGTACACTGTTCATTTATAATAAATAGTCAAAACGTTTTTGAAGGTCTTCATCAACTTACAAAAAAACAATTAGACATTTACCTTTTGACATTAACTATTTTTTCGGAACAAAAATGGCAATCTTCTCAATCCGCTGAAAACGCTGTCAGCTGGAAACGCAATTTCTGCAGTAAAACTGTTCGCCTTCCCCGCTAACATATTCTTCGTAGAACCCACGCAGCCATATTTCTTAAAAGCGTGGATTTAAAAGAATATTCCTGCTAAGTAACGTCAGAGTATTCGTAAAAAGGGTTATTCTACGTAATTTCAAAGTGAGTGGTACTTATAAGTACCATCGGTAGATAAAGGGTTTAAACCTTAATATTGAATTCCACATAAGTACGAGAGAAAGTCAAAAAGTAAGGGGACTTTAGCAACTTCTCTTTCCAAGTTATAGCATCAGCGCTGAATGAGGGGCAGTTGGCTACACTTCTGTACAACGTGTCACTCGTGTTTTTTCGCAGCCTTTGAAGTGTGGCAGTTCGTTCAACATTCGAGTCCCATTGTCGATCTGCTCCAAGGAGGGCAGGTACTCGCCTTTTGTTTGTGAAAGGTGTGATTCCTTTGCTAGATACTGCCATCCCTTTCGTCACTACACTCAATGAAGATGAATCTCTGTGTTTGACGGCGAAAGTTTGCCCGATCTTCCATTGTTACATAAAGGAGCTTTTCCTTGTTTGAAGCACTCTATCCAATTAAAGATCTTGCTTTACAATAAACAGGTGTCATCATAGTGATGGTAGGAAAGACGAGGATTCCCTCTCTGGTAGTGGAGCACTTAATAAAAACTCCAAAGGAATTGTTAAAATAAAGAAAATAAATCCTGATTTTAGTTCAGTTTTTAAAAGTGAATTCGCGTCGCTATTGATAATGGACTGAGTTATATTCTGTCTTCTTTAGACCCTCAGTCCATATGGATTCTGCCTCACAGTCGAAATGCCATCCAACACTTGTTAAGCTGGAGTAGCGTGGGTAATAAAAGTGGAAATTGTATTCTTAATAAATTAAATTAGGTCTAATCATCTTCTGATGTGCACTTTCAGTGGATCTCCTCACAAGTAGATATATGGAGTAATCAAGAGGTGGATTCCTTGGCGAAAGAAGGTGCCCGAGAAGCTCTTGCTACATCTAGTTGACTGACTTATCTTAAGTTGTTATCTACCAGAAAACATATTGATAAAAATACTTGGCTCATCCCCTCCGGTTCATACTTGTTATCGAGCTGATTCCCCTGGAGAATCCCTTGCTATGAATTGCGACAGATGCACCCAGATGGCAGTTTATAGATTTATTAGTGGACATTTAAGAAACCTTGCTTTCCAGGGTGGCCATAAAACCAATCCGATTTGTCCAATATGTAACATCAAGCAGGCGTATTCTACTCAAATTCTTGGATGCCTGGGATTTTCCTGTAAAGACTTACTAAATCTTCCTATGGCTATATATAACTTTTTGAGGGTGAGTAAACTCACAGAAGCTTGAATCTAGAACTTGTCTAGCAGAAGTTAGACAAGGAGACAAGCAACAACAGCCATACTGGTTTGCCTGCGACGAATAATTTCCGCAGATTCCACACCGTCCGCAAACAAATAACGAATCACTGTCATCATTTCTTCCTTGGTGCAAACCTACAATAGAACTGCCATGTCGAATGGTCTGCTACTCTCCATAGATTACTATGGAAAGTGAGTGAAACGTTGTATGGAAGTGTTGCCGACTACACCTCATTCAGCGTTGGATACAAGTACCAAACCTAGACAAGAGAAATTACAAAAGTCATCCCTTTGGCTTTTGACTTTTTGTCGTAATATTTATTCTTTAAATCAAATTTTGCGGCAAGACATTTGTTGAAATATTTTCTAACGAAGTTTCTCTCATTAATTGGAGTTATAATTAATTCCGTGTGCATTACGGAAACAAATTACTCCGATTCTGGTATTTCTTAAGAATATGAATAATATTGCAATGAAATTTGTGTAAAATAGTGTAAATAATATGTAATTTAATGTGTAATGTATGTAAATTATTCTATGCTATATTTAATTTATGTTAAAATTGTAATATTCACAAGCAACGCCGTCCCTTATGTTTTAATGGCAAATTAATGAGAACTTGGCGAAATCTTGGCTATAGAGCCATTGGCATCATTTTTGGCTACCAATTTGGTAATGGCGAGTTCAGGACTTTATGAAATTCTTCTAGAAATGAGTGGAGAAATATACTAATTTCAAGACCTATGGCACATGCGGATCTTTCTTGAATTATCCGCGTGGCCTATAAATAGAAAGGTGCTCACCGAAAGTGAGTCAGATTTTGACTAGTGATTATTTAGCTTGTCTTGACCGTGATTACCGATTAGCTCGGCCTTTGAATACTATGAGCGTTGCTTGTTAATAATCTTTTACATACGTGTATTTTAGACACTGTTAGTTGTTTTTTGAGTGCTGTTAAAGGTGCAAATACCTTCTGATATTTATTCTGGGAATTTTGCTACTGAATCCTGTATTTCAAGGATTGGTTTTCTCAATAATAATTTATCATCGCTCTTAAAGAACTGTCCTGTTCATTGCGACCGATCTGCATAAAATCTTCGAACCTTGATCAACGTAACAATATATAGCAAATGTTTGTTTTAGTTTCACTGCAACCTAAGTTTGAAAAAAAAACGTAGTGAATGTAAGAATTTAAAAAAGCACGAGTAATCATTAACTCAGAATAGTAAATCAACATTTCCTTTTCATAAAAATTAAAAACTAAAAGTAAACCCAGTGGCTTAACAGTTAATGAGAGTCAAGGCCTGCGTGTATCTAAGCTTTAGTGACCTTGGGCACTGAGGTGCATGGGCACATGTTCCGTTCAGGTGGTCAGTCTGACGATACCCCCTCCCGTGTTTAGTTTCCAAGCAATCTTGGTACTCTTTTAATGACCCTTTGAAGGTATGTGTGGATAAGTCGAACTTGCCAAGCTCGGGATTTGGATCCTGGACGTGGGTCATCGAAAAGCGATACGCTACCATTCAGCAACTAGGCTTCATCTAGAAAATCATATTATTAGAAACAACAATAGCGTAAATAATTCTTTTCCCCATATATAATCCTCTAACCTGATTGAATTTCCTCCGACTGCGGTAGCCTAATGATTGAGCTCACGTATTCGTGGCCGGCATGCCATTTCAAGACTGGTGCTGCTCAAGATCCACTGTGTACAGCTGTTGTTGCACATTAAAACGGTCGTGGCTCATACGTCCTCCCATTGTTGTGGGTTGGAAGTTAGAGGGGAAATCAGCTCAGGTGTTGTTCTCCTCACTTGACGACGGTTTAAAATTATGCAGTCCGTCCCCCCAAAACCTCATGTAGGTAGCTAAACAGGGCGACGTTAATATTCACCATCTCGCTTGGTTTAACTTCCAAACGATATAATGAGAAATAATGTGTTACAAAGGGTGTTCGGGTTTAAATATCCAAAAGTAATAGCTTATTGTTAAGAAACTACCCATCAGAATGGGATTATCAATTATTCATTCGTAGATTGTAAACCCCTCCTATCTTTTGGGGTCTAGGTCGATTGGCTGCTCGTGCACGCATTTTTCGACAATCGCAGACGATAAATTTGTTACATTGACTTCATTAGTAAAGATGCGGACGCCACAAAAAAAAAGGTATAGAGTGAACTTGGGATAACGGAATTTAAATCAATCTCGCGTGTACAGCGATGTGTTGGAACAGAGCGGAAGCGCTGTACACGCTCATTCTGATGGGATGTTCAGTAATAATATGCCGTTACTTTTGGATATTTTAACGCCAGGCACTCTGCATCATTATTTTTATAAGAAAACACAAGGTATATTCAAAAACTACCCTACCTTGAATTCTCTTGCGCACAGTACAGACTAAAGTGGAGCCCCTATGCACAGAGAGAGATGATCGCTTAATTTGTGTGTCTGCATTATTTCCCTTGGTTTTAGTAGTTTCCACCAGGCAATCGAGTGAGGTGCTGTTATCCGTGTTCATCATATTTTAATTTCTCTAAAGATGACTGAATTACTGGAGCAGAGGTACTGTATCAAGTTTTGTCAAAATCTGCCATTCTTAACCCGCGATCACTTGCGCTGGATGTTCTGCACACCCCATCAACAAGAAAAGCCTCCCAGAATTCCAAAAAGAATGAGCAGAACCATGCTTTTTCTGTACCTGCACATTTTAATTTATTGAAACTTCAGGCCTTATGCAATCACTCTCGCTCAGATGATTGGTACGTAACGACCTTCAAAATTTATATGAGATGCTGATAACTCCCCATGAACAATTGAGTTATATTTTCGTACACGAAGCATCTAAGTTTTACTCTTTCCGTTTGCATTTTTTTCATATATATTAATATGCATGCATATTTTTTGTAATTTCAATAATTGTAGCATAAAAATAATACAGCACTATAAATAATTGTATAATACAATTTTTTGTTAAAATTTTTCAAAACACTTTTTCCAGAAATTATGGCAGAAACTCCATGGGAAATGGAATAACAGAAGCTAAGCCATCTTTTAGATAATGTATCGACAGATTCTGAGGATAAACTGAGTTCGAAAACTGTGTAATTTCAGTACCAATTCTGAAGTGATGAAACCAGAAGTGAATTTTTATAATATGATCGAAGGTGGTGTTCATATTACTGATGAAACGTGCAGTATTTGTGATGTGTTGTGAATATGTAACCGTTCACTATTGCGAATATTTTATCATCTACTTAATACTACAGGAATTACTACTTCCACTGTCTACCATTCGGTTTTTCCTGAAAAGAAAATCAGATGTTCAACATTATTAGAGAAGATTGAATGAATCTTGTGCAGCCACAGTGAATGACATATGAGAACCTAAACAAAAAAATTCAAAAGAAGCTCTACTGACACAGAATGTATTGGAAAGAACAATAATAAACCAAAAATGGACATTGCACTGTTTGTCCTAGGGTAAAAAACGTAGAAACTAATTGTTTTCGTCTTCAATGTAAGAAGCATTTTTGCTTAAAGCATATGAATGCAGTCTGCTCTGAATGTTTGGAAAATGATTAAAGTATTATTTTTCTAATTTTTACTATCAATTTCATTAATTACAAAGTATATTTAATGCTGGTATATACGTTTTTCTTGTAGTTTATGAGAAAATAAAACAATATGTATTTTAAAAGGAAAATTTTAGAGATTGAGTTTAAATTAAAGTTAGTCTCATTTGTATGCAAAAAAGTTAATAATTTTATTTGTATAATACAAAAAAAAACATTTTATACTTTATAAATCTGTATCATAGGCTTAATGTTTTTTTTTTCATATTTAAGGTATCCGACTACTTGCGACAACTTTTTTTTGAAAAAAAGGAGATATGGAGATCTTTTTGTGATTTTTATATTTATTTAGTATATTTTAAGAAAAAAAACCTAAAATTGGTAAAAGAAAAAAAAAAATATTGTTATTAAAATGTGAAAAAACTAGTAAAAATGTACGAAAAATAACCTAAACGGGGCCCGCTCTGTACAAAGACTTTATGAACAAATTCTCAATTTTTCAATTTTCATGTATTACATTGTTATTCCTGTTTGAAGTGACCTTCACGATAAGAGATATTTTAATTTTTACAAAAGCTAGAGCACTTTATCTAAGTCATTATACGAAATTGCTTAAAAAAAACGTTGACTATATTCACATAAATAACTGCAAATTTTGAAATAAAACAGTTATTGATAAATCTGAAGATCAAAACACTTCTACTGTTATGCAGAACATAAGCAAAAAATTTCAGCTAATTATTTTCAAAACTTTTTGAGCAATCGCGGTCCCCGTTTGAGTTTTTCGAAAAAAAACGCATTTCGATTAAAACGCATTTTAAAGTTTGACATCTTGTGTAAAGTTATGGCATTTGCTTTTACTAAAACGCTTGTAGTTTTTGTTCTAGTGGGGGGAAAATAAAGTACTTGGTATTGTTATTAAGTTAATAAAATGGTCTATAAAATAAAGTCATAAAAAATTTAACAATTTCTGAAAAAAAATCATGGTTTTAGGGTAGTCGGATACCTTAAATACACGTGTTAAAAGTTTGTGATGTTATCTACACCCGCGAGCAACGACGGTAGCAAACACTGACGTGAGTGACCTGGGGTTAAGATTCAACGTTCGGAGACGACGCTATGGGGTTACACAAATTAAGTTTAACAGTTACAAATAGGCCACGCAAACACACACAAATCGGTAGAGAGTAACCACCTTTCTGAAAGGCCCCAAATCACTCGAAATGCAGTTGAAAAGGTGGAAAATATGACGATAAAATGCGATGGTTTACCATACGATGGACTGCTGAACAAGTTGAAAGCATTACAGTCTCGCCACATGAACTTAGTGTGAACATGCATAGAGTGGCTGCCAAATGTGTTACTTTGATTCAAAAAGGCATACTAACTTTTGTTATATGTACTAATAGCAATAGTTACGAAACATTTCAAAGCATGTGATGAAATAGAAAAAAAAAAACTCTTAGCATATTAAATGAAGATAAATGAGTTTATTATTATTATTATTATTATTATTTTAACTCTGTGATACATCCATTTAAATATTTCATTTGCTATAGGGATGTAAATAAAATCTAGCATAAAAGTTATCATAACTCCGAATTTTTCAGCTTTGAGCTTACATATTGTGCAGGCTAAAAATTGTATTTGGATTTTTAACCGATTTTTGTCTTTTGAATCGTACTGAGCACCTTTAAATTATTCTTAGCTTTAAATATCCATTGCTACCAAGCAAAATATTTTGAATGTCATAAGGAACTCTAGATTAAATATTGATATTTTTTATTATTGAAACTATTTTTACTTATTGCTGACATTTTATTTTAACGTATTCAACAGACGTCAAATAAAATACTAATTTAAAGCAATCAATGTAGTTTCAAAGTAGCATAGTGTAAAATTGACATAAAGGGGGGGCTTAGTTACGAACGAACGTATAAATTCAATTAAGAAGTTATATACTGTGTGTGTGTGAGCTCCTTCTCTGCTCAAATTTTAGCTTAACTTTTTTAAAAAGCTACTCGAATACGTGTATGCACTCACCAGAAATATCATATAAGATTAAGATGATACATCCGAAATCTCTCTAGAGATCTTGTGTTTCAAAGAGGAAATAACAGTTCGTGGTAAGAACTTTAAGTCAGTGTTTCTCAAAGTGTGGGGCGCGCCCCCCTGGGGGGGCGCGATGACCCTACAAGGGGGGCGCGAGCGTATCGAAAATTTAAAGATTTTTTTTAAAAAAATAACCGGAAAGAGAAGTAAAACAAAATGCTTTCTTCCATAATAAAAAAAATACACACAACAACAGTGACATAATTTATGTTTATTATCTGGCTTTTTTCCGTCATCAAATAGCTATCTTTGATCCCAAAACCAAATTCAAGAAAAAAAAAAAAACATTTTGTTTTATTTGCTGTATTTCCTCAATGAGAGATTTTTTTATTACGTTTTAACATAAAAGATTACTCTTTAAAAGAAAAAACGAAACCCAGACCCTGAGAAAAATTCTAAGAAGATAAACAATTCACCACTGTAATTATTATTGAAATACTGTACATTAGTTGTAGAAAAAGAAAAGGAAGTCATGATTCACTTTTCAGCCAGGCTGCATAGTATGTTTGCTAATCATTTGATTGACCTTCAATCTTATGGTATGGTTATTATCAATATTAGTTCCCTCCCATCTTTTATGTGTTTGCTTTTCGCTTAGGGAAATTGTAAATAATTGAGTTTTGCGATATTTGGAAAAGAATTGATTGGTTTAACATTTCTGTAGGATAATTGAAAAGTGTCTGATTTGCGTCCTTTTTAATGGTGTACTTTTGAATCATTTTACTTCAGTTTTATTGGATTTTTCTCAAATCATCAAAGAATTGAATAGTCCTTGAAAGAAGGTAAGTATTCTTTCTATAAATTAAAATATTCACTAGAATTCCGATTTGTATCGTGTACAGTAAAAATAATTCTAAGCAAATGATTGGGGAGTCCCCCCGCACTACCATTAATGTTAGTATCGAGTACGCGCCTGCTCCCGGTTAAAACATTTTGAAGTCTTTTCGCTTTCTTTAAATGTTAAAAAGAAAAACACAATTATACTTCATCGGAAATTTATATTCTTTTTTCATAATTTAACATTAATTCTAAATGCTAATTGTGTGAAGTTTAAAATTACAGTTCTTTTAAACAGTTATTTACAATTATAGCATTTATCTAAAAAAAAATCATTTTACATTTTTGTATACAATGTCGTGCACACAGTTTTACTCTCCTTACAGTTCAGCTATTATATCAAGAATAATGTTTTATTTTTTAAAAATGAACTCGTGCGAAGAGTCGGTGTTTCAGCCAGTATACGTTTGATGCATCAGTACTGAAGAAGGTATTTTATAAATAATTTCTTATTAGTGAATTTGGCCGCGGTAGCCGAGTGGTATAGGTATCGGATCGTGGCTTTCCTTGTCACGAGTTCGAGCCCAGTACCACTAAAGATCCGCCGTGTAGGGCAGCGATGCACGTTAAATCTGTTGAGAGTTGAAACGTTTTCCCGTTGGTGTGGTGTGGTAGTTAGGAGAGGGGGTGCCAGCTCAGGTGTCGTCCACGTCACTTGACCATGGTTCAAAATTACGTGGTCCGTCGTCAAAAGCCCTCGTGCAGCTGAACAGTGCGACAGTTAATATTCAGTCAATCAATCTTATTACTAAATTAAGAACAAGTTTAATAATTATTAGGGACTTCCACGGGCTTGTCTTGTAGAGGAAAGTTTTTCAAAGGAAGGTTTAATATCAGAAATTGACACTTAAAGAGTTATTTTTCTATATTTAGCTGAGATCTATATTTTGTCTTCAAAGCATCCACTGCAGAAAATCCGGTTTGAAAAAGGTAGGATGTTGAAAATGGTAATAGTATACGAAATGCTTTTGTTTTCAGTACAGATAATTCCTCATCCACCTCTACCCCAAATTCAAAGAGCGATTTACTACAAAATTGCCTTTTAATTTTTCACTGGATGTGAAATCTACGAAGATTTCTTCTTCGGAAGTAGAGAGCCCTTCTGGAGTATCTTGAAATAGATCCCTAATCCACTCGTAACTTGCTACCAAGCTGTCCTCATCCAGAAAATACTTTTTAAATTTCTTTGCCAACATAGCTAAATGATTTTACATGTTTTAAAAACAACTTTCACATGTTGTTCTACAGATTTGTAAGTTTTAACACATATCGAGCTGGGGCTTTTTTTTTTTCATCATTTACTTCAGTAGTGGTAAATCCAAAATTTAAGTATTTTTAGAAGATCGCCTTGATTTAATTTTCGGAACCATGCTCGTCTGTGTACTTGTTGATTCTTTATTATGGTCGAATGTTTGCTTACGACTTAAAAATGTATGTATGATATTGTTTTCATCTACTGCCGTAAATACTTAATTACCGTGAATTACAATTAACGTGGAAATTAAAAAAAAATGTACATTCAAGCTAGATTCGGTAGCTATATAGGAGTATCGAGTCGACCAAAACTGACTGGAATTGTACGAGGAAAAGCATTTTTACATGTTATGCGCAGACGTCGGATAGGTTGCCCAGACTCACGCAAACGTACCCTATAATGCCAGATGTGATGGATATGATAGAGAGCGACATTGACTAGACTATTTTTCTAATGACATTTGTACTTTGAGAAATGAATGCTGAAGGAAATAAATCTTTAATTAAATACATCATTTTGCGATCTGTTCCAATTTAAAAATTAGATAAAGAAAAATAACATAATTCTAAGTAATATATATTTTAAGTAATTTTCTTAAAATATATATTACTTAAAAGTTACATATACACAAAATTTAATATACTTATCGTATTAATTTGTACGGTTTATAATTAAGATCGTATTGTAACTCTAGCGTCTCTCTCTCAAAGTGCATTTTTATTGCAGTAAATACATTATTGTTGTACAGGGGGGCGAGACAAAAATTATGATTGAAAATTGGGTCGCCAGTATTGAAAGTTTTGAGAAACACTGCTTTTAATGTATGAGTGGTGCACAGAGTATTTTATGACTAATTAATTAATACTAAATTAAGAACAAGTTTAATAATTATTAGCTGGGCTTCCATGGGCTTGTCTTACAGAGCAAAGTTTTTGAAAGGAGTTTTAAGATAAGAAATTGACCCTCTGAGTTCATTTTCTATATTTACCTGATATCTATATTTTGTCTTCTAAGCAACCACCGCATTTTGTAATACGTTCCAATTTAAAAATCAGAGAAAGGAAAAATAACTTAGTAATTATCCTATTACTTAACTTTTGGTTAAAAGTAACATATAAAAAATTTAATACTTATGTGATGAATTTGTACGGTTTATAATAAATATTGTTGCTTTATCGTAAAAGAGCATTATTATTGCATTCAGTAAATTATTATGTATAAGGGGGGGCGCGATAAAAATTGTGATTGAAAAGGGGGGCGCCAGTATTGAAAGTTTGAGAAGCACTGCTTTAAGTGCATCTGCTTTAGTATTTTGCACACACGTAGGTGGATGGATATAATAACATTAAATAATTCATGAAATTAGAGAACGAGTAGGTATTTTTAATTACGTCTTCTTGAGTAAACAAAGATGATTATTTGAATGCATATGCTTCAATTTTTAAACAAGTTACTTTGTAGGGTTTACTTAACTCAATATTAACTTTCAGCATAATGCTAAATTATACATATATATATATATGTATATATATATATATATATATATATATATATGTATATATATATGTATATATATGTATATATATGCATATATATATGTATATATATATGAATATATATATGTATATATATATGAATATATATATGTATATATATATGTATATATATGTATATATATGTATATATATATATATATATATATATATATATATATATATATATATATATGTATATATATCTATATATATGTATATATATGTATATATATATATATATATATATATATATATATATATATATATATATATATATATATATATAAATTTAAATTGCAATAAAACAACGATGTATTATTTGATTGACATGAATTTTTTATTATTCGAAAGATAATCTTGTGGCATTACATTTTAAATATAATTTCTGGCATATGACTGCCACGGCTAGCTCGGATATAGTCCAATTTTCGATGAGTTTTTCCAACATTTGTGGCCGTATATCGGCAATAAAACGGCGAATGTTGTCTTCCAAATGGGCAAGCGTTTGTGGCTTATTCGCATAGACCAATGACTTTACATAGCCCCACAGAAAATAGTCTAGCGGTGTTAAATCACAAGATCTTCGAGGCCAATTCACAGGTCCAAAACGTGAAATTAGGCGGTCATCAAACGTGTCTTTCAATAAATCGATTGTGGCACGAGCTGTGTGACATGTTGCGCCGTCTTGTTGGAACCACAGCTTCTAGACATCATGTTTGTTCAATTCAGGAATGAAAAAGTTGGTAATCATGGATCTATACCGATCACCATTGACTGTAACGTTGTGGCCTTCATCGTTTTTGAAGAAGTATGGACCAATGATTCCAACAGCCCATAAAGTGCACCAAACAGTCAGTTTTTCTGGATGTAACGGTGTTTCGACATACACTCGTGGATTAGCTTCACTCCAAATGCGGCAGTTTTGTTTGTTGACGTAGCCATTCAACCAGAAGTGCGCTTCATCGCTAAACAAAATTCGCTTATGAAAATCGGGAACAACGGCAATCTCGTTTTGGGCCCATTCGACGAATCTACGCCTTGCTTGATCATATTTAAAATGTAATGCCACAAGATTATCTTTCGAATAAAAAAAAAATCATGTTAATCGAAAAAGACATCGTTATTTTATTGCAATTTAAAGCTCTATACCTCTAAAAAAACACCCTTTATATATATATATATATATATATATATATATATATATATATATATATATATATATAATATATGTATATATATATATATATATATATATATAATATAATGTATTATAAAATATTATAATATATATAATTATTCCCTTCAATATATATTGTTTAGTAACTTTTTAATTATTTGGTCCATTCCTTCAGGACCCGCGTTTAATTGTTTTAAATGACTTACCCTTCATAATCGGGTTTTAATTGTAATCGAATAGTAAGATTGCGTCAGAAATTATCGCGGGTGGTAGTTTCTGACCAACCAGAGCTTCTGATAGAAAAATCTACGCGGCCTTCACTGCCTAGTATAAAATGCGAGAGTATTTTGTTCCTGTCTCTTTGTTTTTTTGTCTTTTTAACATGTAACAGTCGTATATTGCTTTCGATATGGCGCTTGTGTCTGTCTGTGTGTTCGTACCTGCTAAGTGTGAAATACAAATGTGGTTGTCCATTTACATTTATATTTGTGTGAATAAAAATTGGAAGTTAATTCAGAAGGTGTTTCTTGAGCAATATATCAACAATCTAAATAAACTACCTCCGACTACCGTTACATACACTAGTGTAAGAAATTACGATAATTTGCAGTCTTGATCGATTAATTCTAGAACAGCTGGACAATTTTAATGAAATTTGATTAGTTCGAACATTGAGATATATATACAGTACAAAACAAATAACCATTCAACAATTGTAATATACACGCACGATCTTACGTAACACTTGTTGGAATTAGAAGGTATAAAACAGTGGTTGCAGAACAAATAAAAGAAATGGGTTAAAGGGGGTGTCGCCCCCTCTTACAGCTATAACGGCCTCGCAGGGTGATGAAATAAGGCAGTTTACCAGATTTTGCCACAATTGGTCCCACTCGTTCAGTAACGCTGTTTTCATGTCCTGGATGGTTCTCGAAGGAGAGTTGCGGGTTGCAATTGCCCTCTTCAGAGCATCCTAGATATACTCTATAGCTGTTGGTTCTGAACACGTGGCTGGCCAATCCATACAGTGCATATTCTCACTCTCTAGAAATTCATAAACCAGAAGACCTATATGTGGCCCTGCGTTATCGGCCATTGAACTGAACTCGGGGCCACATGCACCCCTGAGCCCATAGTGCTCCAATATCTCATCCCTATACCTCACACCTGTCACAAAGCCTATTTTAAAGACATGAATAGGTGTATGGCTATCTAACATGATGCCTGCCTGGACCATTTAACATCCTCCACCATAATTGTCGATTTCGCGGACATTGGAGGGTAGGTAGAGCAGGTCTCATGTTTTCTCCATATCAACGTTTGGCGAAAATTGGTGTTTAGGCTGAAACGGGACTCATCGATTAACAGAACAGGTGCTCATTGATCTATACGCCAATCTCTATGCTGTCTGCACCATGCTAAGCGGACTCTCCTGTTTGTAGACGTGAGCGGGAAGTAGACAGCAGGTCATCTGTAAGCAACACTCTCTCATAAAGTCTTTTTGAAACAGTCACACTTGATGCACGGATTCTTGTGGCTGCATACAAATAACGAGAGAGTGTAG
Organism: Trichonephila clavipes; assembly: GCA_019973935.1. Classification (NCBI taxonomy): domain Eukaryota; kingdom Metazoa; phylum Arthropoda; class Arachnida; order Araneae; family Nephilidae; genus Trichonephila; species Trichonephila clavipes. The sequence continues at coordinate 319,475 of BMAU01017002.1, read as the reverse complement.
AAGCTGTAACTCTTCTGTTACTCCTCGGTATAATCCATAAATGGCGATCCTCTCTGGTCATCATGGTTCGTGGATGACCTTGTCAGGGCTTTCTCTCAATGGTTCTAGTACCCTGGAATAGTTTCCATAAGTTACACATGACGCTGAGTGTTAAATTAAACTCTCTACAAATCTGGACCTTACATTGGCCTGCTCCTTGCCTCCCCGCATTCCGTCACCTGATTCCATCATCTAAACGTTGATAATCACTCATTTTTGTTGTTAAAATTTGAATTCAACTGATTGCTTCAAAATAACACGAAGAAATTCGCCGAGGCGTGTTGGCGAACGAAATACATCTTAAAATACACGCTTTTATACAGCCTGTTTATCTGCTGACTCCACCTACACTCATGTGTATGTTTCCGTATTTACCGTACAATATTTGTATTTTTATCTAGAAGCAGTGGGTCTTCATTCAGTTCAGTTCTTTTCATGCAATTCGATAGAATATGAAAATTATCTTAATTTATTTCATCAGTATATATATATCGAGAGTTTCTCAAAAGTAACTTTAATATTTACTTTAATGCACGTATGCTATATAATAATTTTAGTACTAATAATCTTTGTACTTTTTGCTAAATGCACAATTCAGACATAATATTTTGCTTTGAATTTGCAAATAGGCTTTGAATGTGTCAAAAACTTGTTTATTGTACACAAATTAAGTGCAGTTTATGCATTTTTCAAAGCAATTTTCGATAAATTACCTTTTCTTGTAATGAGGTAAACAATTTTGTTGACTATTTTCAAAAGATTTGTCAATTTATTCAAATATAATTCAATTTGAACAGAAAAGGATAAGTTGGCTTGACACAAAACTTTGTCCCCATTTTTATATAAATATTTTATATATAAGGGCTTCCTAAATCATTAGTGGTTGTAATATTGCCGCATCTATATTTTTTTAAAATTATATTATTATATTTAATTATACAATATTATTTACATAATTAAATATTCTACTATTATAAATTATATATTTATTTACATAATTAAAAATTATATTATTATAAATTATATAATTATTTATTTTTCTTTATTTTTTTAAAATTATATAAATAAAATAAAAAAAAATAACATGTACTTGGTTATGTTAGGATGAAAACATTTTCAGTACTGCAGTAATTTGACACCCTTTATCACATCGTTAGCTGCTGTGAACACTAATTTCACAATTATACGAATTCAATTTTTCAATTCCTACTATTAGGTCACACTCTCTATATATTTATTTCAATCGTTAATAAAGTACATTTTAATGCGTTCAATTGAGCTGAAATTTTATATACATGATCATTTTATGTGACCATACAGTAATTAAATAATAATTAATAAAAATTAATCGATTAAAATTAATTATTCAAAGAATTATAAATTCAGCCACGTTGGCATCATTTTTGGCGACTTGTGTTAAAACTTTAAAATATTTCTTTCTCACATTTTCAAGCATTCATTTGAACTGAAATTTTATATACACGATTTTTTTGGATAAAAATACAGCACTTTAATGATAATTAATACAAATTAATTACCACTTAATGTTGTGATTCTGTCATATGTATATACATATGTTTACTTATTGTGACTACTTAATAAAAAGTTAATAAAGTAAAATTTTTCTTCGTTGTTCTAAGTAGGAATTGAATTAATTTTTTTTATATTACTTTTTTTTACTTATAACCTTACCTAGCCATACTATTAAACGCAGTCACATGTTCGGAAAAAAATTGCTTCTTTAGTTAAAAATAAGTGCTTAGTTAAAGAGTTAATGATTAGTAACTTTTGTGGTATTACACATATATATAACCCTAGACAAGTTTCTTATAAGCTGACCATTTAGTTATATTTCCATAATGATACAACACTTGTTTTTTTTATAAGCATAACGGTTATAGACGGTTATAACGGTTATATATGTGTTCATTTTAAAAACACATCTATTGCTGTCTTACCTCCCATTATTATGTATTGTAACCACAAATTTAATATTTCACTGTAATTTTTGTTACTCAAGTGATCTTTCACAGACATTCTATTAATCGCAGTCACAAATGGAGCAAAATTCTTCCCTGGTTAAGTTAAAATTAACATGCTTTAAGCTGGTTTGAGAAAATGATATCACCTATTTGACTTTCATAAAAAAGGATAATTATCACATACTATTCTAAGCAAGTTATTTCAAAAGATGATCATTTTATAGACAACTCCAAAATGGTACAACGTTTTTTACATTTCAGTATGTAACAATCACTGTCAGTTTGTTTTCTTTTACAAAAAATGACATTATTTGAAAATAACTGAACCTTAGGAACGGATATTTTAACTTACAAACTTACATGTATGGCCTATGGTAGATCCACATTTAATGTTTTAAGACGGTCCCAATTTTTACTTAAAATCAAATGTACACCAGAGTATTAAACGGAAAATTATTTGTACCGTTTGAGAATAGATATGTTCCCACCCAAAAACTCATACCATCCCACCCTTCATCTCGAGTCCGATTACTGTTAAGTGTCATTATTAAAGTTTAACTTTCCAAACCTGATTGGAAAGTCAAACTTAAATATTAAGTGAGTAATCAATATACATGTTACCGTTAAAGTGTGAAATCCGTTATTTCACATAATAACTAGATATTTCATGAAATAACTTAACAAGTCAGTTAAAGTACATGAAATTATTGAATTATATGATTTAAGTAGCTATTCTATACAATAAAGATTACTTGATCGTTAAAGTACGAAATACCGCATTGGATAAAGTTCTTTCAACCGGTTCTATTTGTTTCAGAAAGTTTTCCGATTAGGTATTACAGATTACCTAATAAAAAAACAATTGTTTTTTGTATTTCAGTTCACATGCCAGTGAGAATTTATTTCCATTGTAGAAGTTCCAAATATTGGCACAACGCTTCGATGTGTTGCAACAGCTCAAAATTGCGGTACTGAACAACAATTTTAAAAGTGCTCGCGTAAAAAAAAAAAAAAAAAAAAAAAAGAATGTAATGGTAAACGGTGCGCTTGTTTCAAAAACAATAAGCAGTCCAATCCAAAGCACCATCCCAGCAATCCGAGATCTAATAAATAATGAGAAGTAAAATTAAAAAGGTGTCTCATAGCATTTAAATTAATATTATCTTACATTTTTGTTTTAAAATGTTTACACAAAGTTTTTAATATGAATTTATAGTTTTTCTTCACATCATGTATTTTGTTCATAATATTTAAATATATTATATTTTTGTAACACATACTCTATGTTCCCCTTTCTGTTTAATGTTAACAATATGTGCAATAATAAATTACATAATTTGCTTTCCCTTGTTATTTATCTATTTATCCACAAAAGGGAGAAAATGTATTCTAATTATAGCTAATAATGATCAATTAATTTATAAAATATTATTCAAATATGGTGTCTATTTTCCACTTTAATGGTATATCCTTAGTTATTTTATAAAATACTTATTTATTTCATAGAATAACTAGCTAAACTATGAAATTTTTCATCTATTATATACTTTAAATGACTTGACTAATTATTTCATGAAATACCTATTTAATCTATGAAATAACATTATACACTTCAACGGCAAGGTATATATTATGTATATATATATATATAATACATGAATATAATAGATCGTGCAAAAGAATATTCTACTAAGACTGGATAAAAACAGAAATTACAAGAATCTGAGGTGTTGAGCTAATAAAAGCGAAAATACAAAAATAGTCATTGGACTAAAATGGAAAACTATTAACTTTTCTAAAGCTGTCGCTGATTTAGGACAGCGAAATAGCTTAAGCAATGTTTTATGGTCCTTCCCCGTTCAGCATAAATTTTCGATATATATATAGAAACAGAATGCAATTGAAAAATAGGCCAATATATGTTTACACGTGGGAGGAAAACAAAACAGTAAAAACAAATGAATAATGAGAATAAAAAAGGTTTTCATATAGAGAGGAATGTCAACTTCTTTCCACCAGAAGTGCTTTTAAAATATTTTGTGAATTTGTTGTAAAAATTTGTAATTCTTCTTAACCTCATTTTTTTTTATTTTGCAATGTCTGAGTAATACTTACATTTGTGAGCCCCGTGTGATACTTTGGGATGCACGGAGACTTTATAATTGTTTTCAACAAAAAATAAAAAAATATATATTAAGAAATCTCTTCCACTGGCCTCATCTTTATACCTATATATATAACGAGTGTTTTTTTTTACAGGCATAGAAGTTTAAGTTGGCATTACTTTCCAAGATGGCGACATATTTAACAGCTGTCAAGTGATTGATTCTCAGTTTGGTTTGGCAATTCATCAAAACGATCATCAAGCAAGGCGTAGATTCGTCGAATGGGCCCAAAAAGAAATTGCCGTTGTTCCCGATTTTCATAAGCGAATTTTGTTTAGCGATGAAGCGCACTTCTGGTTGAATGGCTACGTCAACAAACAAAACTGCCGCATTTGGAGTGAAGCTAATCCACAAGTGTATGTCGAAACACTGTTACATCCAGAAAAACTGACTGTTTGGTGCGCTTTATGGGCTGGTGGAATGCTTCTTCAAAAACGATGAAGGCCACAACGTTACAGTCAATGGTGATCGGTATAGAGCCATGCTTATTAACTTTTTCATTCCTGAATTGAACAATCGTGATGTCCAGGAGCTGTGGTTCTAACAAGACGGCGCAACATATCACACAGCTCGTGCCACAATTGATTTATTGAAAGACACGTTTGGTGACCGCCTAATTTCACGTTTTGGACCTGTGAATTGGCCATTTAGCACCGCTAGACTATTTTCTGTGGGGCTATGTAAAGTCATTGGTCAATGCGGATAAGCCACAAACGCTTGACCATTTGGAAGACAACATTCACCGTGTTATTGCCGATATAGGGCCACAAATGTTGGAAAAAGTCATCGAAAATTGGACGTCCAGATTGGACTACATTCGAGCCAACCGTGGCAGTCATATGCCGGAAATCATATTCAAAATGTAATGCCACAAGATTATCTTTCGAATAAAAAAAATACATGTCAATCGAATAATACATCGTTGTTTTATTACAATTTAAAGTTCTATACCTCTAAATAAAACACCCTTTATATTTATAAATTACTCATATTCCTATAAAAAAAGCCTTTCAAATTATTAGAATTTAAGAATACAAAATACTGTTTTAAATTATCAATACCGAATGTTAAGAATGAAATATACCAAGGTTTTAGAACAAAATATATATACCGTAAAGTATAATACAAATTAGTAGATACTCAACCAAATTAATACTCATTTGGTTGAGTATCAAAATATCATACCCATGTGATTGTTTCAATAAATCAAAAAAAAAATCGTGCGTGGAACGCCACGCGATAGAAGTGAAACTTCTTTGGAATATTGATTATTTGCTCTAATATTCCAAACTGACAGTGTATATGTCTCAATCACCTAATTTGCATGAAAAGTATTCGTGGCGAATTAAGTTTTTCTGATACAAAATCCAAAGTAATAAGATATGCTGGGGAATTTCTGGGTATAAAAAGCTATTATATTTTGATAAATTTGGTATACTTTTCCTACTTAAACTTTGTTGGCAATTGTAACATTCTTTACAGTCTTCTAAATTAATTTCCAGTAAAATATTTTTCTGCTCACCAACAGACGTTCTCAAATCATCTCTAAACCATAATCTATCACACACCGAACACCCGTGACCGAATGGGTTATCAACGAATAGCTTTTGAAAATTTTGGTAAGCATTTTTATGGGTCATTGAATATTAACGGTGCACTGTTTAGCTATATGAGGGTTTATGGCAACGGACTTCGTAATTTTGAACCATGGTCAAGGGATTAGGACGTCACCTGAGCTGGCACTCCCACTCTCCTAACTACCACACCACATCAACAGTAGGACGTTTGATCTCTCAACAGATTTAACGTGCGTCGCTCCCCTACGAGGTGGGTCTTTAGTGGTACTCGGCTCGAACTCATGTCATTTCAGCCACGATCTGATACTTTGACTACTAGGCTACCGGAGACACGCTTTCTTATAGAAATCATAGTCTTTGTGACGTAAGATAGAATTTTTGATCGATTCACATACATCAGTTCCGACACGCAATAGACTTGTTGAGCGTTCTGTAGTTAACGGCACAGGGTGGTTCACAAAGTCCGTATTAATCTGTGCTGTCATAAGAAGAGTCTCAATAGCATTCCACTCCCTTAAACTCGGCATTTAGAGAGTATTTTGCAATGTTTTTTTTTCCATGCTCGATATTCTCTCATGTGTACTCTGATCGAGATTTGACAGTTGCACTTAATGAATTTGCATTACTTTTCTGTTTTTTTTTTTTTTTTTTTTTTTGTCACTTTTTCGGCTGGACTGGCTGCTAGTTTTTCTTTTTTTTTCTTTTACGAAACTATTTTCTTCTTTGTGCATTTGATTTAGGCATTCTAACTAGAATTATTAATAATTAAACGCAAATGAAAATTAAAGAAACAAATTAGCCAACGAACACATCGCCATGTAGCCAACCATCTAAAGAAATTTTCAAAAAGGCACGCTTTTGCTGCGAGAGCTATTTTGTCTACACCATAATGCTCACACTGCATCTGATGCAACCGCAGATAACGTTCCCAAGTCTGGGGAAAAGGACCCCAAATCGGAAGGGGACAAGTTGACCAGTCGGAGACGTGGGCAATTAACCAACTTTTTTACCGATATGGCTTAAGTCACGTGGTGTCTTCGCTTCCCCCTTTTCCTTCTCGCTTCTCTCCTTATCATGGCGATGATTCGGGGGGATGGAGGAAGACTAATTCCGTTCGCTTTTTTTAATGTTACGCAAAACTGGGCAATTTCTTCATTCATTCTCGAGTCCAAAATAGTTTCACTTCAAAATTTCTTTTTTCATAAATTACTTAATTAACATTTCTAGAATGGTGGTAAAGTGATTTTTTTTTAAAGTTGGAAGTCATTATAAAGCAGCAGGTGTAAGATGAGCAGTTGTTCGTAGCGCTAAGATAAGATTTTCATTGTTTTTTAATCGGACTTGAAACTTAAAAAACGCATTTTTTTCAAAACATTTTTTTTTCAAACTTTCATCCATCATATCTCAAGAACGGTTTACTCGAATGACTTCAAATTTATAGGAAAGATTCAGCACATTTATGCGCACCAAATTCATTACGATTATTGCAAATTTCAAAATATTTCTATTTTTTATAACAGAAACATAACAAAAAAAATCCCATGGAATTGGAAACATTTTCTTCAGAAGATTACCAAAACTCCAACTTTTAATATTTTTTTTTAAATGAGTGTAGTTCATTTGGTGCATTTAAGCTTATATACTAAAACGCCATTAATTTTTTATTTTATTTCAGATAAGCCTATCAGCCGGAATCGTGGAAGAAGTGAGCGTCCATTTTTTCAAGGAGGGTGTGTTCAGAGCGCTTTAAGTCACGTTCTATTGGATACTTTTGGCTAAACATTTATATACATAATGTTAATACACATATAAATAAATGATGAAAAACCTTAAGTTCTATTATTTTACTGGTGGTCAAAAAACACTTCCTAAGAATGCTTAAAAACAGGCCATCATATGGGTGAACCCCCTTAAAAGTAAATATGAAAAGAAACATTATGGGCACTTGAAGGAACGGCTTTAGATTTTTAATAGAATAGCTGTTATTCAACTTCTTTGCTCAAGCATTTTTCTACGTTGTTTAGTTGTGAGAAAGATGAAAATGACGATTTCTCTTCACTGAAGAAGATCTTCACGATATTCTTTAAGAGCTTATTTTATTCTGCGTGAAGTAGCTCTTATGATTTCTCATCTCCTACCAGAAACTAAGGTTTATTCAAAGAGTAATATAGCCCTCTCTACTTGCAGAGATAACAGAAGTTTATTCCTTATTCCTTTACTTTTCAATGAAAGAAAATATTTATTTTTTCTTCTTTGTGAATTTTTTTTACAATCATACGTTTGCTAGTTTTGAGAGTGGCTGAAAAAGGATATTTTTTTATCTCTTTCTTAGAAAAGTTATAGAAAACGAACAAAAAAAATCAGGATAAAAAAAAGTTTATGAAAGAAGTAATTTTAATCCTTAGAAATAGAATTCAGCCTCTTGAGAAGTACACGAGAAAAATCTTTTTAGAAATTATTTCTATGAAATTAAAGAGTGTGTGATGTACATTTATTATAAACTAGCACGTTCAGAGTTTGACTTTTGATTAAAGTGTAAAATAAGGCCCTTGGAGAAGTCAATTTTTTGGCGACCAGAATTAAGTCGTCAAGCAACTTAATTTAGTGATAGGTGTTCCGAAAATTTACAAAGTGGAATTTTTTGATGAACATTTTTTTAAAAAAAAAATGTTGAGAAATAAAAAATAGAAGCAAAATGTGAGAATGATTCCGTGCATCACTGAATAGTGCAGATTTTTCCTTTTCATTCCAATTCGAAAACAAAAGATTATTTTTTAAAAAATATATTAATTTACTGAAAGTAAACAAACAAAATACGTTCTAACATAATAACATTTAAAATACACATTTGCACTTATATAATACACTTATCGTAAATGTATGAGATTATATACATAAATAATAAAAAATGAAAAATGCTATCATTTTACTGATCGACAAAAAAAATTCTTAAAAATGTTTAAAAAACAGATCGTCACGTGAGTGAACTCCCTTAAGTAGAACATAATAAGGACTTTTTAGAAGCAAAACTCATTCATGTATTTTGCAATGGAATAGAAGCATTTATTACATAAATATGGCAGCTTTAGCTGGTGGTTAATAGTCGTACACTCGTGGTCGGCCTTGTCTATTCGTGGTTTTAATCCTAGTGGTCTTAACGATTCGGCGTGTCAAGCATTGATTCATAAATATATCTATGATTGATGTCTTCACGCTGGCGTGTGGTAGAAATTTGGCTAAATGGCTGTATTTATCACTTGAGAATGGTTTGAAATTACGTGGTTTGATGCGAATAGATCTCTATTAAGTATGATGTGTTTTTTATGTACATCACTTTTAATTAAAAGTTATTCCCAATTCTGTTTGTGGTTCTGTTGGCAACTCTGACTTTTATGCGTTCTCCTGTTCTCTGAGTAAGGACTTTTATTTGGTCTCCTCATATCAAAATCCTAAAAAAACCTCGTTTCAATCAATCATTAGAAATCTATCCATTCACTCTAAAACAAACTAAATTATTAGAATTGCCTCTACAATCCAATATCTATTTCATTAGATTAGATTGAATCGCTAATCTTATATGGTCAGAAGCAGTGGCATGAGTTCAAGGACTCTGAAGCGGAACGACTCCTCAATTTTTACACCCTATTTATTATTCTCACACAATTTAATGCAGTTACATATTTTAGCTATTTTGTTAACACTGTGAGTATTCATAGTTATTTCCTGTTTTGGAATAACAAAATATATATCCGATTTTTTTCAATATTTTTTGTCCTTTTTTTGTTGTTGCTGTTTTCTTTCTTTTTTGTGTGTTTTTAAAGGAAGGGTGGCGAGGGGGTTCTAAAATCCTCCCTCCAGGAATAAGCTTCCATCCGAAGCTGATTCATTTTCTTTTTTTCAAAATTGTAGGACAAATTAAGGGAAATAGTAACAACAGAAAGTGATGAAATCAACTGAAAAACTGATTTGGAAAGCATGTTTTTTTTTATGTTATATATTTTTAATTTTTTTTTTTTTTGAATCTGTATGGTGCATTTGTATTGGATATTTTTATTACTTTTGATGTATTTGCTAGAATGCTCGAATAATATATGTTCTTTTTTCTTTTTTTGCCCTTTATGTTTTTCTTTATTGTTATTTTCAGCTTTTCTATGTTTGTGCTTTACAATTACATGTGTGTCTGGTTAAATAACCTTTAATTGGTAATATGTAAATTTACTGTACACTCCTGCAAAAAATGTAAACTAAGATTTTGTTCAATAAAGACTAAAGGTGGGTGGTGTTGTTTCCCGGGGTACCGTTTTGAAGTTCAAACCCTTTTCGGGTGACCTCAGTTCAGATTCTGCCAATAGCTCTACAGTAATTGAAATTTGCAACAGTAAAAAATACCAATAAATTGATAGATTATAGAAATGTGAGATGAATAAAGAATGTCATTTTTTATCGTCTGTTATTTAGAATAATGCTCTTACAGTGCATTATTCTTTTCACAGTAATTTTTACGACACCGTTTACTACGAAAGCTCACGTTTTAAAAGCTTCAACTGTTATCCAAATGGTTTGGTTCTCTTTCCTTGAGCCTGATAAGAAAATATATTATTAAAAATATTTTAAGATTATAAAATCAGATTTAGACAAAACTCACACCTTATCATAAAACCTATCAACTTCACACACTTTACTATCAGAATTGTTTTCACAAATAAACTAAAGTAAAAAATATGTAGGTTGATACGTACTTAATTATATGCTTCACTCATTACGAAAGGGGGAAAGTCTTAACTCCTCTCGAGGATGAAAATTTACATCCTGACATTTAGGGGGAAAAAATGTAATCAAAGCAGATGTATTGCAAATTTGTTGTTGCTGGCAACGTTTTCACAAGTATTGCGTAATAAGGAGCGAATCTGTCAAAAGAACAAAAATGTCATAATCAATTTGCCAGTTTGAACTTGTCATTTCACTCTTTGTTGTGTTTGGAAAAAAACGTACGATTTCTTAAATATATTTTCTAACAAATCTGAGATTTTTTTCTTTTTTTTTTCTTTTTGCTAAAAAGACTGGTACTATAAAGGAAAAAGTTTTTTCTTACGTTTCTGTTATTTTCTGTACAATTTACATCAAATATAACAAATAATCTTCTCAAAACTACACTGGTGTGCAAAAATTAAGGACGAGACGGTTTTTTCAATATATCTTTGTACAAAAGCTTTCCAAATCAACACATTTAATACCGTAAGATCCCCAATACGTAAGGACATGTGTAATGTAATCAACACTTACTAAAAGAGAAATCAGAGGGATAAAAAGAGCTTGATTGAAAAAGTAGCATGGAGCGCAATGCGACTGAAGGCCGAAACATCCCTGTGATGGGTGTCCAGCAAGAAACATCCGGTCTTTAGTAGGGGATATGATCTCCCCTGACTGCTAGGCAGGTTTCACAGCGTCTGCCCATGCTGAGAATGTTGGGTGTCAATGAGTTATTGAGGCATTGCTGCCCATTCGTCTTGCAGCGCCAATCGAAGCTCCCGAATCGTTACTGGTGGTAAGGTACGAGCTGCCAAGCGTATGCCTAGAAAATCCCATACATGCTCGATGGGATTGAGATCCGGAGATCGTGCCGGCCAATCCATACGTTCAACATCCTCACTCTCTAAGAGCTGTTTGACAGCTACTGTGCGATGACATGGTGCATTGTCGTCCATGAAAAGGAACTGGAGACCCATAGCGCCTCTAAAAAGACGCACATATGGAAGAAGAATCTCGTTACAATAACGGGTCCGTTGACTGAACGTGCGTCGAAGATGTGAAGGTCTGTACGACTACCAAGCATGATGCCTCCCTAAACGAGAACACCGCGCCCTCCATACCTGTCCCATTCATTGATGTTCGAGGGATGATTGCGGCTTCCCCGCTTTCTCCAGATGAGTATGCAATGAATATCGCTACTCAAACTGAATCTGCTCTCATCCGTAAAGATTACTCGTCCCCATTCATTGTCTCTCCAATTCCGGTGTTCCCGGCACCACAGACAACGCCTTCTCCGATGGGCAGGCGTTAAAGGTACACACCGTACAGGGCGTCGTGTAAACAGACCACCACCGTGCAGTCTTCTGGCCACGGTAAAACGTGATATCGGTCGTCCAGTCGCCTGTGTCGTGTGTCTAGCGATTTCTCCCGCTGTTTGCCGCATGTTTCTTCTGGCCTGTAAGACAATGTACCGGTCATCTGCGGGTGTGGTTCCTCGTGGACGACCACTATTGAACCCCCGGATAGCTGTTCCTGTAGTTTGAAATTGTCTCCAAAGTCGTGAAACGATGCTGTAAGCAATTCCGAACTCTGCAGCCACACTTGTCACACTGCGGCCTTCCTCCAACTTCCCAATGATTCGACCTCGGGTAAAAGCATCCAGATGTCGTCTAACAGATTGATTATTCACCGTTTCTCGCTGAGGCAACAACTCGGTGTGATTTTAACTGCTATACGGCGTGCAATCTCTTTGTCAGAAATACTGATCTTACACCGACAACATGCTTTATACTAATCAGACACTCCCCCATTGCGTCTAACTGCATATCTGCGCATGTGCTACCGTACATCACCTTACTGAATCTCCTGATTGGTCTTTCTGTCCGCTCTGCCTCTTCGGTCAGCTGATATGCTAATTTTTCGACTTCGTCCTTAATTTTTGCATACCAGTGTATATGACAGAAATTTACATCACTATGCATTTGTTTCACTTCTAATGTATGACGAAATATTTTTAATTTTTGCTTATTTTATGTTATTTTTGATAGAAACTTAGAATATAGAGGGACATTTTTTTGTAGAACGAGTAAGTAGGTGGTTATCTACTAGAAAACGATCGTGACTCAGTTCTTCTCAAAGTTTCAATATTCGCAACCCAATCTTCAATCATAATTTTCATCGCACCCCTTCATACACTAATTAACAATGTATTGAATTCAATAATTCTATATTTAAACGTTAAAAATACAATACGAACTTAACTTCTTAAGTACCACCAGTGTAGATGAACGTCTCACTCAGCCAAAGCGTTAATTTCCCAGACGTACATGTATGTCTTTCTGAAATACGATCTTTTCTGTTCACGGCCATTCATAAATTTATTCTGAAGGCATTAGAATGCATTAAAAGAGCCTTGGCAATATTTGCGAAGGATTTACTTATTTCAGATTATTTGCATTTTTTACTCTTTTCCACCCGCAATACATCACATATGCGCGCCTACATAGTAAACGTTTGGCACTGGGAAGCGAATCGCGTAACTTTTAATTGGCAGTTAAGGGAATAATTATAAACCGTACAAATGATCAAGATGAATGTTAATTTTTGTACATAATTTTTATGTATGTCAATCCTATGAGGTCACTGGTAATTATTAAACTTGTTCTTAACATAGTATCGTTAAATTAATTGTAAAATACATTATGTAGCACTGATACATTTATAAGTATAATATTATCAGTGTCAATGTGCATTTAATTTTTTTGTTGTGTCAGAATATAGTACGTCTGCTTACTTTCAGTAATTTAATAATTTTTAAATGGTCTTACGTTTCCGTCTTTTCAACAGGCTCGCCCCCCCCCCAAAGAGGCCGCGCTTCACGGTTTGAGAAACGTTCCCTTGACTGCAAATATTCTGATGACGAGCAGTACGATGCAGATAAAATAAGAATTATAATAATAATAGTTTTTTAACTATTATCAAGAATAAAAATGATATAAACATATATTATTATTTTTTGGGGGGTTTTACACTGAGCTTAACATGCAAATTTGCATGCTTACGGGTATTTTTTTATGGGTATTTACTGCATTTTAATTATTTTACACATGGGTTAAATTTATTTTATATTATTTTATACAAGGATTTTTTTGAAGATTTCCTTTAATTTATATACAACAGAGGTACCCAAATGTTTAGACTTTGGACATTTTTTTATATTCAAAACTTGCACAAGCCCCCCCCAAGTGAAAGTTGCATTACTGCACAGTGTAAAAGATTACACATTACAGAAAAAAAAATGTTGAAGAAATATTTTTTGAAATTATAATTTTATTTATGTCAGGGTCAAAATTTTTGAGATATTTCCTACCGCAATTTCCGACTAATTTATAGTCGATTACTTTTTGTGTGTAAGATGAGGTTTACAACTGTACTGAATCCACGTTCTACCAAATAAAAAGACCGATAAGCAATGAACAAATTTTCTACAATAACCCATAATGCATGATATAAAATTGGAATCTGTTTTTGCAACCAGAACGTGTGATCCTCGTTCAAACATAGGTTCAAGTTCATCATTTGTGGATATTTCGATAAGCTGCATTCGTAAGGATTCCTGTATTCAAATAACACCCAGTTTAGATAATATAGGGTGTTTTTTTAGAGGTATAGAACTTTAAATTGCAATAAAACAGCGATGCATTATTCGATTGACATGATTTTTTTTATTCGAAAGATAATCTTGTAGCATTACATTTTAAATATGATCAAGCAAGGCGTAGATTCGTCGAATGGACCCAAAACGAGATTGCCGTGGTTCCCGATTTTCATAAGCGAATTTTGTTTAGCGATGAAGCGCACTCCTGGTTGAATGGCTACGTCAACAAACAAAACTGCCGCATTTGGAGTGAAGCTAATCCACGAGTGTATGTCGAAACAACGTTACATCCAGAAAAACTGACT
>BMAU01017002.1:0-300000 GCA_019973935.1 Trichonephila clavipes | reverse complement strand
TATATGATTATATATTAAAAAATTCTTATATTGGATTATATATATATATATATATATATATATATATATATATATATATTGGATGTATATATATATATATATATATATATATGATTATATATTAAAAAATTCTTATATTGGATTATATATATATATATATATATATATATGTATATATATATATATATATGTATATATATATATATATATGTATGTATATATATATATATGTATATATATATGTATATATATATTTATATATATATATATATATATGTATATATATATTTATATATATATATGTATATATATATATCCATATATATATATATATATATATATATATATATATATATATATATATATATATATATATATATATATATATATATAAAATCTGAATCAAATTTTCAATCGCTAATAAAATACTTTTCATTCATCTACTCAAGTTCAAATACATTTTTAAACAATTAGTGGTAGATTGATAGATTGATTCATTGAATATTAACGTCGCAATGTTCAGCGACACGAGGGCTTTTGGTGACGGACCACGTAATTTTGAACCATGGTCAAGTGACGTGGACGACACCTGACAATTAGTGGTAGACTCGTGATGTTAATACTGTTTTTTTTTTTCAAATATCAATCCATTAATTGTATTCAATGGATGAATAAACAGTAACAAACAAAAATAAAAGTCCAACCCCGTTTTTGAAAGGAAAACTCGTTTTTTGTGTCCCTGTAGCAATTGATAGCGCGTTGGACTTCTAATCTAAAGTTTGTGGGCTTGAATCCCACTTGAGATGGTCTTATTTCTAAGAATATCATTCATGTTTACTTAAATATTTTATTGAAATGATTAAATTTAATTAATGAATAAAAATAATAACAACTAAAAATAACTGTCCAACACACTATATAGAAAGGAAAATGGAAAATTACAAGGAAAATAGGTTTCTGCTTCGCCACTTATATTGTGATTCTGTCATATTTAGATACATATTTATATTAATTGTAATTATTCAATAAAAATTAACTGAATTAAAATTTTTCTTTTTCGACCTATGTAGGAATTGATTTATTTTATTATACAATTTTTTTATTATTATTTCGTTCTTATTTTTGTTGTTAGCGTGTTGATGGAACTTAAAGAAATTGAACTTAGTCTTAGTAATAACATTAAAACAAATAAAGCATACCACTGTTACTGCAAGTGACAAGTCAGTGGAAAACATTTTAGTCAATATTTATTCACAAAAGGTATTACAAAACTCTCTGTACCTAAGTAAGATACTGCCTTTTAAGCTCCTACCTATATTTATATTTCATTCAGGACGTTGAATTCCCTACTATTTTATGTGTTGTTTTTTATTTAAATTGCTGTAATAATAAAATTGTACCACTGTTTTATTATTCTATATTAAATCTTACGCATACCCCCTGACGTTTCTCAGGGTCACCAAAATAAATTTCAATTTTCCACGGCCCCCCGATGGATATCAGGGTCCTCTGAGGGTCCCTGAACGACTTTGGGAACCACTGACCTACAGCATGAATTTAACTACATTGATTTTTGTTTTCACGAAACAGAAAAAAACTTGCAAGTTAGGGTTAAAAAATTACTTTTTAAAATAATTTTCTTACAAAATTCATATTACATCAAATATTACAAGAACTCTTCATTCTATATTTTAAATTAAATTGTACTACAAGCATAAAATTTTAAAATTGAATGAAATAAATAAGCAGATACCAAAAAAAGTCTTATTTTCTGATTTGTTTGTGATTATCCAATCACAAAAATTAAAGGACACAAATAACTTTATATTAAAAAACACAGATAACTCTAAAGAAATCTCCAAGTCAAGTTAAAATAACTGAAAACCTTTTTACACCATATTTTTTCCCAACTACTAGATAAAGCTAAACTTAATTCAAAAGTTTGGATTCCATACAACAGCTTTAAAAAAGTAAAAAGCTTGAACAACTAGTTCCATGTTTTTATTATTTTCAAACGCAATCCAAATACTTTCACTTCTACAACAATTTTCCAATTTAATAAAACACAAGATTGAAAAAGGTGAAAACAAAGTTTGTTCTCCAAAAAGTAAATTTAATTCCGAACATTCCTTTGAATGGGAATGTGAGCAATCATTATTCCGTTTCGTAGGAGAAAATATTTCACACCACTCTTCTTTGCTTGTATCGGTAAGTGCTGATTAAATCGAAATCTCGTTTTTCTTAGATTGTCTAGCAATGAATATCAATAAATTATACTTTCATGTTGTACTAAGATCTACGAGTATATAATCTGAAACCCTTTATAAGATTTTAACTACTAGATTTTAAGTGGAATTATAAAATATTGTGATTTAGGGTATAAATATTTGATTTCACATAGCAAAATCTCATTCGTTTATTTTATTTTATTTCATTGAAAAATGTATCTATAATACTATCTACAAATCTATATAAAGGGCTGTAACACATAATACAATAAGGATGATACATAAAATACTAAACTCCTCTATATATCTAAAAAGATTTATGGACTGCTGTAATAAAATTATTACGTACTATCGCAATAATGCCGAAGTTCAAGAAAACCCGCCAAGTTATTTACCCCTATTTCACATGTGTTCTATGCCTTGAATTAGCTTCCATGTGCTTTGTTTGATATAATGCGACGCTATTTTATCTTTTTTTTTTTTAAATTCTCAAAAAAATCAACCCAGTTTCCATAATTTCGCATCGCATCATGACCAAAGTTAAATAAGACAAGAATCATCAATTACAGGACTGTCTTTAACGTTTAAGATATATTTATTTTAAGCACACTTATAGAAAAGGATTTATACTTCTACATACAAGAATATCAAAAAACAATTAAAACTTAGCTTCACAGAGAGAAGGTGCAGTGGGAATGGACATGATGGTTGCCCGGTCCAGATGGATTTTTGTCGGGTTTTTTTTAACTGAAGGTTCTTCTCTGCAACTCTGAAAGAGGTTTTTTCTGTCCGAATTCTCTGTGTTCCCTTTTTTATCCCACTTCTCATCACTCCAGAATCCTGGAGCCGAACTCTTTGCTCTGTCCAGTATAATTTCTCTGATTGGTCCAGGCCAGGCGCAGTGTTACACCACCTCAAAATTTATGCGTTTACTGAACTTTTGTGACGCGGAAAACTTTTTGACACTCCCTACCAGAGGAATTTCGCCACATCCGATCAAGGGGGACTCGTATAAAAATCCCCAGTTGATGAGAGGCGATTTCTAAAGCATGAACAATTATGGCCTCCCATCAGATATAATGCCGCCAATAAGGCTGCAATAGTACATTATCACAAGTTATCGCAGAAAAATACCATAAAGTTTGTCTGGTATGGAATCGCTGCGAGAGAAGAAAGGCGTTGTCTCATACCAACACTTATTAACAATCAATTAAACTAAATACTCAACTTTCCAGGAAGCTACAAGAGCTGTAGGTTCATCACAATCTGAGGATTTTTTCAATCAAGTGTTGGACAATGTAGTTTCAGTGAACAGGAGAGCTAAGAACGGATTTTGCGGAAAAAAGAAGAAATAAATAGAACTACAACTTGCATGTAAATTACTGTTTTACAAATTGAGCAATGAGTATGAACAGTTGTTTAATTTGTACAATGGGTATTGAGTCACCGCTAGGTGGTGAGGGGGTACCCTCTTATCTAATATTTTTAATGAAAATTCATTATAATTCAAATAATTGATTATATGTTTTTAACTATTCACTTGCGGCGATGTAATAGCTATATGAACTTGTACCAACATCACGCGAAGACGATCGTTTTGGCGTAATCGGCTAAGTACTCGAATTTTCATTCGGAACGAAAGGTACCCAGAACGAACCTTCCTTCATTGGTGACACTGGCCGTGCTAAATAACCGCACCCTTCGTGCACCGCTGTCATGGTGCCATTTATCCACCGCATCAGCAACCAAACCGTCAAACATTGACGCAAAACAAGCCGTTACTTCTCGAAGTTGTCAAAGAATGACTCAATAAAATGTCACACACATGACGCAATCTCAAGCCGCCATGCACGAAACTGACACAACCCACCAAGTGACGCAACTGCTCACATGCTGGCCACGAATATGGTATCGTTCGTTCGCCTATTCGCCAAAACACTGGCTGGGGAGCATGCGGCGATGTGATAGCTATATGAAATTGTACCAAGATCACGCAAATACGATCATTTTGGCGTGATCGGCTAAGTACTCGCATTTTCATTCAGAACGGAAGGTACCCAGAACGAACCTTCCATCACACTTAAAAGCTACTATAGAGCTATAGGAGATATAGATTACAAATGTGAATCTCATTTGAGGAATACATTTGTGTTGAGCAGAACACAATTATAAGAATAGGCTGTAATTAGGGCTGGTGTTAGTTTTTCATTTCCAGTTTAAAGGAATAATAAAACTTTTTATGTTTGTTTACTTTGAATATAAACTACGTGAGGCCCAATGCCACTGCGTTGGTAAGGCAATTAGAAGGGGGATGCATTCTTAGGTACTCTCGCGTCGTCACTTGAACGAGGCTCGAAATTGCGAGGTCCGTCAGCATAAGCTCTCGTGTAGTTTTATATTCCTCTCCCTCACTCGATGGTTCCTCAGTTTTCTTGAAAACTAAAATTACTTTAGACTCTAAACTGCCCATATCAACCTAAGTATTTGGAGACATGTAAATATGTTTTTCGGTCCATCATTCTCTCCCGATTTCTCATCCGTCGAACATGATTAGGACGTATTTGGACTTACTTGTATGCTTATGTGTATGCTAAGTTTAGAAGACGAATTGTGACAAACACGGAATTCAGAACTATCACTCGGGAATTCTTCAGTACTAGTTGTGTTACAAGCCCGTATAATAGCAATATACAAATTTCGAACATAAATGATTTTTCAAAGTAGTAAAATAATAATATGTTTCGCAAAAAAATATAGAAATAAACTTCCTTTTGAGCTTTTTTTTGTATAAAGATAAAACTGTTTTTTTCTTTACAGAAAAAATAAAATGAATTCACTTATTTTTATTTAACTATGTGGCAGTTTAGTTATTTGACGATATGTTAGTTATGATATTATACATTTATTTATATCATGATATGTTATGACGACTCCTACGCGAGCCGGCCAAAGTCCGAATGCCTCTCTCTCGAGTTAGAAGTACATCTCCTTTTAGGATTATCGGTGAGACTCTTCGCTAGCTCATCAAGGAAAACATCACCAGCTGTTGGTTAAATGCCTTGAAGGTCTCCTAATAGTATTCTCTCCGTAACATGGTCGACACCCTCGTCACAACTCCACCGTAAACTACAGCGTCCGTCCTTACCGCTGTCTACAGAGATCATTTCCAGCAAAGAAAAAAGGTGAGCATCAAGTTGCAGAAACAAACAGCTATATGATCCCGGAACACCCATTTTTTACAAGCTTTTATTTAACTCGCAATGTAAAATGTTCGGGCGGAATCTTGCAACTCAATTTTGAAGCTGATGTCTTTAACCGATTGAGCTGAAATTTTATACACACGTTAAGTTTGGATGACAATACATGTTTTGACTATTTATACTCCTGTATCACAATTAGTTCAAAAGATATTAATTTAAAAATTCTTACCCATGTGTTAGAAGCTTAATTTACCTCCTTCCACAAGCCCTTGTGGTCTAGACGTTAGAGAAGCTGACTTCAAATTAATTGCCTGTGGCTGGGTTCCCGGGAGCTCGCAGTTTTTAAATCACTTTAATTTTCATTCGAAAATTATTTCTCTTGAACAAATTTAAATTCCCATGTTATTTTCTTTTTTTACCAGCTTTTATTTAACTTGCAATGTAAAATGTTCGGGTGGAATCTTGCAACTCAATTTTGAAGCTAATGTCTTCAACCGATCGAGCTGAAATTTTGTATGCACGTTTAGTTTGGATGACAATGCATGTTTTGACGTATTATATTCCGATATCGACCTAGTTACTGTCTGGTTGAGGTGTTAAGGTGAGCATGTTTACAATAACGCACGTATCAACCGAAAGCGTAGCTCAGATGGTGGAGCGCTCGCTTATCATGCGAGAGGTTCGGGAATCGATTGTTATCGCCTCCAATTGTTAGGTTTTCATGTAAAATATTTTTGAAATTCGTTTAATTTGTACAACGAGATATTTTACAATACTTCCACTCTGCGTACGTACAAAGAATGTTATATGTTTACTGTTCTACAGGGAACACTAAGAAAGAAAGATCTATCAAACTGTTTCTATTTACTTAGAAACATTCTATGATTACTATTTACTCGATTCTAGTTTATCCCCTAAATTTTAGTTGACCTAGTTATTATAACGATCTTGTTCGGGTGTTAAGGCGAGCATGTTTACAATAACACAGGTGTCGACTAGGAGCGTAGCTCAGATGGTAGAGTGCTCGCTTTGCAGGTGATAGGTACGGGGATAGATACCTTGCGCCTCCAATTATGATTATTTCGTTTCGTGTAAAATATTTGATTTGTACAACGAGATATTTTACAATACTTCCCCTCTGTACTCGTACATAGTATGCAATATTTTACAAGCATTTATTTAACTTGCAATGTAAATTGTTCTTGGAAACTTGCAACTCAATTTTGAAGCGGATGTCTTCAACCGATTGATCTGATATTTTGTATACACGTATAATTTGGATGGCAATTCATGTTTTGACCCAAGTTTAGTTAAAAAGACTAGATGCATGACCCGGCGTTGCACAGGCTTTATCTACTTTTATAAATTTTTCCTTTCCTTCACAAAACCAGCACTTCTCTAATATTCTTTTTCAAAATTAATTCCCCCTCTACCCCCTCCTCCTCTTAGCCCGATGTTGATCGGGCTTTTACCGAGTGTATAACTTAAAATTCCATGCTTCGAAATTTTTCCGCTTCTTTTCTTTGTCAGACAGGTTTACTTCCCCCGGGGTTGTAGGAACATTTTTAAATGCGAAACATATTGTCATGGAAATTCCCCGGTCGCTATCAGAGCTCTCGAATAAGGGAACA
Organism: Trichonephila clavipes; assembly: GCA_019973935.1. NCBI lineage: Eukaryota > Metazoa > Arthropoda > Arachnida > Araneae > Nephilidae > Trichonephila > Trichonephila clavipes. Next base: position 292,941 of record BMAU01017002.1, on the reverse strand, counting down.
TTCACCTATTCTTAAACACCTTGATAGGTGACGCCCTCTAGTGGTACAAAAAGTAATGAATTATTGCACAAAAAGTATTCGTAAAAAGGTTTCCCCTACTTTTTATTTTTTAAATCACTAACTGTAAAAATCAAAGTATGAATTTTTTAGAAATCATTTTCATATAAACGCAACGATAGTGATTCATTTTAGAAAATTTCATACGTAAAATATCGTTGTTTTGTGCAAAATAAAAGAAAAAAAATGCTGGATTGTGGCGAAATAATTTTTCTTTCCAATTACAAAATTGCTGGCTAAGTTTTTAAATGAGCGAATAAAATTTTGAGTATTTTTAAAACAATCATAAAAACTAAGTGGTGGTATTGTTTCGAAGCCGGGTACAAAAGTTGATAATCCAGTGCTCTAAGCATTCAATCGACGAAATCATTGGGAAAAAAAAGAAAAAAATACCTGTAAAATAAAAGGAAGATATATTAAATTTCTCATTGCATTATTTGTTAAATTTTAAATTTTGGGGGCTTCATTTTTAAGTAATACCTTCAAACTTCATATATTGATTGCAAACAACGTACTTTTTTTAAAAAATGTATCAAAAATAATGCTTAAATAGTTCTTGCAAAAAGGGAAAAATACGGAAAACACAATTTTTTAAACCGTAATTTTTAAGCAATTTTTTTCAAATTTTGTGCAGATTACGGATAATATCATTCTACACACGGAAAAAAAATTTCATGAGATTATTTTTATAAATGAAGAAAAAAAAGTATTTAAATATATTTATATATATATTTATATATATATATATATATATATATATATATATATATATATATAAAATTTTGAGTATTTTTTAAAAAATCGTTAAAAAAATAGTCATTTTTATTTTTTAAATGACTGATTCTAAAAGAGAAAAACATGAATTTTATTAGTGTAGAATATCATTTCATTGAATTTAAAGAAAATTCAATCGTAACGACATAGAAATCATTTTCATAAAAACGTATCGGTTTTCACTCATTTTAGAACTAATCGTAAAAATTAGAAAATTCATTATTTTGTAAAATAAATTATAAAAATATCGTGGCGAAGTAAATGATCTTTCCGATTCTGTAATTTGTTTTTGTCTGAGTCTCATTAAAAAATTACATCGTGTTTTAAAAACGTCTGGGATAAAAAAAAAAAGGTCGATAAATTGCAAGTTTGTCGGCAGGCGGGAAAAAATGGCAATAATTATGTGTTTTAAGGTTTTTAATTAATATCTTTTTTAACTAATTGTACTATTGAAATATAAGTGGTCAAAACGGATTTCTCGGATCATTTTCGATCTTTTGGTACCTTTGGCGAGTTTCTGCGTCGTTCAGTTCATGAGAAGATACACCTAGTCACATACGTTTGTTTACCTTCAAGTTTTAATAGTGTAGATATTAATTTAAGTAATTTTTCGGGTGGAATCTGGTAACTCAATTTTGAAGCTTGTGTCTTCAACCGATTGAGCTGAAATTTTGAACACATGTTTAGCTTAGATGACAATGCATGATTTGATTAGTTATATTCCGATTCTCGATTAGTTAAAAATATATTAATTAAAAACCTTTTACCCCCCTGTTACATTTATACTCTGCCCAGAAACGTATCGGATTAAGCTTAAAGAAGTTCCGATTTTTCAAACTTTTTTAAAAAACCATCTTACTCTTCTGTAAATTGAGACAAAAAATAATAACCAAATGGGAAAGATCATTTATTTCACCACGATACGGTAAAATTTGTTAAAAAAAATATCTATATTTTTTAGAATTTTTTCTAAGATGAGTCAGAATCGATGCGTTTTCATACAAATGATTTCTAAATCATTCCGTATGATTTTTATTCGTGTTAATGATTCGATATTCTGCACAAGGGGAGTTCAGGCTTTTCTCTTTTTGAATCTGTGATTTAAAAAATAAAAAGCATAATTTTTTTTTTTTATGATTTTTCAAAAAATACTCAAATTTTGAATAAAACATTTAAAAACTTCGTCATTCTTAAATATAATCGCACGAAAATATTGTCTCGCTTGTAGAATAGTATTTTCCAAATTTTGCACAGAAATTGAAAAAATTAGTTTAAAATTACGGATTTAAAAAAAAATTGTCTTTTTCATTTTTAATATAGTATTATAGTAAAAGCAAAAAAAGGTGAGTTTTAATATTTGAATTAATTTTTCTTCCTCCAATGTTGTTTTGATCTAACTGTGCTTATCCCTTTTCCCATTACCATTTTGTTGCGGCCCGAGTGAAATATTTATCTTAAGTATGTGGCCTGGTGGGGGGAAAAGTTGAGTACCCCTTAGCTGGACTGTTCAAAATTAACCGGCAAACGACCTTTCAACATTGATGCGTTGAATGAGATTAACAGACTGAGAAACCTCTGTCCAGCGATAACTAAAAAGTAAAAAATAAATTAAAGGTAAAAAAACTTATTTTAAAACAAGCTTTTATTTAAATGCTCTAAAAGGAATAAAATAAACTTTTCTTTTAAAACTTTTTTTGCCATCAACTTATAAAGTCTTTATACAATTTATGATATAATAGCTTGTCGCAAGATTTACCTGTGTAGATAAACAAGCAAATTCAATAACTTGATCTGATTGATTTTAATATTTAAAACTTTCAAACTAATCTAACGACAAGCTTTTGTATCAAAAATTGTATAACGACTTTATAAGTTGATAGCAAATTGTTTTAAAAGAAAAGTTTATTTTATTCCTTTTAGAGCATTTAAATAAAAGCTTGTTTAAAAAAAATGTTTGTTTTTTTTTTACTTTCATTTTATTTCTTCCTGTGAAATCAGAATTTTTTTTAGATTAGTCCTCACACATAGTCATATGATCGACTGTTGTGGTGGTAGTGATGGGTCTCGTGATTTCCTATTCTTTATCTCATATCGATTATTGGGCTTTACTTTCTCTATCTTATACGGTCCAGGAAAGTTCGTTTTTGATTTTAGACCAGCACCAATCTGAATCAGCTGCATTGTCACAAGATCACCTGCTTTGTATTCACAGGCCTGCTTGCGCCACTTATTGACGGTCTTCTGCCTGCATCTTCAGAATGCCCTCTATCACTTCTTGTCTCCTCTCGTGTATTGGATCATTCACTTTTACCCTTTTAGGAAAGCACAATCTTCTAGTCCTGTACCAGACAGGTTTATCATTTTCCACCACTGTAAATGCATGGTTATATTTCTTGTTCATCGATGGTGATGAGTCTAAGTGCCCTAAGGGATATGCATCTAATGGGATATCTTCCTTCGGAAAAGGATTTTTGTAGCGGTTGACATCTTCTAGCATAGTGATTTCTATCACACTAAATATAGCATTATTTATTTTTTGTCCAAAGTTTTTGGAAAACTTTCTAGGCACGAACCTGAAGTGTTCCTTTCTCTGGATTTGAAAGTATATATTTTATATTCACGAAAAACTGGTTCTTCTTCACGAGAATCACCCCTGGGAGTGATAAAAACGTCGCATTCTTTCGTCAAATATAACGGTGTATATATATAAACTAGCTTTTATACTCGAATCTAAGCTGCACTATTTTCCATGCTGCTGAAAATCGGAAGCGGCTTAGAATCGAAGCAAAAATTCGTTTAATTGGGCAATTAGAGTACTTATTGGTTCATGTATGTATTTAAATTCTATTACTGGTAAAATAACTAATTACACTAGGCAACAAAGAAATTACTTGTTGTATGTTTCCTAGTATCAAATAGCATATTCTTACTAATTTTGGGTTGAACAATGCGAATATGTAAATAAAATTTATTTATTAGCTCTTGTTCCAAAGATATGCAACAGCCCAATCATCAATTTATGGGTAAAATTGAAGAGCAAAAACATTACTATTTAATACATACAATACAATAAGTCATGCTTCAAGAAACAGTGTTCATAAAATAAATCAGCAGTGTTTTTAGTTTATTTCCTGTGAACATTTCCATGTGTATATCGAAAAGCCCGAGTATTTTTTTTTTTAATCTCCAACAGTAGTGTGAGAAAATTGGGTCATCTCAATAATCCTGATATATAAGTCTCATTGCTGCGATCTTTCACCGTGTCAATCGCTTACAAGCCCACAGTTCTTAGGGAAAAAATTCAAGATGGAAAAGTAAAAAATTGATCTTTAGAGACATTTTACATCGCAGATCATGGAACGTGTAGGAGTTCTTTCACCAACTGTTGATAGTTCTCATATTTTTTGCAGTCTAAAAATACTCATGCCACACTTTTAAAGGCTTCTCAGGCTACTTTATGTTTCCCTTACAGAGTTTGGTCAAAAGTGAGGTCCTTCATAATTTTGCTTATTTAAGGGCCGACGAAAATATCCTCCTTAATCTTTGTATCACTCACTCTTGGGAATTTCTACAGAATTATGCTAAGGTATTGGAAAGCATCCTCGTCCTTGTCCATGGATTTCCAAAGTGTATCATGAATCCCAGCTTAATGTGCAGGGGAGATGAAATCAGAATGTCATTTTTTGTGCTCACTATAGAATAAAGTGTATTTATTACATTGGATCATTTGTGTTTTTCACATTTCTATTACACCGTATTTTTATTTCTAGACGTCCATTTATCTCGTATGTAGTGTGATTTTCAATTTTTTTACTGTCCCACAAACACAGGAAACAGCAATAAATAAATTTTTTTTTAAATCTTTTATTTTCGGTATAGCATAACTGTATTCCAATGAATAAAGCAATAACTTTCACTATAGACAACAAATTTGTCCTTTATGAGATCCTTGTATTTTACTAACTCTAAAATTAATTTCACATTTGCACAATTTTCCTTCACGTAAACAGAATGTCCGATGGGAATGGAAGGAAGAAGGTTGCCATCGTGTAGTAATACTGCTTTCAAACTAAGCTTGAAAGATTCTACGAACAAACTCTAGTTATTTGGTTTAACTGATGTTCATGAAATTCCCTAAGTCATTGACATCAATATATACCCCCATATCTTCTTTCTTCTCAAAGAAATGAGAAGTTTTTTTTTTTACTAATCCTGTGTGATGTAGCCTTGACACCTGGTAAGAGTAGCAGTCTGCAGTCTACAAAGCTGCAATCTGGATGCCAGCAGCACAGCCTTCTGTTTTAGAGCGTCAAGATCTCTCACTAGTTCCCTCGATTCTGTTTGATTAAGTCTGTGATGAATCGTTACTTAAATGGGGCTCTATTGTTTGTTCCTTGTTTTACTGACGCTCTAGGTTAAATTCAAGATACATCTGCTGCGGTGGAGCTGTTAAACGCCTTTCGTAGAAGTAAAAAATTGATCTCGAGATAAGTTCTTCCATCTCTACCCATGAACTTCACAAAGACCATACACAGAATATAAATTGAGTGAAAATACCGCTATTTTTTTAATAGAAAGGAGTATTTATTCTTGAAAACAAGAGCTAATCTTTTTTGGTGATTTTCGTGTTTAGCAAGCCAATACTTCATAATAAGCTATTTTTGACCCCGAAACATTTTTGATATATATATTGCCCAGTTTTATATTAATCTTTCTTAATTTTCATTTTGAATTGAGTTTAATTTCTTATAATTGGATATCGATAAGCCAATTTACACTTTTTTTTTCATTTTTTGCAAAATTTTGTTGAGAATTTTGGTGCTTCTTAGATTCAAATAAATACGGAACATATATAGAGAGTATAAAGAATAATGGCAATAAAAATATAAACAAATAATAGCAATTTAGATGTTTGGAATGTGTTTGTTTTTGTTAATGGCTTTTTTCTGGGATGGGTATTAGCCGAAGAACAGTAACTGTTAGCCATCTTAGTCTTAAAGAAATCAGAACGAGTCATAAACCCGAATCCAGTGAACGGTCTCTTCCTCCCTTCTAGGATTACATACAACAATTAAATCTGGCCCAGTCACAATTTAATCTTAATTCCTTATTATTTCGACAATATCTATAGTTACAAAAGTGTTACTTTTTACGATGTCGTTCTATTTTGTATAGATGGGTTTTCAGGATCGAAAATTATCTCTGAGATTGCAAAATTTTATTTTCTTCGGGTAAATTTATCTCGTGAGATAGAGTTTGTTGATTTAAAAGTAATGCTTTAAACAAAAAAAATTGATATTTGTTCCATTATTAATGCTAAGTTTAGTCTTATTTGTAATGTTATATATTTTTTACAGGTTTGATCACTGCCGCGTAAGTTTTACTTTTTGTAGATACGCCACTGCGAAGAAATATGCAGTGTGTTTTATTTGGCGACAGATGACCATTGTAAACTTGTGGGTTCTTTTTCTGATCGGTGACGTGTTTGAATTGTGAAAAAATAACTGCAGTCAGGATTTTATCCCTCCTTTTTATTTCACTTCTTGTTTGGGACATCTTATAAAAAAAAGAAATTATTAAGATGATACAAGATTACAACCCATCGTCCAGCAGACCTTCTTCCCAAGACCACGTTTTTCCTCACCTCCGGTTTTCCTCGCTACCGTTGCTCCTTTCTCCCCTCATCCGGACAGGTCTGGTTTCACATAGTTGCCAGGTCCTCATCTATATATAGTCGGTCCACTGCCAGATCTCGTGTGTATGGTTTGACCTGTAGCCAGGTGCTGATAGTAGATCCTTACAACCATAATTTTCTTTTCAGAAATCCTTCTGCACATTTTAAATTGCAATTTCTTTTCTTAAAGTATATAAACACAAACCTTCGAGTAAGCAGTTAATATATTATTTTAATATGATACTATTGCAGTATAACTTATGCCTATAATACATGTTCATCAAAATGTAACACATATGTCTTTTATGTGTTTGTTTTGCTTATAATGGGATCTTAACTTAGTAATCAGATAGAAAAAAAATGGGTTCATATACCTTAAAAACCTAACGCCTGCTCAAAATAGATTTCAATAAAAATTTAAAGCTATGATACAAATATTTTCAATAACCTATATTTTGATTTTTTTACTCCCCCACCCCATAAACCATCTTCCTTCAATTCCTACTATTAACTCACACTATCTCTATATTTATTTATTTATTTATCTAGGTGGAATTTTCAATCGTTAATAAAATTTATGTTAAAGCACTCAATTGAGTTGAAATTTTATCTACAAGATTATTTTGGATGACAATATAATGATTTAATTATAATTAATAAAAATTAATTGATTAAAAATATTTAAATAATTACAAATACAGCCACGTTGGTGACTTAGCGACCATTTTGACGACTTGTGTAAAAACTTGAAAAGGGTTTTTCCTCACGTTTTAAAGCATTCAGTTGAACTGAAATTTTATATACACGATTGTTTTGGATGACAATACGATACTTTAATGATAATTAATAAAAATTTATCACATCTTAATGTTGTGATTCTGTCATATGTATATGCATATTTATATTAATTGTATCCATTTTATAAAAAATTGCTAAAATAAATTTTTCTTTGTCCATCTCATTAGGAATTGACTTATTATTATTTTTTAATATTACTTGTTTCATAGAAAAACACCTTCAAATACTCTAGCTTTATGTCACTGGTACGCAGCATGTAATGCACTTCTCGGGAACATAATTTCACACTAGGAAACATAACTTGATAGAATTAATTGGGTATCGTAAATCACACCCCCCTTAAGGCTGTTTTCGGCAAAAATACGAGACCCTGAACTAAACGCGCAACACATTTTCAGACAAAAACAAGTAACTCAATTTTCATGAATATTTGCAACATTATAACTCATACATCTGATAACAATATAGTATTTCTAAAATTTCAAAATATTTTATGTGAATATTACTTTTTCATTTTAACTCGTGAATGGTTTGCTCATTTAACATTATAGTATAAGAAAAAAAAACGCGAAACACATTTTTTGCAAGAAAAAATGGCTTAACTCGGTCAAAAATGTGAAGTATGATAAATACGTTCTTCTCTAAGGGATAGTGAAGCCAGGATATAATATTAATTTTTCATTTCTTTTATATCTGAAAAAATGTACTTAATTCGAGTTCTATTATTTAATATTAACTGAAGAAAGCCTTAAGGAATAACCATTCCAAGCATCTTGAAGAAATTCGTTTTCTCGGCACAGTTAATAATGTTCATAAACAGGGTAATTGAACGTCTTTAGTAACTATTGATGTGTGTGTATGTGATATTACCAGATATTTCATAAAATATATTTACGATGCTTTGAGAGAAGTGTATCCTGCGAGAGTCTTCATAAGTCATACCACTGGTGCTTGTCACCAGAGTTAGCTTATTAAATTGACTAGAGTATATTAACGTAACAAATTGCTCCTTCAAAACCATTCAAGATCTCTAAGTTTTCGTTTTATAACGACTTTTGACTTTATATTATTTTTATTTATTTAAATATTGCGTAATTTGAATTTCTCGACTTGCCTAACGTCTATCCAATTTAGAATGATTAACAAATTAATTGTTTAATTTGGTTTTAAAGGTGGAGTAAGCATATTGGTTATTTCAAGTGTTAGGATATAAGAACCTTTACTTGATTATCTTGGTGATTATTCTAACATTTTAGCTGCAAGTCATATAGCTGACATTTAAAAAACGTTAACACAAGATAAGGGTTATCGGAACGAGATTGATAACATTTGTGTGTGCATCAATGAAATAAGACACAATATTTTTAGATATATATATTATATATCTTTAACACAAACATTTACAAAAAACAAGTAAGTTACATACATATATATGTAGAAAAAAAATAAAACTAACATAACACAAAAACAAACATAAAATATACAAACAAACAAAACAAAAAAAAGTAACATAAAACACAAAAAAAACACAAAATAATACATATCATATGTAATATACATATACATTAAAAATAACATTTCAAATACTTTCATATAAAGTATACATACTAATATAGAAAAAAAATAAAAACAAATATTAACAAAATTTTATGATGAATAGGGTATTTTTACATTTACAAATATTTGAAATTTACATTTTTTAGTATTTACAAAGTTTTCTGAATTTACAAGTACTGGTTTTTTGTTTTACAATAAATTTTTGTTTTATTCCTTATTTTTAATATTATTTTTTTGATTTTTCTTTTTTTAAATTTTTTTTGTCCTTTACCAATTTATTTTGCTTTTTGTTTGGTTTTCCATCGTATTTTGTGTTTTTTTTTAAATCCTGCTTCCATCGGTGTGGTGTACTGGGTATCGGGAGACTAAAGTTGTTTGATGTGTAGATAATACTTAAAAATGATTCTATTTCACCATACAGGAGGTAAAATGTTCTATGTAAATGATATTTTTCAGAAAAATTTAGTTACTAAATAATTGTCCTTTGATTAGTCTGCTTAAGGTTTATTTTTTCGCTTAATTGCTCATCTATTGTATCTATTGTAATATCTGATCGCTTTCCTTTTCTTACTATTTCTTCAAATCAATAAATTTTTCCTGATGTTTCCTCAAAATTATTTCTTTCTCCTCTTCTATCAATTTTCGTATCAATCTGTCTAAGCTGGCTAAATGTTTGTACTGATCTCGGATTTTGCAGTGCTCCTTTGTAGTGTGGCCAAAAGCTCTTGGATCCATATCTCCCGGCATTTGTTCTTCATCTAAGGTGTTACCATGACGGGATCCATCAAGTAATAAGATGATAAGTGGCCAAAATAGAATCTCCCAGTAGCTAAAAAATAGAAATTTGACGGTGAACCACACCCATGCAAGCAAGATCCTTTTGTCAATGTTGTCTTGGTTCATTTTTAAAGAGGCGAACGGGAAATTTCAGAAAATTTTGATTTAATTTTAAAAATAACTTTGAAAAAAGGCTAGAATTTGAATCAAAGGTCGAATAATAACGTTAAGTGAGAAACCGAAAATTTAAGGCAGGAATCGAGGTCAAATCGCAAAATGGAAGAGGGCAGCTATTGTAAACCAAGTGTAGTATTTTAATCTAAATTACATTCTAAATCTGAATTACTGTTGAAGACGAAATAATGCCCAATTTTAAACACTACTGAGTATCAACAATACTTGATTACAGAAAACAAAACTCTTTATTGCTTCTTGCATTTCATTGTTGTATTGCTTGCCGTATACAATTCAGCAATTTCTATGTTACAGAATATCTGGGTGTGATGGGGTGGGGATGTTGTAGAGCCTCTCGTCTAGCTGTTTAATATTAGTATATTTATAGCTTTAGATTTATTACGATGTTTTGCAGCAACAGACAATATAACTGTCTCTCAAATTTTTAAAACAAAACATGAAAAGAATAAATTTCGGAAATTTTTAATTAAGGTTCAAACTATTGTTTTTGTGGTAAATTCTTCGGATAGGTTTCTAAAGATGAACAGAGAGTTTCATGTTCTTTTTATTAAATTGGTTCCATTACTGTTAAAGTACTGAAAAACAGAGATATGATTTTTTTTATTTTGATCCCTTAACTGGTTAAGTTTTTTGCCGAAAATGTTTTTAAAAAGTTATTAGTTTATTAAATATAGCTAAACATAATACTTAATAAAATAAAAGAATTTCATTTTAATAATCGATTTTAAAGTTTTCACATTTTTTCACTACATATTTATAAGACATGGAAACTCCTAAGTTTTTCCCTTATTTAAGTACACTCTGCATGCTAGGAGGAATGTTTCATATATATTAAAATAAATTATTTCATACTTTGAAAAAAATTTTGTAAGGAACAGCTGCCTGCACCTGGCAACAGGTCGAACGAGAGACGATATAGAAAAAGGATCTGGCAACGACGGAGGAGAAAAAAGGTCGGAACGGGGGAGAAGAGAGAGTGACGGAAAAAAGCCGGGGTCGTGAAAAGTAGACACGGCTGAACGATGTATCGTAATCCTGTAACATCGCAATATATTCTTTATTTTAAGAAATGTCCCATCGAAAGTGTGGAATAAAACAGTGGGACCAAATCCTGTCTGCAATTATTTTCTTGTCACAATTCAAACACGGTCGGAAAAGAACTCACGAGTTTACACTGGTGTCAGGAGTGGGGTGCAATGGAGCAAAAGTTAAAGGAGTAAAATATTTCAAATTGATCGGTGTTCGTACTACAAAGTTGTGAACAAGGGCTAGTGGACATTCACAGTTTGAAAGAAAATTTTTAAGAACAAAATGGAATCCTGCGGTGTATTTTAAAGTTGATGACCACGTGGATCCCGAGAATTCTCTTGCAGCAGTTTCAAGTGAAAATCATGATCTTCATACAGAAATTTGCTATCTCCTGCCGAGTTGGGCTATGGAATAAACAGATGCCGTATTTTCTTCAGTTTCTGATGAATGGAGTCGTGATCTGAAAAGTGTTCAAGTACAGAAACAGCTTTCATGTCGAGGTAAAAAATGGCTATTGTTCCCCTAAGTTAAAATATTGTGTGAATATTTAAAAGAGTAATGGGATGCATTCATATTTAATTTGATTTTTAAAAAAAAAATAAAAAAAGCAGATATATCTGAAAAAAGAAAATTTCATTGGTTTATTGCAATATTCTATGTTGTTGGATTATTGTGTAGATGAAATAAGAAAATTGTGTACTTATTTTACCTGGAAATGATAGGGTATCATTTTAAATGTTGTAAAATATGGTATTTAGAGTTCTAGTGTTAAACTATATTTTTTTATCATCATTCTTTACTGTTTTCGAAGTTGTCTCAAAAATTAAAATCTGGGTATAGAAAGTGTTTCGCATAACAATTCAGTTTGCAGAATTAAAAAAAAAAAAAAGAATTAGATTAATTTATCTTGAAATAATGGTTGCAAAAATGTATGTTTGAGTGGGTGAAAATATCCATTAAAAAAAAATGTGTATATGTATTTCAAGTAGACGGACTTCCTGTTAAAATGTTGTAAATAAGAGATTTTGTAGGTTATTTATGACTCAGAATATATAGCATGTTTTTTTTTTTTTTATTATATGATAGTTTTTCATTTTAAGCAAAAGTGTTGCAATTTGTCAGTTAGTTGATAGTTTAATGCAATCTGATGTTATTTCCTTTACTCGTAATTTATGATGTATATATATATATTGTTTTTTGTTTCCTGCATAAGATTCTTCTTTTAATTAAAAAAAAGAAAAGAAACTAAGAGTAGATTTATGATTTGAGAAATAATTCTATGGTAATGTAGCTAAAGTATGTTGTTTTAATTGTGTTTTTTTTTTTTTTGAAAAAGGTTCTGCGTTCTGATTAGTAACAAATAACTGTGTCTCATATAAGTTTTATTGTAAACATATTTCGTATTGTGTTTCTGGAATTTGAGTACTCTTAGAAAAACGAGTAGAATTTTTCTTGCTTGTTAAATATATAGTACTAGGTCATTTAAGTGTTTGTAGTTAAATTTGTCAGAAGGTAATTTGGCATTAGGTTTAGCTTGATTAAAAATGGCATTTCTCATTAGAAGTAAGAAAATTGACTTAATTCAATTAGCGCGGGACTTAGATGAGTCACCTGATCCGTCTATGTCTAAAATTGTTTTAAGGAATTTAATAATCTCTAGTAAATATTACAAGGAGGAAGAGGCAAAAGAGTTATTGGGAGTTATTACAGCTGAAAGATTAGAGACAGAACAGCAGCAAAAACTAGAACAACAAGAACAATTATCAATTGAAAAATTACGCTTGGAAATACAATTATCTAGGAACGCTAATCAGAGTGCTACTCGAAATAATGGTCAAACCTCACGTGTGAGATCTTTAGATGAAATAGTTAAAATGGTAAGGCTCTTAACTGTAAAGGTACCCAATAAATCAGACGGGTGGGACTATTTTTTTTTTTCTAGTCTTGAAAGGCTTTCGCTAGTGATATGGTTAGCGACGAGTTAAAACCGAAGGTTTTGTTATGCATGTTAGGAGACAAAGTGTCAAACTTATTAGTTAACCTAGGCGAAGAAGAATTAAAAGATTACGAATCTTTAAAACAGGTTGTGCTCAAGGAGTATGAACCCTCTCCAAAAATATGTTTAGAAAATTTTAGAAAGGCTAAACGTAACTCTGACGAAACTTTCTCTCAGTTCGCATCCCGTTTAACATCTATGTGGTTATACTACTGTAAGTTAAGAGGTGCGAATGATTTTGAGTCAGTTAATCAACTGATCGTAGCAGATAAAATGTTTGAAATGTTGGATTCTGAGACGGCGACCCATATTGGTGTGCTCCAAGGGGAAGAATGGTACAAACCCAGGGACTTGGGCAAACAATGTGATATATTTTATGCTTCCAAAGGGAAATCCTACGATGAACCTGAGAGAGCTAAATGGAATGATAGTGAAAAGAGAAGTTTTAATGGTAGTTGGGGTAAACAGCCATTTGGGGAGAAAAAGTCAGTTAATTTTTCTTCTAGGAAAAACTTTGATAAAGGTCAAGTAACTGAAATTAAAAAAATTGCTTGTTTCACCTGTGTATCAGATAAACATTTTAAGCGGAATTGTCCTAAAAACAAAGGGGTTGATAATAAAAGACTTAATGTGAATAAGGTGTCAACGGAAGGGACATAATTAGAAGATGGAACGGTCACTGCTAGAGTTGATTTGCTAGGTAAAGTCATTCCTAGGCGGGCTATTGAAGACAAATTAAGTAAATTAGTGAAAACATCTATCAGTGTAGATGGGAAATTAGTCCATGCGTTAGTGGATTCTGGTACGGAGATTACTGTTATCAAGAAAGACTTAGTTCCTGGAATATCGGTTGAAGGAGCTTCCACGATTTATTTGAAAGGTATTTTCGGTCAGCGGTTAAATGTCCTTTAGTATATGTTCCAATTGGTCTTGCTACCGGTGGCCAGGTTAATGTGGTGCACCAGCAAGTGTTATGTGCTTTGGCAGAAGACGTGTTGCTTCCCCCAGATGTTTTGGATATGTTGGGAGGAGCCCAGAGTGAAGAGAATTCACTGGCTCAAAGCTCTCAGGACCTAAGGGTTGACTCAGGAAATGTAGATGAAACCGAGGTTTCGTCGGGTATTCTGCCAGAGAAAGCACAGGAGCACATTGAGGATTCTCAAAAGAATATTACTTCATGTCGGAATGAAGTGGGAACATTGGGTACTAAGGATGAGGAGGTGACCGCTGAGATGGATAAAGGAATCATGGTGGCTGATAGTTTTTCGTTCGAACAGGAGTGTTGTGCCGAGTTAGCATTGGTTTGGAAGTATGCTAAGGAAGGCAAAGGAAACTACTATGAAGTAGATGGATATCTATTTCGTAGGGATAAAATACTCGAGGAGAGTATTGGGCAGCTGGTAATTCCGAAGTGCAGAAGAACTGAGGTGTTGAAACTAGCGCATACTTCAGTGTTCAGTAGTCACATGGGGCCCAAGAAGACGATTGAACGAATCAAGTATTCTTTCTTTGGGAGGGGGTCTGAGGGCCGATGTGAAGAAATTTTGTGAGTCATGTAAAGAATGTCAGCTCACTCGATCGGTTAGGATTAAAGACCGACCACCCATTACACCTGTGGCAAGGCCTGAATTGCCATTTCAGGTGGTGAATATGGATCTGATAGGTCCAATTGATCCGCCAAGCTCCAAGGGACATAAATATATTTTATGTCTGGTTGATCAGCACACTAGGTGGGGCGAGGCGGTGCCATTGACTAGTCTCAGTGCGAAGGTAGCCTGTTAAGCTTTTGTTAAGCTAAAAGAATTACCTTGTGAAGTAACTAGTCTTGTTACCCCTGATGCCAATTTACAGGTGCATTGTGATGCATCAGATTATGGGGTTGGTTGCTGTCTGACACAGCAAGATACCGAAGGAATTTACAGGCCAATAGCTTTTGCTAGTCAAAAATTCAATGTTTCGCAAAAAGAACTGGGCAAGCATCGAGAAAGAGGCCTGGGCAGTGTTATACGGGTTGAATAAATTCGACAAATGGATTTATGGTGCCAAGGTGGAGATCATTTCTGATCATAATCCCCTTAAGTACCTAAATCAAACCACTCCAAAAGTCCCAAGCTAACCCGTTGGGCACTGGCGTTACAGAGATGGAATCACTCCATTTTCACAGGCCAGGTATACAACATAGGAGTGCAGATGCATTGTCTAGATTAAGATAAGGACTGTATTGTATATATTTAGTGTTTTTTTGTATGATGTGTTTTCTATGTTTCTGTTTGCAATCCCATTACAGTTTAGATCTTTCTGGGAACATAGTAACTTATTTCAATTGGGTGAACTATTAATATTATTTCATGTGTTTGTTTTAAGGAACTTTGACTAGAACAATCCTCAAGATTTTTGACTGTTGCAATTATTGTGTGTTCTGGTTGTGGAGATTTTCTGTTTCACGGTTTGTGAATTTTCTGTTCCTGGTGTCTGACATGGTAAAATCAGCCACAAGGGGCAAATTTTACTCTTAGGTGGGGCGTGTAAGGAACAGCTGCCTGCACCTGGCAACAGGTCGAACGAGAGACGATATAGAAAAAGGATCTGGCAACGACGGAGGAGAAAAAAGGTCGGAACGGGGGAGAAGAGAGAGTGACGGAAAAAAGCCGGGGTCGTGAAAAGTAGACACGGCTGAACGATGTATCGTAATCCTGTAACATCGCAATATATTCTTTATTTTAAGAAATGTCCCATCGAAAGTGTGGAATAAAACAGTGGGACCAAATCCTGTCTGCAATTATTTTCTTGTCACAATTCGAACACGGTCGGAAAAGAACTCACGAGTTTACAACGTTCATAATCGTAACTCTATTTCAAATAGTTAAAGGGGATTATCTCTCTCTCTCTCTGTGCGGACGGGCAGACGCGAGGTGGTATGCGCACACACGATCGGTGGAGGAGGATATTAGGTATTGATGCGACGCTATTTTAAACTTATTTAACTTCTAAAACTTTGAACCCAGATTCCTAATTTCACATCGCATCAGGACAATTAATTGATTTAACTAATTCTAAAATTAAAACATTCATCTCACACTAAATCATACACTGATCGTATAGTTTTTAAACATTATTAAATTTATTTTAAGCACAAGTATATGGAAATTTACTTCACTACAAGATCAAAATTTAACTTAGCTTCAGAGAGAGAAAGTGCAAGGGATGGACGTGGTTGATGCCCGGAGTTTCCGGAGTATTTTCGTGACTCTGCAGCTCTGGAATCGGCTCTCGCTCTGTAAAATCAGGGTGCGTCCCGTTTTATTTTGCGACTTTTCACACAAAAATCCTAGAGCGGACTCTTTGTCTTGTCCACTTAATTATCTCTGATTGGTCCAGAGGCCAGCGCAGTGTTACACCACCTCACAATTTATGGGTTTAGTGAACTTTCTTAACGCGGGAACTTTCTTGACGCACCCCACTAAAAAGGAATTTAACCATATCCGGTCCGGGGACTCGTAAACAAATTCCATGCCATCTCAGGGGCTAATTCTAAATTAGGAAATTCTGGCCTCCCATCAGTATACTGGGAAAAATCGGCAGTTGGCTTTCGGCCGTTGAAGAGAGGTCGCTTGTACTGTGAACCCCTGTCGAAACGCCTCGTCACGGAGAATCAAGGAGCGTTTTCTGGAGCAGTGATAAGCCATCAAATTTTCTGTAAAGCTTGGTAAAACAGGCTAAGAGACTCATGACATAATTAAAAAGACCTACGCAGATGCTTCCATAGAAACATCGGGTGTTTTTGAGTGGTACAAGCTGTTCCGAGAAGAAAGGGAAATAGTGGAAGACGATAACTCCAGACGCCCGTCAACCAGCAAAACCACCCAAAACGTGTAGTGAGTGAAAATTTACTGAACAGTTATAAAGGATTCCTGAGGAACTGAGCATTCATGAATCCCAACTGTTTGAGATTGTGACATGCACTTTAATCATGAGCGTTCCACGTAGTGGACTATCTTGCTGAGCACAAAGTAGAAACATTGCCTCATCCTTCCCTTCAGCCCCAACATGGTCATACCAGACTTTATTCTGTTTCCAAAAATAGAATCGACGCTTAAGAGAAAGCATCATATATCGGCAGATGGGGCTCAACAAGCCGTGAAGAGTGAGCTACATAGTATTCCGGTCCAGACGTTCCAGGAGGCGTATGAAAACGAGAAAACTCTTCGGCAACAGTGTATAGATGCGGAGGGGTGCTACTTTGAAAAATTCTAATCATTTGTACTATTGTCATGAATATTTTTTTTAAATAAATGAGCCCTACTACTTTCAGAAGACATCCAGGGCCGTGGGTAACCTAGTGGTTAGAGCATCGGACTCCAGACCGGAAGGCCTGGGTTCGATGCCCGATGCCACCAAACACCCTCCAAGTACACACGGAGTACGTGCTCGTTAAATCAGTGAGTCCGTAGTCTTGTGGGCTTAATCACGAGCGCAGGGACTGGAGAATATTTCCCTCCCTTTCAGTTTACATGCAGAAATTGTGGAGGTGGAGATAGAGGTCGCGTCGCCATCTATCGTCCCTTCGGGGAACTTCGCCGAGCTAAATCGTACTGTCACCTGTATGGTGCTTAAGGCCAACGACAGGCGTACCTCTTGCCCATGCCACGATGAATTTCGTCGACCTCGATCTGACTACGTCAGACAGGTGGCATTAGAAAACAACAACAACAAGAAGACATTCTATATATACACTCAATACGAACAGTTTTAAGTATGATTTAACACTAGTCTTACAGTGCTATCGAGACAGGAATAAATCGGCTTTTTGAAATATTTTTCCTTTTTTCTTCATTTTTTCTCAAGCAATGAACTACTCATTGTCTTGTCAATCCCTATTATTTTTTGAATTTTTCAAGAATGGCATCAAAGCAAAATGTCTGCCTTCACCATAAATAAAGCTCCGGATGCGAAGTATTACGGTACCATAGACAAAAGGCATCTCTTACTAACACTAACAATAATAATAATCTCATTATAAGAATTAAAAGAAGATAAAAAAAAGAAGGAAATGTCGGTGGTCATGCAGCATACGAGTAAAGTTGGTAAACTTTAAGTGGTCCGTACAGAGTAGGGACTAGTTTTATATGTATGTTACCGTTAAAGCGTGAAACCCGTCATGTCATAGAAAAACCAGGTATTTCATGAAATAACTAAATAAGTCAGTTAAAGTTTATACAATTATTGAAAGATACGATTAAACTAGGTATTCTATAAAATAACAATTACTTGATCGTTAAAGTATGAAACACGACACGCGAAAGTTCTTTGATTCGGTTCTACCTACTTTGGGTAGAATTTTTCCATTAGGCAGAATAAAACAATTCTACTCTAAATATCAATTCAGTACATGTCAGTAAGAATTAATTTTTATAAAATAAGTTTCCAAATATTGAAACAACGTTTCAATTTGTTGCAACAGTTAAACGTTGCGGTAGTGGACAAGGTTTTAAAAAGTGACCGTATAAAAAAATAATGTATAATACTAAACAGTGTATTTGTTTCAAAAATAATAAGCAAGCTCAGCCAAAGTGTCATCACATCAAGCCTTTCTCTAATAAAAATAATATATATATATATATATAAACATTAAAATAAAGAATCTCTTAAAATTTAAATTAATATTCTACATTTTTGTTTTAAAAAAGTTTGCACAACGTTTTTAGGAAGCTACAGATTTTCTTCCCTGCATGTATAATATTTTTTTGTTGATAATATTTAAAAATAATCCATCTTTGCAACATATTATTTTCCCCTTTCCGTTTTACTAATTTTAGCATTATGAGCAAGAATAAATTATATTAGCAGCAAAAGGGACAAAATATATTTTTCTAAAAAATTTAGCTATTTATGATCAATTAATTTATAAAATATCTTTGAAATTGTTTATTTTCCACTTTAACGGTCTATTCCTAGTTATTTCTTGGAATACCTAGTTATTGCATAGAATATATAGGTAAAGTATGAAATGGTTAATTTATTATTTACTTTAACTGACTTGTCTAGTTATTTCATGAAATACCTGTTTATTTTATGAAGTAACTGAATTATGCACTTAAACGGAGAGAGACTCATTTTTGCAGAGATGGAGATATTTCAGCTGATAAAGATTTGAAGGAGGCAATGCCATAGCATTAAACATTTCCTTCACATCAGTGTTTTTGAAACTCTCAATATTGGCGACCCAGTATTCAAACATATTTTTCATCGACCTCCCCCCCACCGTACAAAAACAATGTATTGAATTCACTAATACTATAGCTTGACGCTAAAGTTACAATACGACTTCAACAACTTAAGTGCCACCGATACATATAAAGGTCTCGAGCAACCAAAGCATTAATTGCACCATACATATATATACGTCTTTCTATCTAATACCCATAAATTTATTTCGAAGTTTTCGGAAATCAATAAATAAATGCGAAGAATTTACTTATTTTAGAGTATTTTACTCATTTATTCCTTTTCTTCTCTCCTGCCCCATACATCACAAGTGGGCGCTTTCGCGGTAAAAGGCGACATTAAGGAGCAAATTGCGTAACTTTTAATCGGCAGTAAATTGATTTATTATAAACTATACAAATTATCAACATAAGTGTTAATTTTTGAAAAAAGATTTTAAATTTGACAAACCCCTGGGGTGACTGCTAATTCTTAAACTTGTTCTAAACTAAGTATTGTTAAATTAGAGATTTAAAATATATTGTGCAGAACACTGATACATTTATAAGTGTATTATATCAGTGTAAATGGACATTTTAGTTTTTATTATGCTAGAAAGTGTTTTGTTTGCTTATTTTTAATATAAATTATGCTTTTTAAAAAATAATCTTTTGTTTTTGACTTTACTTTGCTCACGCTCCCCCTTAGACTTATTACAGCCCTCTAGGGGCACGCCCGTCAAATTGAGATACACTGCTTCTCCCTCACCTGACTGAAAGTCAATAAGTTCAAGCTGTAGGCAGCTTCTCAGGAACTATATCAATTGTACAGCAAGGGGATACCAGTTTAAATTAAATATGGGCTCAATTTCCTGACACAATCTTGAAATCTTCTACTGACCTCATCCCCCAAACTCTGAAGATTATGCCTTATTAGAAACACTTACAGTTACTTTGTATTCCTAATAAATGAATTCGGTTTTCCTAATAGAGAAAAATATAAGATGAATTTTTGAACGTGCGCATTGGATAGAATTCTCATCGGATTTTATGTCTGCCTTGTCGGGCCGCAAAATAACTCTTTTAGCGGGGTGCTGTTCACCCACTCTGGGCTAGTGGAGTAGATAAAAAAAGGATATTATTGTCCATATAGTTTTTAGAGAAATAATTTATAACTTTAGTTATTTATTACTTGTTGTCAACGTACTATTGAAATTATTATTTTTCAGTTATAATTTATAATCCTATTAACAAACATTCATTTCTATTCATATATTTTGGTGGAAAGTAGGGACTTGAAAAATATACCTAATGTGGACAGAAGAATGGCCAAGTTTGTAAAAATGCCGGATTATTGATAATGGGATTTAAAAAATTAAGCACACAAGTGTTAACTCAGAAAATATTGTATTGCACATATAAATATTATTTGCTTGAAAATAAAACAGAAAATAAATTGTTTTGTACAAACCTTTGTATTGTTAAGCTATATGTAGAACAAATACTTTCATCTTTATTTAGTAGTGCTTTGGAATACTAATAATATAACAATATTACTATAATTAATTCATGCATACTAATAATATTATAATAACTTTTTAATTATATTATTAAATTTAATTATCCTTTATTAATTGACATTACAGTAAAAGGACCGAACCTATTTAAGGACCTCATATTTGAGCATTATTTGTCCTAGCATATTTGTAAGAAATATGTGCTATTAAAGAATAGAATAGTATATATAACAGCATTAATTGCTTTCTAGAAACTAATGGATTTTTTAAGACGATTTTTCAGTGAAAAATACTATAAAATGTGAGAAACATTTTTCAAATATTATTTCTAAACATTGTTAACTGTATAATATAGCATTTCCCAAACTGTCAAACGCACCTCCCTAGAAAGCGTGATAACTCTAAGGCGGGTCAGCATATCAAAAAGTTGAAAATAAAAGATTTAAAATAATTATCTACACAGAATGTCGCAAAACATAATGCACTTTAACACAATAAAACTAAAATACACATTCCCACTGATATAATGTACCAGAAATGTATTGGTATGGCACAGTTTATTGATAATTAATTCAGCAATAGAAAGTTAAAAACAAGTTTAGCAATTACTAATGACTCCAATGGGCTTGTCATGTGCAAAATTTAGTTCTTATCTTGATTATTTGTTCAGTTTATAGTTAATGTTGTATTATAGCTTTAACGTCGAAGTACACTATTATTACAATTAATACATTTCTATTGTATGAGGAGGGTGAGGAACACTATGACTGAAAGTTAGGTCGCAAATATTGAAAGTTTGAAAAGCACCAATATAATATCATTTATATTAAAATAGTTTATAATTCAAATTACTAAATGCAGAGATTTATACAAATGTAGCAAATTTTAAACTATTTGTTGAAATAATTTAAAGCGAGATATTGTGTATAGATACTAGCTTTTGTACTTTAATCACATATTTCGATCAAGAAGTCATCAGTTTTTAAAATTAATAAACTTACGTGTTTTTAAAATTATACTGGTTCCATTCCAGATTTTTTCCCCGAAATGAGTCGAGAAGGTTTACATAATTTTAGCGCTCTTACAAGTAGTGTTATACGTATTCAAATGTAAAAGAATTCTTTTACGGTATAAAAGAAGAATTATGATTCACAATTGCTTAAAGTTCCAAATTTTCAGCTTATACAATACAAAATTGAATATATATATATATATATATATATATATATATATATATATATATATATATATATATATATATATATATATATATATATATATATATATATATATATATATATATATATATATAAATATATATATATATATATATATATATATGTATATATATATATATATATATGTATGTATATATATATATATATATATATATATATATATATATATATATATATATATAGATAGATAGATAGATAGATAGATAGATAGATAGATAGATAGACACTCAGGAACATTGAAAATAGCGACCTAAGAAGAAAGTATCGGATTGAAATTAAATTTAATACACATAATGACACAGAGAAGAGATTCACTTGATCGCAAAAACAAGACATTTAAGCGAATACAGGGTGTGCAACGACAAAAATACTGGGCAACTTCAATAGCGCGTTGGTCCACTTCCAGCTGCAATACAGGCCACTACTTGGTTCGGCATTGAGTTAATTCACACCTTATGTTGTATTGAGGCAGATGGGCCCACAAATCTTGAACAACCAACTCTAAATCATGCACAGAGTGACACGATGGCATCTGCCGTTTTATCTAATCCCACACGTGCTCTACAGGGGACAAATCGCGGGAACGGGCCGGCCATGGGAGAGTCTGAAAATGACGTAGGAAGTCTTCAGGAACTCTTACTGCATGCGGATGAGCATTATCTTGCTGGAAAACTGCCCCTGAGATACCGTTTAAGAAATATCCTACATGGGGTCGAAGAATATCATCAACGTAACGTTGGCTCGTTAAGGTTCCACGCATCACAATTAAAGTGGACCGGCTATCATATGCTACAGCCAACAGGCCATTACACCAGCTGTGCGGGCAGTGTGACGTAAAACAGTGTGGGGGGAATTGTATCGGTCACAAGGGCACCTCCACACCCGTACACGGTTATCATCTATCCCCAAAACAAACCGGGATTCATCACTAAACATAACATTTTGCCAATCTGTGACATTCCACATTGATCTGGCTTGGCACCACTGTAGACGCAGTTGCCGATGTTCTGCTGTTAAAAGGAGTGCACGGAAATGGAGCTTGGATTTAAGATTTGCTTCTGCAAGGTGTCTGGAAATTGTTTGTGGAGCAATTGCTACGCCTACGTCTGCTCGTATCGTTGAACGAGACACTGTAGTGTCCACAAGTGCTTGCCGCATGATCCTTTGATCCTCTCTCCTCGTGGTCTTTCTGGTCGCTCCAGACTCGATTTTCCACGTGTGGGTACCTTCTCGTGTCCACTGCTCCCAACAATTTCTAACGGCACACTCCAAACTATCCACCCAGCCAGTCACACGGTGCGTCGACCAGCCTGCAGTTTTCATCCCGATGATCAGGCCTCTCTCAAACTGGCTTAACTGAGAGAAATGTCTTCTAGCACGTTTACCTGGCATGTTTTGCTTACCAAAGTCTTCCTCTATTCGGCGGGTAATCGTCACGTTTATGAATCTTCGAATTTGCGCTGGCTTATATAGCATCCTCTTCCTGATTGTAGCGCCACCTTGGCGTGTATGGGCATGAGTATTGGCACAAAACTTGGATCATTTGCATATCACATTACGCTGTATTTATTTGCAAAGTTTCGCGATTGTACTTAGCTTCCTTCTTGGGTCGCTATTTTCAATGTTTCTGAGTATATACATATATATATATATATTGCTTGACCAAGGTTGAATTAATTCTTTTTGATGGATATAAACGATGAAGTTTGTTCATGAAATAAATCAATATTATAAGAAATCCTATATTTTAAGAAAAGCTTAGGTTTCAGCAGTTGAATTCGGTGACAAAAAAGTCTTAAGGAGGGCTTTACATATGTCTTATTTTTTTATGCAATACGATGAGATTAGTTATAAAATCTTTATTTGTTCTTAGCTACAAAAAAAATTAGTCCTCAAAACAGATTGCTTATGCTACAATTAACTTCGTTTATCATAAAATTATTTTTAAGTTGGACAAATAATGATCTTAAACTAATGTTTTATTAGATTGAGATACATAAACAGTGAGGCGCATGAATTGAATGGGTAGAAACAAGTAAATGCATTTACTCTGTGGTGATGATATCAAGTAATTTTATTGAAGTCTTAACGTATTTAGGCGCGTTTTGCAGAAGAATGATTCTAGATTAAGCGTCAGGTTCGATTACGTTACGCTCAATTGGATTTCTCACCTCCAGTCGGCAATGGTGCTTGTGACCACGACGTTTGCTTGGATTAGAATTGAAGACTTTTTATGGCTTTTTTTTAAAAAAAGCAAAATATCCATGTATTTTTTTGAAATTTTATTTTCTTTATTTAAATATTTCTGTCAAGCAGCCTGCTTCTACTCGACTTCAGGGAATGAACGGGAGAAAAGTAGCACAAACAAAAATAACAGAAAAAAAGATTATTCTTTTGTAGTAGGTCGAAGGTAAGAGGAAACTAAAAATTGGATCTATTTCTTAGTAGAAAGATGTTTTAAGATGAAAAAAATTTGCCCAAATAATTAGTAACCAAAATTTTAATGAAGCTAATTGGCGAGGAAGATGCTAATAATTTTGTTTTATATTGGTGATACCAGATTAAGAGAAAATAAAAACATTCTCTCTGTGAAAGAGTGCGAACCCTCTCCTTTTTCTTGTTTAGATAACTTTATGAATAGTAAATGGGCATCGGGGCATAATTTTTTCTTGCCTTACATTGTAGATGTCATTATATAAGTATTATAAACAATGATATTTGCGACATTACATCAAAGAAAGCACATTATAGCCAATTCAGCGCGTACGACGCATGGAAAATCAGGATGGCCAACTAGGAGAAATATCTTGAAACTTTGCAATGTTGCGATAGTACGTAAGTGTCACATAACCATATAAAAAGATATCAGACACATCAGTGAAATATTTATCTATATAGAAAAGCAAAAAAAAAAAAAAATGCGTTTTTTACGACAGAAAGCAAACACGAGAAACCTTATTTTTGAAATTACCTCAAATTGAAATGAGAGGGCATTAAAATTCCTTCAGCAAGCAATTCGTGGCCCAATAGCCATGGGTTGAAGGCACCTAATATAGATTGATTTACATAAATAAACACATTTATTATTATTATTGAAACCCATTTTCGTTCAAAACCACTAGAAAACGGCATTTCAAACGGCAAAACATCAGAAAATGACATGTAATTGCAATTTGGAATTTTGGAATATATTCGTGATTGTGTGTGTGTGAATTAATTGTCTTTTTCAATCTCTTTTTCCAGAAAGGAGAGGGGGGATGCCAAAAAGCCGCTGTTGTTAACTTTCGCAGAAATATTTAAAACGGGTCATAAAAAGCAGGATCTTCTTAATGGTTCCGACATCATTTCAAGCAGTCCCACTCACATCTTAGGCTTAATCCCATATTCTTTGAACGATATCTATAGTTAAACGAAGACAAATGTTTTACGATGCCGTCCTATTTTTGTAGATTTTTTCTATGATCGAAAAGTATTTCTATTGCAACGTGCACTTTTTTATTTGCTGGTGGCAATTTTCTCTCGTCAGACGGAATTTGTTGTAGGAAAAAGTAATTCTCTAAATAGAGCATTTTTTCCATTTTTGTTTCAATACCATCTCTCTCTCTCTCTCTCTCTTTTACTTATTTTCTAAGTCTTGACCTTTGTGAGGTGTTACACATTTCTCACAGGTTTGGTAATGGTGCGGGAATTGTAATGTTTGTAGATTAGTAGATAGCGAAGGAAAATACATTATTTTTTAATTTGTAGACAGCACTGTTCATTCTAAAAATACCGATGTGGTTTTCACTTTAAAATTCCTTTTTTTTCCAGTAAAATAATTGGAAATCTTCATAGAGTGAAGGCTGAACAATTTCTTATGATTATTTTTTTCACTATAACTTTTTTAAAAATATTTTTTCTAATGGGCTGCACATTCGCAACTAAGAAATTGCATACATGGAAAATTCCCACAAATATGAGAGCCATTTCATGGAGGTATCATATAATAGCGACCCTCTCTACCAAATTTTTTGGACATTCGAACTATTTTTAATTTAGTCGCTCGTATGTGTTGCTAAATATTGTCATGATTTAATTTTCCCGAAAGTACCAGAGACAAATTGCCATTTATTAAACCTCCTACATACCACATATGCATACATCATGCCTGCCAACGCATATAAAAATTCTGTCGAATCTAGCCAGGATCGAACTCGTAACCTTTTGCTTACGACGAGGACACGCTACCTCTAAGCTAACAAGCCGACTAATTCGTTTTGATTAATCAATGTTATAATTTATATGCATGAAAAAATAGTAAAATATTTATTAGTTTCTTAGCTTATTTGTTTGTTATTTGAATAAATAATATCGTAATTAAAAAAGGAAAATCATATCATAGAATTTAAATTCAAAATATTAGCTCTTAACTTATATAAAAAAATTGAACATTGCTACATAGAGGTTCGAAATTCTTTAAAAATTATCTTCTTTACTTAAATAATATTTTAATGCTAAGGTTTTTCCTCAAAATACTGTAACTTTTTGACGTGAAACGTCTTTAAAATCGCGCCGAAACATACGGGTACCAGGTTCAAAAAGTGGACCGTAACGAAAAGGTCTATATCATCGTACCTTAATAATTACAAAACTATTAGTCCTAGAAACAAAAATGTGGTGTGAATATTTCACTTATATAGTCAGCTCGCTGTTATGATCTCGAGTCCCGGTCTGGGTCGAGAAGGGCGGCGGGGGAGGGGTACTGCGTTAACTGTGCGAAACCGGCGCTCTCGCTCGTTTCTATTCAGTGTAACTCGTGACTCCGACTTGATAGGGCGGTGATTCTTTCGTGTGTTTATCAAGATTATTGAAACCGATTGATTCATACAAAATAAGTGTAATTTGGACAGTATTTATATTAAAAATAACCAGAAAGTGATAAAAAAAATATATAAACATTTGCTAAGTCGGCCTCAGATCATGCAAGAGCCAGCCAGAAATATAAATCACGGCTATCATTGGAAAGAGGGGGCTATGGGTCACACACAGGTACCCCAATGTCCGGCCCCGAGCGAGCGAGACGGTTTCGGGAACGTCGCAAAGCCGACGCCGCGAGGAACTTTACTGCTGCCGCCAACCTCGCGAGCACCTCTAACACTGGAATACCTGTACTTATGGACGTAACGAATGAACAGACTGCCGCCACACAATACCACTATAGACTTTACATTCACCAGAAATATTAATGTTGACATTATGCCGTATGTTTCGTATTTCACATATCACAGACCAATGTTAAATAAAATCGTTGTCGAATATTAATTGTAATAATAATTTATGTTTCTATTATGTATCTTTTCTTTTTTATTAAAATACTTAAAACACCGTCAATCCTGTTTTTATTTATTTCAATCTTTTACTTTAAAAGCGATTCGCTAACATATACGCTTCACGTGAAAACCAACGGCTGTGTGCCCCAGCACAGCCCCACCCGATTTTATCGTTGATACGAAAGTACGTAACACTATCTACCAACATATTTTCACCCTGGTGAAGTATATTAATCAGTGATTCCCAAACTTTCAATATATGCAACTTAATATTCAATCATAATTTTCGTCGGCCCCCTCCATACAATGACAATATATTGAATTCAATAATACTGTACTTTGACGCTAAAGCTACAATACGATTTTAAGCCCTTAAGTGCCACTGGCGTATATAAACGTTTCGCTCAGCCAAAACGTTAATTTCCTGGACGGATATATGCGTCTTTTCAGAGTACGATCTTTTCTGTGCACTCATATTCATAAAATAATTCCGAAGGTTTTGGAAAGCAATAAATGTATCTTGACAGAGTGTTTGCAAAGGATTTACTTATTTCAGAGGATTTGCTTATTTATTATATTCCTCCCCCTCACAGACAAAACCTCACTTATGCACGCTCACCTACGTGGAAAACGGGACATTGGGGAGCGAATTGCGTAACTTTATATCAGCAGTTAAGGGTTTAAATACAAGCAATACAAATTATTAAGTTAAATGTTAATTTTTATATATCATTATATACACTGATGTGCAAAAATTAAGGACGAGACGGTTTTTTCAATATAACTTTGTACAAAAGCTTTCCAAATCAACTCATTTAATACCGTAAGTTCCCCAATACGAAAGGACATGTGTAATGTAAGCAACACTTACTAAAAGAGAAATCAGAGGAATAAAAATAAGCTTGATTGAAAAAGTAGCATGGAGCGCAATGCGACTGAAGGCCGAAACATCCCTGTAATGGGTGTCCAGCAAGAAACATCCTGTCTTTAGTAGGGGATATGATCTCCCCTGACTGCTAGGCAGGTTTCACAGCGTCTGCCCATGCTGAGAATGAGGGTGTCAATGAGTTGTTGAGGTATTGCTGCCCATTCGTGTTGCAGCGCCAATCGAAGCTCCCGAATAGTTACTGGTGGTAAGGTACGAGCTGCCAAGCGTCTGCCTAAAAAATCCCATACATGCTCGATGGGATTGAGATCCGGAGATCGTGCCCGCCAATCCATACGTTCAATATCCTCACTCTATAAGAGCTGTTCGGCAGCTACTGTGCGATGACATGGTGCATTGTCGTCCATGAAAAGGAACTGCAGACCCATAGCGCCTCTAAAAAGACGCACAAATGGAAGAATAATCTCGTTACAATAACGGGTCCCGTTTACTGAACCTGCGTCGAAGATGTGAAGGTCTGTATGACTACCAAGCATGATGCCTCCCCAAACGAGAACACCGCGACCTCCTTACCTGTCCCTTTCAATGATGCTCGAGGGATGATTGTGGGTTCCCCCTCTCTCCAGATGAGTATGCGATGAAAATCGCTACTCAAACTGAATCTGCTCTCATCTGTAAAGAGTACTCGTCCCCACTCATTTTCTCTCCAATTCCGGTGTTCCCGGCACCACAGAGAGCGCCTTCTCCGATTGGGAAGGCGTTAAAGGTACACACCGTACAGGGCGTCGTGCAAACAGACCACCACCGTGCAGTCTTCTGGCCACGGTAAAACGCGATATCGGTCGTCCAGTCGCCTGTGTCGTGTGTCTAGCCATTTCTCCCGCTGTCTGCCGCCTGTTTCTTCTGGCCTGTAAGACAATGTACCGGTCATCTGCGGGTGAGGTTCCTCGTGGACGACCACTACTGATCCCCCGGATAGCTGTTCCTGTAGTGTGAAATTGTCTCCAAAGTCGTGAAACGATGCTGTGAGCAATTCCGAACTCTGCAGCCACACTTGTCACACTGCGGCCTACCTCCAACTTCCCAATGATTCGACCTCGGGTAAAAGCCTCCAGATGTCGTCTAACAGATTGATTATTCGCCATTTCTCGCTGAGGCAGCAACTCGGTGGGATTTTAACTGCTATACGGCGTGCAATCTTTTTGCCAGAAATACTGATTTTACACCGACAACATGCTTTATACTCTTCAGACACTCCCCCATTACGTCTACCTGCATATCTGCGCGTGTGCTACCGTACATCACCTTACTTAATCTCCTGATTGGTCTTTCTGTCCGCTCTGCCTCTTCGTTCAGCTGATATGCTAATTTTTCGACTTCGTCCTTAATTTTTGCACACCAGTGTATATGATAAGCCCATAGGGCCAGTGGTAAATATTAAACTCGTTCTTAACTTAGTATTGGTTAATTAATTAATACATTGTGCAGTACTGATACATTGATAATTGTATTACATCAGTGTATATCTGTATTTCATTTTTCATTATATCAAAATGTTTTTTTATTGTTTACTCTCAGTAAATTAATAATTTTTAAAAATAATCTTTTTTTTTGCGACTTTTCAATATATTTACGCCCCCCTCGTAGAGCCTCACGCCTCTTTATGGAGGCACGCCCTACATTTTGTGAAATTCTGTTTTAAATGAATAGTTTAGGTGTCGTGTATCACACTTGAAGAAATGAGTTCCATCAAGGCAGTTAATAATTTTTCTAGTAAGGATACAAGACTTTCTCTACAATTTATAAGAATCTTATTACTTTTGTTTTTATTAATGTTTACAACTTGAAAGAAGTGTAACAAACGAGCATCTAAACGATGTCTCCTAAGTCATACCACAACAAACTTGTCGCCAAATTTTGCTCATTAAAATGACCAATATAAGTTTACATCACAAATTACTTCTTGAAATGAAATATCAATAAGCCTAGTCTATAAAGAATGATGAAAACAGTTTTCTGAGACAATATTTTTTAACAAGGGAATGTGTGTGAATAACGGTTTTCATTTTTTATAGCAAGGTGATAAGTTCTAACTGGGATTATTCAGTTATAACTCAAGTTTCATTATAGTATTTGTAGGCAATTAGAGTCTAAGTGACGTGTTACTGTGGGAAAAAAAATATTGGAAGTATGTTTTTAATGAAGTGGAAAAGAAAAGAATGATGTTTTTATGAAAAAGTTTTAATTTAAAATATTTCAAGTATCCGAAAAAATTGTATTTTGAGCCCATTATGAAAATGGGAATGTAATGTTAAATTTAGTAAATTTTTCTTCTTTTTTCTGATTCCATATTACTATAACTGTACAAATAGTGAACAAAAATAATTCAAAAGCATTGGAAATGTAAGAATAGCTTCTGTTTATTTAAAACATTTTTGAACATGTGTTTATATTCATTTTATTTATTTTTCTGTTATTTTCTGGATCATTAAGAAATATTTAACGTAGGAATACTGCTATATCAAACGAAAAACTTTATTTTTTGACTCTCTCAGACAATTTTATTGTTTTCAATTAAGTATAATAATCAATATTTTAGAAATAAAATAAAAATCCTGCATTAACGGTATGTTTATGAATTCATAATGGATGATAGACAATCATTATATCTATTTTCTTTAGAAATTGGATATTAATATCATTTTAATTATCTGTTTGTGTTTTTTTTACTTTTAATATTTTAATGTTTGACTATTCATATTATATTTCCAACATTTAAAAAAATGCGATGATTGTTTACTTTTAAGTTACTCAGTTTTAATAAAATATTTTTTTATCACGCCTGTAAATTAAACTAATTGTTTTTACTCAAAAGTTTAAAAAATCATTCAAAGTGATTACAGTTCTGTGCTTGTATAATGCGACATTAATTTCAAAATGACATTAATAAAATAAAATGAATCAATTTGTCCAAATCTAATTTTTTATTATTTTTAAAGTTATATTGTGCTCAGCTATTTAAAAAAAAGGCCATATAATATCCAATAAATTTATCATGCGTTTAATTGAAATGATGTGCAAGCAATGTGACATTACTTTCAAAAGGGTATTAATAAACTAAAATAAATTAATTTGAAAATATAATTTCTATGATTCTTAAATTCGTATTGAGCTCAGCTATTTTAAAAAAATGCGAAGTATTATCCAATATATTTATCATGTGATTAATTGAAATGTTGTGCTATCAATACGACATTACTTTCAAAAGAGCATTAATAAAATAAAACGAATTAATCTGAAAATCTAATTTCTATGATTTATAAATTCATATTTAGCTCAGCTATTTTTAACACGTTTTTATAAGTTTTACTTGTATGCAATGGAATCTTTGAACTCTATTTTTACCCACTTTAAAACGTCAGACTAATTCGAAATTTTACGCACTTGTCAAGGACCAGTGGCAACACAGTAATTTTATAATTTTGTTTCATTGTGCTGATCAGGATTTTAATAATTAAGGATTTTAAAGATTTGCGAGATTTAGCGACTAATTCATTTTATCGTTTCTAGATTTGGCGACTAATTGCATGAACCATTTTTAGCTTTGGTGACTAATTCCATATGGCTTTTCAACATTTGGCGAAGACTTATCAACTAAAAGATTAAGGTGCAACCTTATTACTGCAAAATTAGCTTCTGGTTAGTAAAAATAAACAAAAAAAGTGCTATTTATGTGAAAAAATTTATGGTGGGTGGATGCGTAGTTTTTTTGAAAATGGAAATAATAATAATAAAAAAAAGAATCGTGCATGTGTGAATAAAAATAATTTATGTTCTAACTGCTAAACACTTTTCATTTTTATAAAGCAATAAGTTTAGAAGTGATGATACAAACTAACATTATAGCAATCCAAGGCCCCGTTAACGGAGAGAATAAATACCCTTTAGATCCAGTAATTAATATCCATTATAGAGCAAGACTAATTCCAGCAGCCACATAATTCTGGCCCCAAATATCAAACTAAAGGATACACATTAAACAAAGGATAAATGAGAGTTTAAAAAAAAAACTGAAAAAAACAGGCTTTTATTATATATATTCAGCTAAAAAAATGAAAATTAAATTATAGTTTAAAAAAAAAACTAAAAAACAGGCTTTTACAGTGAAAATAGAACAAAAAAATAATTCTTAATATAAGAATAAAATGATTAACTAGAAAATTAATGCCATTGGGAAAAAAGCGTGGGGTGCCCTATATTAAATGCTATAATTTCTTACTAGTTCTATTCCGAAATGCTGAGTTAGTGTAAAAATGTAGTACCAAGCACACCCCACGCTTTTATCACAATGACATTAATTTTCTTGTTAATTATTTTATTCTTATATTAAGAATTATTTTTTTGTTTTACTCTTTAGTTCGATTCACTGTAAAAGCATGCTTTTTAGTTTTTTTAAACTATAATTTATTTAAAAGCCAAATATTAACCAATAGATTTATCATGTGTTTAATAGAAATGTTGTGCTAGCAATGCGAAATTACTTTCAAAAGGGCATTAAGAAAAAAAATGATTTAATTTGCAATCTAATTTCTATGATTCCTAAATTGATATTGAGCTCAGATATTTATAAAAAGCCAAGTATAGTCCAATAAATTTATCATCTGTATAATCGAAGTTATCTGGGGAAAAAGCAAATAAGTCAGAGTTGAGTTTTTTTTTTTATTTGAGAAAAACATTGGTTTGCTACAAATTAGTTCTCCACACCAAATATATATAATGTTGGTTTTTATAAACACACTGGTTATGGAGAATATTTACATATTTAGATATTTGAACAGTGTATTGGAAAAAATCTAAAAATGTTAATAAAAAATAATATTTCTCAATTTGTAAGTTGTAATTAAAGTTTGTGGTGGTGGACACTTCACATAGTTTATATTTTTTACGAATACTAAATATGATAAGTTACAAACATTAAACAATTAAATCAGGCAAAACAACACTGAAATTATTTAAATGTAATGTACTGCATACTTTCAGCTCCTAGGCGTTTTGTTCTCAATTCGCTTAAGTCTCAACAATGCCGCATAAAAGGGAATTATATTGCTCTTTTTCAAATATATGTCCCCCTGAGGGAGCTCATCTTCTTTAGGTGAGTACGGGTGTCACAATCCCGAGGTGCCCTAGTGATATTTACCTTTTCCCGAGGGGTTTACTATCTTTGGTAAACACAGGTCTCACGAACCCGGGTACCCTAGTGATCCTTTACTATTTTTGACCCTCTTTCTCTTGTCATCCCATTTCTCCCCTCAGGAGGCTCACCTTTAGGTGAGTACGGGTGTCACAATCCCGAGGTGCCCTAGTGATATTTACCTTTTCCCGAGGGGTTTACTATCTTTGGTAAACACAGGTGTCACGAACCCGGTACCCTAGTGATCCTTTACTATTTTTGACCCTCTTTCTCTTGTCATCCCATTTCTCCCCTCAGGAGGCTCACCTTCTTTAGGTGAGTACGGGTGTCACAATCCCGAGGTGCCCTAATGATCTTTTTCTTTCCCAAGGGGTTTACTATCTTTGGTAAACACGGGCTTCACGAACGCGAGGTGCCCTAGTGATCTTTTTCTAGTTTCAGCCCTCTTTCTTGCGATTCAAACTTCTTTTTTCTTCATTTCACGTCGAGACCACAGACAATTATTTCGAAATACATATGTGTTTACTAACTGATTTATTTTACTTACATTTCTCATTATTCTCGTTATTAACATTTTGTATTAATTTTTCATTACGTAAAATTAGTTTAATCCTTTCTTAATTTTTTCGATTATTAATTTTGGTATTTGTATTATTACTTCTTGCATTTCTTTAAATGTTTGATTATTTTACTATATTTGTTTTTGAATAACAACGTTGGTTTTCCGAACCGCATGTTTGCCGTGTGCGGCGTCCCGTAAGGAGGAAAATGGTGTCCTGGGAATACCTTTGGCCCACGATTCGCTGTAGACGGGAGGCAGGAGTGATCCCGCTCCTGTCAATCGGCTGGTGGTACATCTGTTCGGTATCCCGAAGAGGGTTTATCCTTTGTATCTTCGCCTTGATGTTGTAGCACTATGTTCTGGGTGTACTTCAGATAAGCGCCGTGCCTGTTTTTTACCAGATGACGGGCACACTGCCTCCCTTGTTGGACTCCGTGGTGGATGAAGGCATGCCAGGATGAAGTTTTTACGCGTATTTATGGATCCAATGCTGCTGTGCCCGGGTAAAAGCCTCGTATTACCCAAATTTCATACCATCGATCAGATAGCTAGTACTGCACGTTTTCTTATTCTTTCGTTACCCGACAATGAAATGTCAGAAAAATCCTTTTTGCAATTTTCTAAGCCCTTCAGGGTATAAGTGAGTCAAAATCTGTTAAAAAATGCGATCCGGTGGCCTACTTGTGGAGACAAAATCAGCTATTCAATCAAAATCCTATCTATCTATAAAAATGTTTTTAGATTCCACTCTTACAGTTACTCCTCACAGATCTCTAAACTCCAGTCGTGGTGTCATATCTGAACCTGACCTGTTGACCACCCCCGGTGCAGAAATCTTTTTTTCTGATCAGGGTGTGATTCAGCTCTTACTTTTTGTTTCTTAATTAACGCTAATGAATGTAAATGCCTCTCTGAAAACTTAAAAATGGTTTAATTTATAGAATTCGAGATCTGCACAAATTTTGTAAATTAAAATCTTCCTTTTATAGTTTTATCATGTGATAATGTTGTTTATGAAATATGAACCGTATATATATAATCTTTGTTAAGTATTTGATGAAATTATAATCCATTGAAAAAAGTCTTATAAAATGTTAAAACCAATCAGAGGTAAAAAGTAGTTGTCTCAATAATACTTCCTTCTGCGGTTGAAGGAGATTTTTAAAAAATTTGATTTATAGTACTAAATATTTATATTCCTTTAACGCAGTGCTTATGAAACTTTCAATCATAGTCTTCAATATGCCTCCTCGATACAATAATATTGTATTGGATGCAATTAAAATGTACTTCGAAGCTAAAGCTTAGACCTGTAGAGTATCTTTCCGTAATATATATCGCACTTCACCTCGGTCGAATTTCAGCCGCTGTCAAGCGAATATGGAATCACTGCAATGCTGTGACTCTTACTGAACGGTAAGTTGGATCTCCACGCCTCCCACGAATAACGCCTCAGAGGACTCATAGCTTATAAAGTCCACCCTGCAAAACTGTACAACCACATTACGGATCATTAGTGAAGAAATAAGCATGTTTGCAGCGTATCCAGTATCCGCTGACTTAGTGTGACGACCTTTGCTACAGTGCGTCTGTCAGCTACGGTGACCACCACTTCGGCTTTCCTTAACAACTCAGCATAGCGAAAGAAGGTCCAACAATAAAGCTGGATACAGGAGTGACGCAATACCGTCTTCTCAGATGAATCCAGGATATACATGTAGTATTCTGATGGCTATATACGTGTATGCCAGCTCCTCAGATATCGCTCTTCACCTGATTGCATCTGATATTGGTATAGACGCCTGCACCTGGTGCGATGGTTTGCAAAATCATTGGATATCGACACATACATTTCTTATTCGGATCGACGGTAAATCAAACGTATATCAGTACATTTCTGTTAGCTTACATCCTGAGGTTGTACGCTTTCTTCGAGGCCTGCCAAATGCCATCTTCCAACTAGATAATGGGAGACCCCACATATTGCACGTCGTGTTTTTACCTTTCTAGATATACATGGAATTCGGTTGTTGTACTGGCATGCATGGTCTCCACATCCGTCACCCACAACAAAATTCTGCTCATGGGTTTCTGAGAGACTTGATCACTCCCTCTCTCCAGCTAATATTGTTGATGTAATGTGGCATAGGAATGAAGCCGCACGGAATGAGTTTCTCGTTTCTGTGATTCAAGCCCAGTTTCACTCCCTGCCAAATCATATAAGGTTCATTTTAGTTGCCAGGGGTGGCTGCTGTGTCTGCTAATTTTTGCACCCAGTAAGCTCCGAAACAGATTTTCAAATTTAATGAATTTGTCCTCATGCCATACCTTTTACGTATAGTAAATATATATTTTATTTGCTTCTCTTCATAATGTTGCAAATTTTATGACCAGCAGGGCATGTATGTATCATCCAAAACCTATGATTTAATTTGTTTGAAAGGTTGAACTGTATGCTTTTTTTTAAAAAAAAAAATAGATACAAAATATTTTTAATCACTTTTTAACTATTTAAAATATATTTCCACTAAATTATTACCTTTGAATGAACAATTAATAAGTAAATTCCAAACTTATAAAGTGACTTATATGTATATTTCTTTTTTATTTTTTTCAAATTTTGACTTATTTCAACCTCGTAGAGAAGAAAAGTTTTGAGAGTAATAACACGAATATATTTCTTTAACATAATATCCTTACGAAGATGTTTTCTCTGAATTACCTTTTGAAAAACGATGAAAAAGCAAATTGTTAATTTTGAATAGTATTTAATACCATATTCATTTGTTTATTATACATATGAGTTATAACCGAAAATATTGAACCTTTTATCAATGAAAACATTTTAAAATTATAACAAATCAAATCTATATAAAACATTTTAAACAATTATCAAGAAAATTAAGTAATTATTCAATAAAAACGCTGCTTGTACATTAAATTTACTGGAATTTATATTTGAAAATATTTCATAAATATATTATTTCTAAAAATTTGAGACGAAAATAAGTTGAATATTTGAAAAATCTAAAGTCTCTATAATCCATATTAATTAAAATGCAAACTAAATAAAAAAACTGCATTCTTTGTGTATTTTATCTTAATTCATATTTCATAAGAAAATGTTGAAAAGAAATTTACTTTAACAGAAAAAAAGGTCTAATTAAGAGAGAGTTTGATAAAGTTCTTTTTTTTATCATTTTTCTAAAAAGATTTCGATTAATTTAGCTTTTATTCACATTAATTAATATCAGCTTTGGTTCAGAGAATATTAGTTGAGAGATTACAACTTAATTTGAGTTTGAGTATTAGTGATTACTGATAAAATAAAAGAAAGGGAATTTCGTAGAATAAAAATAAATTTCTTGTCGTGTAAGCATTTACACATTGAATTATTTGAGCAATAAAAATTCGTTAAGCAACTCAAAATAAAAATTTATTTCCTAAATATTTATAATTTAGGATCTCGTAATTAATGTTATTTTATGCGATATCAAAATGTATTGATTTGTATTACACTTTCGCTCTATATAAGCTCTTTAAATATTTTTAGAAGTTTAGAATCACCTCCCGTATATATGCTGAAGCTCACATTTATTACTTTATATATACAGGTTTACCTCCCGTATATATGCTGAAGCTCACATTTATTACTTTATAAATACAGGTTTAGCAAGAAATAAATTGCCCACTTCGAAGGGCTCTAGAATCCGTTCTATTGGTCTAAATGACATATGTAGAATTTTAGCTACAGATCATTCAAATAATGCGTTTGGCATTTATTAAATAAAAAAATAAACAGAACCAATTTCCGCCAATAGATGACACTGTAACACAATGATTATTTGCATATATTCAAAATCAGAAACAAAATTGTGTCTCAGAGCATGTCTATTAGCATTTTCCTTTGCACAAAAGAAAGGTGGACTCTCCTAGAGATGTATTGCTTCTCTGCACTATTGGTAAAATTGTTTTACTCATTGTCCGTTGTAGCTTTGAAATAATTCCGCCACATGAATTGAATACGAAGAGGTCCAATGTCCCCATATGCCCTACGCAAGATGATACCGAAATTTAAAAAATACTGGACAACTTAGCATTCTTCCAGGGAGAAGACAAAATCACATCCCGTCTTTTAGCATCAAAATTGTGTCTACTATGGTCGTTGAAGCCAGCAGTAAATCTCCGGATAGTATTGTGAGAATTGCAAGTTACATCTCATATATTGGATACGCTGTGTTCCCCTGTGCAAAAACTCTTACTGCGGATTTGGCATTTTTATCCCTATAAAATCAAGATTATGCATTAATTGAAGGACGGAAACCCAGAGGTTCGTAAACTTTTTGCACTTCAGTTCCTTTTTTGAATGATGGTTGACGTTACTTGGACATAGAATATTCTGTGGGCTGAGGAAGCCCACTTTGGCCTGTATGGCTAAGTTAACACCCATAATATTCAAATTTGGGCAGCGGACAATCTTCACGCTATCCAGAAAAAAACCATACATCCTAAAATTGACGTTACGGTGTAGTTTCACAGCTACCTTTCTCATTAGACCGCATTTTTTTGAAGAGATAAAACAAAATAGAACCAAAACCTGTTCCATCACTGGAAACCGGTACCAAGATATGCTGAGAGATTGTAATCCCGAAACTCTTCAACTGCGTGGATGCTTTCGGGATACAACTTCAATGCAGGATGGCGTCCCTTACGCTAATTGATCACTGTGTAAGGGATTTGCTAAAAAGATCATTTTACAGATGCACGGGAGATCATCCGTCATTTCTCAACAGCCTGGCCTCCTCGTTCGACGGATATAACCCCCTGTGACTTTTGGTTTTGAGTTTATCAAAAGAACAAAATGTACCGTCGAAGTCCATCAACTCTGAATGATCTGAAGGACAGCATTCAAGGCCACGTTTTAGATACTCCAGCAGATTTACTCCGATCACCTGTTGAAAATATGATTCTGCGATTACAGCACATTGTTGAACATGAAGGGTATCATATTGAGCAGTTTTATTTATGTCAGCGCTTCTCAAACTTTCTGTACTTGCGACCCAATTTTCAAGCGTAGTTTTCATCGTGCCCCCTCCATATAATAACATGTATTGAACTCAATAACTTTGACGTAAAGCTGCAATACGGCTTTAATTATAAACTGTACAAATTATCAATGTAAGTATAAAATTTTGCAAATAATTTTATGACATTCCCAAAGGGTTACCAGTAATTATTAAAACTGTTCTTAATTCGGCACTCTTAAATTAATTATGAAACTCATTGTGCAGTAATCTTTTGTTTTCGATTTTTCTATATACTCGCGCCATCCCTTGTAGGGTTAAAGGGCGCGCCCCACCACAGTTTGAGAAACACTGATATATGTTACTTTATATTTTTGATGCATATTTTTAAAGCATGCTAAATATAATTATGTGTTTTAGAGTGCAACCTACCGGCGTAACTTTGCACTTTTTCTGAGTAAATGTCAAACGCATCATTTGAATTACCAGTAGTTCAAATTTTATGTCATTTGGTCAATAGGACAAATTCCCGAGCTTTCTGAAGTAGGCAACTTATTTGTTTTGCTAACACTGTTTATATATATAACAATAAATACTCTTAAAATTTAAGGCAATAAAATGGATTTCAAATCTTCATTATGTAAATAATGATTATTTCAGGATAACATATTAAAGAATAATAACAGAACATTCACATAAGAATTCACAATATAAGAAAAAAAAATTCAAAATGAAAGAAACATTTCAACATTGTTTCTTTCGGTACCTCATAAATTAAGAGAATATTTGACAAATGGAAGGAATTTTATATGGCAAAATAGAAACTTATCCGATGTAGAATGCATTATAAAAACCAAGCATATTCATTAATTTATAATAATAATTTTTTCTTGGGACTTGAAATTGTAAAATTGATTATTAATAATCATTTTACAATTTCATGTGACAATCCTTTGTTTATAGAATGGCACCAAAACAAAAATTGAATGTATTGAATGCGGCAAATAAATAAATAAAAAACTCAATAAAAGATCAAATGTCCTAAAAAAAGGCAACTATTAATTTAACTTTTAAGAATAAATATAAGGCTAAATTTCAAAATAAGGATTTATTATTATTGTTTTAAATAACAGTTTTAAAACGATCACTTTTTCTTTAAATGCTATGCTTATTGAACCTAATATATCCGTGAATTCAAATTTGTATATTATGTCAGTAGCATAATTTTTCAAATGTACATCGAAATATTTTTTAAGTAAACTTAAAGTTTTACGAAGGATAACACATTTTAATATTAATACATTTTTAAATGAGAGTTTCACAAAATTCTATTTTATACTTCATTATATCTTAAGATAACATAGAAAAATGGATTTTACATGTGTTGTAAATAATTATTTATATTATTATAAACTTATTTAAAATAATACTAACTTAGTAAAAGCGATTAAGTTTTTTTTAAATAATATAGAGATTTTTATTCTATTAACAGATATAGAGTAAATTATCTTATAGTATTAAAGGAATATTGTTGTAACTAAACAAAAATAAATTTTTTCTCATGCACCTTTACTCGCCAAATTTGATGATTGTCATTTATTTTTGTCAACCTCTACTTCCAGCGTAGCCCAGCAGCGGATGTGGTTTAGATTGCCAAATTAAGGTAAAATGGAATAGAAATCATTACTCGCGAAAAAAATCCTTTGGCTCGAAAACCGGTTTTCGACGTCAATGATACCAGTAGGCGAAACGACAGCAAATGTAGTTTGTGAATTTTATTTTAAAGCTTATTTTTTGTGAGCTTAATTTTTCAGTCATATTTTTCAAATTTAACACATCGATGACACACATCGGTAATTTTTAAACAAAAAAAGGGAAAAAATACTGCGTAAATAAATTCTTATAAAAATGGTATCAGAAGAAAAACATACAAACCATCCTAAAATTTGTAATTTTTAAGTATTTTTTTTTAATTTTTGAACAAAACATGGATAATTAGGTTTGACACACGGAAAAAAATTTGTGTGACTATTTTTATAACTGACGAAGTTATTAAATGTTTAATTAGAATTTTGAGAATTTTTTAAAGAGTCATAAAAAATTTCGAAATTTTATATTTTATAAATCACTGATTCTAAAAGATAAATGTATGGACCTTTGTAGAACAGATTTCCAATTGATTACAATGATAAGAAAATCCGCACCGAATTGTGAATCCGGAGTCTTCTTTTAAGGCAAAATATAGATCTATACTAAAAACTTATAGGATCACTTTATAATACTAAACCTTCTTCTGAAAACTTTTGTTCTGCAACACAAGCCCACGGGAGTCACTAATAATTGTTAAACGTTTGTTCTTCAGTTAGTATTAATAAATTTATCATCAAATGCATTGAAAGTAGGATTATTTTATCAGTACTTCATATCAGAGTAAATGTATATTTTATTTTGTTTCCTTTTAGTAAATGAATAACTTGTTTAAGTTATCTTTTTGATATGCTTTTACATTTTTGATCGCCAAGTGGAGTGACTCCAAACTTTGAGAATTGATAATATTTTGTATTCCTATTGTGCCTGAATTTTATTATATTATAAGCCTAAAGAATTGAGTCTCAATCTGTGGGGTGAGTCCCATAGAAGAGCGCGATAACCCTACTTGTGGAGATTAAAACAATTATTAGTTAACTGAAAAGAAACAAAACAAAATGCCTTCCGACACATTTACACTGATATAATATACTTATAAATGTATTAGTTCTGCACAAGGTATTTGACAATTAATTTATCCATACTAAGATAAGAAAAAGTATAATAACTACTAATGGCTTCCATGCGCTTGTTATGTGCTAAATTTAATACTTTTCTTGATAATTTATGTTATTATGTTAACTATGGTTTATTATTAAAGTCGTATTGTAGCTAAGGTGTCATCGTTCCATCCTCATTGCCTTCAATACCTAGTTATTGTACGGAGGAGAGCGTGATGAACATTAAGATTGAAAATTGGGTCGCAGACATTGAAAGTTTGAGAAGCACTGGCCTGAACTGTTCGAGTGCGACATACTTTCTTAATGTCCCCCATAAATAAAACTTCATTTGGTACTAAATATTAAACACGATTTTCTTTTTTCTAAAATTTTCGATAATCACTTTTTTTATTACCAATCTTTTCTGTGTCGAATTAAAGAACACCAAACATTTTTGTAAGTATTAAATAGTCGAAATAATTTTTAGCACGTGTTGAAATTATGAAATAAAAAGTCCAATGCTAAATACATTATTGATATATACTACAAATATAGAGTGGTTCATATATAAGTATAAACTTTTCTGATGCAACGCAGGCAAAAACCACAATGCAACGCATGCGAGAGATCCTTAAAGTAAATATATTCTGTGTACAGTATCCAAAAAGAAAGCGTTCAGTCTCTTTTTTCATGAGCAAACTGTGACTAAAGATACTTTTTAACACACACACGTTTTTATGAGTTTCACTTGTATATAACGGAATCTTTGAACTCGATTTTTACCCACTTAAAGTCATATTAATTCAAATTAATACACACTTGTCAAGGACAAATGACAATGCAATAATTTCATAATTTTGTTCCATTGTTCTGAGCATGATAATCAATAATAACGATTTTCAGCTTTGGCGACTAATTCCATAAACCGTTGCTAGATTTTGTGACTGATTCCAGATCCCATTTCCAGAATTGGTGATTAAAAGATTCAGAGTACCTTAACAGTGAAAACAATTTTTTGCGCCAGAAATTTCTTATCATAATATAAACGATTGTCCAGACTTTTTGAAAATGGAAATAAATAAAGAAAAAGACTCGTGTATGCATGTGAAATAAAATAACTTGTTCTAACTTAGGAATGACACACCTTTTCGTTCGCGGGCCAAAAATTAAAAAAAAAAAAAGAGTGTATGAATAAATGATAGTTTAGAAAACTAAAAATACGCGCTTTTAGTATGGATCGAACTAAAAAATGAAAAATTAATTATATTTTAAAACACTTAAAAACACGCTTATATGGTTAATAGAATTAAAAAATAAAAATAATTAATACTTAATATAAAAATAAAACGATTTGCGAGAAAATTAATGTAATTGGGGTAAGCGCGTGAGGTGATCAATATCAATTGTTATAATTTCTTACTAGTTCTATTTCGAAATGCTGAGTTAGTGGAAAAATTTAGTACAAAGCACATCCCAAGCTTTTAAGGAATTATAACAATCGATATAGTGCATCTCACGCTCTTACCCCAATGACATTAATTTTCTCGTAAATCGTTTCATTCTTATATTAAGAATTATTTATTATTTTTTTTTTACTTTTTAGTTCGTTTAACCTTAAAAGCTTCGTTTTTAGTTGTTTTAAACTATAATTTATTGGATGTGTTAATTTTTTGGTTGATTCTACAGTTGCAGGACGACATTGACAAATTCTTCACGAATTGGATGGAGAACTACCACACTGGTCAAGAAAGTGCCAGATTACCTCGATGAGCATCTCCCTCATTGATTGATTGCATGGAGTTGCGGACTATAATATGTATTTTATACAATGACCATCCAGAAGTCCTGACTTAACATGTTGTGATATCTTCATGCGTGGGTACGTATAGGACAAGGCATTCGTCCTTCCCCATCCTGTTGATCTAGAGAGCTGAAACACAGCTCACCACAATCGCTATCGATGGTCTTGATCTACATGCCTAAACACGCATTAGTGCTGAAATGGATTTCCGCAGTGCTTCTCAAACTCTGAATATTGGCGACCCAATATTCAGTCACAATTTTCATCGCGCCACCCTATATACAATAACAATGTATTGAACTCAATATAACTACACTTTGACGCTAAAACTACAACACGACTTCAACCTATTACGTGCCACCGACGTATATAAACGTCTCGTTAACCAAAACGATACTTGCGAGTATTTACGTCTTTCCGGAATTCGTTCTTTTCCGTACACTGCTACCCATATAATTATTCCGAAAACGTTGGAATGCAATTAAAAGTAACTTGACAGCGTTTGTGAATTATATA
The DNA here is from genome assembly GCA_019973935.1 of Trichonephila clavipes. Taxonomy (NCBI): domain Eukaryota; kingdom Metazoa; phylum Arthropoda; class Arachnida; order Araneae; family Nephilidae; genus Trichonephila; species Trichonephila clavipes. The sequence goes on along the minus strand of BMAU01017002.1, from coordinate 249,090 downwards.
CAATTGATAGGATACATGAAATTCATAGGATGTGCTAATTTATTCCTTCCCCCTCCCATGCATCACATACTCGCGTCTACGGGAAGAAACTGTGGCGTTGGGTAGCTACTTGCGTAACGTTTAAACGATAAATAAGATTTCAAGATAGATGTTAATTTTTGGATATCATTTTTATATGTAAACCCCATGGGGTCACTGGTAATTTTTAAACTTGCTCTTAAGGGGACTTGGCACCCTTTGAGCAAACTTCTTTATTTAGGTATTTAAAAATTATATTTTAACATTTTACACAATGTTTCTATTCAAGAAAATGTACCAGATGAAAATTTTCATATATTATTCACACAATTTTAAAAATTTAAATTTTTTGAAGAAAATTGGGAAAATTTTAAAATCCTACTCCTTTTGTAAAAATTAATTTTTTGACCTAAATTTTTTTTATAATATTCTTATGGATATTCTTAACAACTTTAGGGATCGATTTTAGAATAACTTCATTCGTTTTCGAGAACAAAAATAAAATGTTGATATACAGGCTAAAAATCAACGAAAAAGCCAACATGTCTTACATTTTATTGCTTTAAAAAAAAGTATTCAGTTTATAGCAAAACGGATCCCTAATTTTATTACATGCTTTATTTTTAACAGGCAAGAAAAAAAATTGAAGTGATTGGTAAATAATTGTCGAAGGAGTAGCATTTTGAATGCTCTAAGGATTCGAAAAACACAAACTGAGAAAAACCACTTTAAAGTTTATAATTCTGAAAAAATAATTATTATAAGCTTAATTAAACTTAAAATACCACTTTAAGATATTACTTATACGTTTTTCTTTAAAATAATTGCATTTTCATATTTTTTCAACCCACACATTTTTATAAATTATCAACTTTTAGAGAGTACTAATTGCCCATGAAAATTCAAGAAAAATGTTAAAAAAAAAATTTTCCTTTCACGACAGAAATTTTAGCTGTTTTTCTTCTTATAATAATAAGGGGTATCGGAACGCCCTATACTGATAATGTTAAAAAGCCCTTTTTCAATGTTCCTTTTCTAAGAATCTGTTGTAAATACAACCCCCCAATTTTTTTTTACAAGTTAAGCATAGATTTAGTATTATACTAAAATGAGCTTTATTAAAAAAATTTTATTAGTTTTTTTTAAAATTTATTTGATTTATTTCGAGAAAACAAAATTTTTTGACAAAAAAAAATGTATAAAAAAATATATACAAAATTTTGCTGAAAGCTCATTTCAGTAAATACTAGAACATACAAAGAATGTGTCATATAAATTATGTTTACATAAGATATATACTTTCTGAGAAAAGGTACATCGAACCTTCAAAAATGACATTTTGAGAAAAACACATTTTTATAAAAAAAAACTCACCTTATCAAAACATTCCAGCTCCATATTCCAAGTTTTCAGCATTTTTTGAAAATTCACCCTCTTGTATAATTCTTTTAAGTCTTTTTATCTTTCTGACCTCCTTAGTTTTTTGCAAATTGGCATATCTTGCCCTTGTAATCCTCTCTTTGTCGAGGCGTTCCATGCAGCATGTCGCATAATATCCAGGCTCTATGTTTAGTTTTTTTCAAAATATCCAACTTAGTTGCATTCCCTTTATTAAAAGATGCAATAACATCATACGTACCAAAGGAAAGTGTTTCTAAGTGCACGAATGTCTTTTTGGGGACACGAGACCAAATAACATTATTAATGCTTTCATTTGATTCTGCGTGTTTCCATGTAAGCATTTTTCAATAGCTCTGGATCAGAAAGATCCCTAAAAATAGGCCTAATGGCTTCCACAACAGCAACTGGAAGTTTATGTTTGTGGTGGTAAACTTTATTTTCCAATTGTGCCTTCTTATAACGGCACCACGTGTCAGGACCTGATGGACAAAATCCATGTTGTGGATTTCCATCCGTTGATATTTTGTGAAGAAATATTGCCCATATACCTTGTCGCATATCCTTCACACTTGATAAATTTCTTCGAATGGCAAGACCATAATATGTTTGTAATTGGTCAATAGATGCTTCCGTTAATCTATTTTTTTCCACATAATGCCTTGCCATCTGACAATTGTTGGCCTCTCATCTTTGCTTTGAAACGTCGGAGACGAGATCCCATCCGTTTCATAACATGGCCTATACACTCAGGTTTTGTGATCGTACAATTATCACCGTATACTTCATTCTTCACAATGTTATCGAAAGCTTTGGAGTCACCATCTCCTAAATATTTCGTGTAACGCACATCAGAGCGTTGAACAGAGCGCTGAAATATCGATAGAGCTCCATCGACTTCCATTCTTCCACTATACCCGTTGAAGTTCTTGCAGACTGGTCCATGTTTCGTTTTATCTTTGCAAACACAATGTTTAGATAATATCTCAGTGTCAATTACCTTTCCTGTGTCCACACTCGTAACTGTCACAACACCATTCATGGAGGAATATCCTCTATTTTGCCATGTTCCATCAACCGCCACAGGAATGTCTCTAATATTTTGATTTTCTTCTACAGCTTCTTTTACGGCATCTTTCATCGTTGCATCACACACATCCTTAGTTGCACCTAACAGCATTTTATTGTACTTTGAGAACTTTGTCGGTGGGGGTGGTAAGTTCATGATTCCGCAAAACATTCGTGCAGCTTCTGCACCTTTCCCTATGCATCTCATTGCATAAACAAGCCTGGTGTTTACTTCGTAGGTGCTGGGTTACCCAATTTCAGCTTTGCACTTCTTGGAGGAACAAAAGTTGTAGCTATAACTGCAAATATCACAGATTATATCAAGTTCAACAGCTCCACCAGAACAATTTTCTTCACAGGAAAGGTTAAGCCCTGTTGCTCCACACTGTAAACATTTGACAGCTTCAGAAAACACACCAGCTAAAACATTCAAATCCACAATAGCATTTTTAAATCCACTATTAAACTCACTTTTGTATGAGTTATTTAAATTGCTAAGTTTTTTTTTCTGAAGCAGAAATATTACTGTTAGAAGCAGAAGACTGCTGTGAAACAGAATCACTTCTCACTGTTGATTCGGAATTACTTATTCTGCCTTGATTAAAATTACCTCGCCTTTTTTAAAAACTTTGCCACTAGATCTAGGCATTTTAAATATAACAAATTAATACTAAAATCAAAACAATAACGTTGCAAAGAGCTAAGCAGATCTAATTACTATAAACACAACTTGAGCAAAACAAACAGCGTTTAAACGAACGATTTTTTTCAAAACTACAACGTATAATTAGTTGTATCGCTGAAGCCGTTCTTAGGGTGAAAAATAATTGAGGCTTGGCAGCTAGCATCGTGAAAGACATTTTAAAAATGACGTCAAACTTCTAGCTGGCCAAAGAGGAAGTGCAATGTTTACCTTTTTTCTGTCCATTTAAATCGGTGACGTGCGTTTAGATGAATCTTAGAACTTCTAATTGTGCTATGGATTAAAATGAGGTATTTTTGGAAAGGTAATGAGCTAAAGAATTTTAAAATGCAATAATCTGAAATTGACAATTTTTTTTTTTGGTTTCCAACAGCAAAGTATTACATTTGTATGAAAAATATATCAGGAATAAGAACTGAAATTATAAAATTATTAATATAAAATGCCTTAATTTAAAAATTTAACATGCACACATTTCACAAGGAAGAAAAATTACATTATTGTATTGCCTCGGAAATATTCTGCTTTTAATACTACACATTCTTTTTTATAGTTATTATGTCTATTTATTAAATACATTTTTTATCATAACGCATTGTTTAGCTTTTTTTTCTAAAAAGGGGGTGTGGCTGAATTGCCTAATTTGTTTTCAAATGAAGTTTTATTCAACTTCTAACTTTCCGACATGCACATGTGATATATCAATCGAAAGATAATAATGCAAAGAATAAGATTAAATGAAAATAAAAAAAAACCGATAGGTTTGTGATTTTTAGGGTACCAAATATTCTTAATTAGTATGGTTAAATTAATTATAAATTACATTGTGCAGTACTGAAACATTTATAAGTGTATTATAGCAGTGTAAATGCCTACTTTATTTTCTTATGTCAGAATGTATTTTGTTTGTTTACTTTTCCTAAATAAATAATTGTCTTAAATAATCTTCTGTTTTCGACTTTTCAATATAATCGCGCCCTTTTTATAGAGTTGTCACGCCCCTCTAGGGACGTGGGCCCCATAGATTGATAAACGCTGGATTACCGAAACAAAGGGCATTGAGTGATTAAGGTTTTACGCATGGAACATCTTTGACTATCTATAAAAAAACTTAAAATACTCCCATACAATTTTGTTACAGATAATATGTAATATCTATCATTGTTCTTAATTTAAAGTGCATTGAAACTGTTTATGAAATACTTAGTTATTTCTCATTATATATCACATGTAAACTTAGCACGGATGAAATCAGTAACTTTATTTCAAGAATAACGCGAATTTGTTTTAAAAATATTGCAATATTCTTTGTTTTAAAAAATACAATCCGTAACAATCATCTCTTACTGTAAAATGTAAGCTAAAACTGCATTTGTTGTAACAAAAAGTACTATTGTAGTAATTCAGAACACTAAATATATTTTTTTAACTCTTTAACTACCGATGGTACTTATAAGTACCACTCACTTTAAAATTAAATAGAATAATCATTTTTACGAATATTCCGACGATACTTAACAGCAATGTTCTTGGAAATTCCCTCATCCTAAATATATGACAGTATGGGTTTTATGATCAGTATTTTAGCGGGGATAGTGAATAGTTTCATAGAAGAAACTGCATTTTAGGGGATTGCGAACGTTATCAGTTTTGTCCCGAAAAAAGAATTAATTTCAAAATTTAAGTGTCTTATGTTTTTGTATGTTAATGAAGACCTTAGAAAACGATTTGACTATATTTTAAGTGAACAGGGATATAATTAATTTTACTGTTGAATATATTTAATTTATTAATTAGCTTTAACGGATTAATTTTCCCAAAGTTGAGTATTTTGTTTATGTATATCCCTTAATTTTCAATTTAGTGATTCAAATAAAATATTGAATGAAAAAACTGCAGTAAATCATAATGCGGTAGATAAAGGGATAAAAACTGTTTTTACGCGTATAGATGCTTCTCAAGATTTTAATTCCTTGCAGTACTTTTTGGTTGCTCTGTAAAATGAAATTTGATTGTTTATATGAATTTATATAAGTCATTAAATGGTTTTAATGCCACATTTATGTTTGCTGATTATTTCAAAGAATTGTAATTTACCCAAGCAGCACTATATAAAGCAAGTAAAATTAAAAATATATTGCTTGAATCAATTTCTGAATCCTCTTTAGACACTTTCAAGTTAAACCAGATTAAACTAGGAACTTCGTGTTTCAAGTGTATTTTAAAAGATTTTTTTTCTTCTAAAATATAACTTTTTTATTTATCTACACAAAGATTCAAAATTATACGTTTCACTTTAAATTTGCATGTAACTTTTTAACTAAATAATTTAAAGAGGTTAAAATCTCTCTCAATACTTAAATGACTCCATGATAATCGTGTTCAATTGAATTTAAATTTATTCAACATAAATCCGAACTATAATATTATAATAATAATAATAATAAAATGTCTGAAACTTTCATCCTACAAAATTGTGCTGTCTAATTAACCTACATGTTATATCTAATCTATATTCGTGTGCTACCAGCAATTTTGAGTATTTCAGTTGTCATTTGAAGCCAAAACGCAAAAGCTCGAATGCTTATCGATAATCCCTAGTTAGTTTATTCTTTGCCGTTGGCAATATACCTAGAACTTGATAATGATTTTATCTAAGGAATGGTAAATTGAGTTAAAGGCTTTCTACAGGACTATTTGTTTATGTTTATTCCCATCGGAAATTGGCTTAAAATTAATTTTGTGATTGCGGTTTCCTTGACAGAGTTTGATTGTACAGGTAAACCGAAGTGAATCGTTAAAATGCATATATATTTAAATTGAAATAAAATAAATGCATAATCCCACACACAATGAATAAAAAACAAAATATATACTACAATGTACCTAGAAAATCTTTATAGAATAAGTATTTTTTGACTTTAAAATCATTACTTGCGTTTTTAAATATTTAACTCTTTAAGGGGTTCACCCATGGTACGGCAGGCTAGAAATTTTGTAAGCAGATTCCATTCATAGAGTAGAGACCCACTAATAAATGGTTTCGTTAAACTCGATCACCAAAGGTGGTTGAGAGGGGTTGCGTCCGACAAAAAGAAAAGTGTTCCCGTTTTTGAATTATAAGACCTATAGAGATTTGAAATTTGGCTGGTAAGATGCCTTCTTGGATTAGTGATCCACTATCGAACAGATTTTGCAGAAATAGTCCCTCTAGGGGGTAGCGATGCGTTTATGTGGCGTTATAAATGAATACTCACATTTTTTTTTTTTTAATTTTTAGACCAACAGATTTGAATTTTGGCTGGTAAGTTCTTTTTTAAAAAGTAGATAATTGCTTCAAAAGTGGCTTTTACTGAAACTGACGACCAAGGGGTTTGCGAGTTTTCAAAGGGGTGATTTAGATAAAAGAGAATACCGTTATTTCGAACTATTAATTCTAGACTTGAAATTTATCTGGCATATTTCTTTCATGGAATAGAGATCCGCTAAGAATAAGTTTTGCGAAATTGATATCCAATGAGGGCTGCGAGGAGGTTTTCTAAGTAAAACAAATTCCGTTAATTATAATTTTTGCTGAGCAGATATGACATAAGAAAGTTGTTTTCACAAAAGTCGACCCACATAGGTGTTACGGAAGGGAAAAGGAGAGAGGGGGAAGTAAAAAAATCCATTTTTTTCAAATATTAGATATATAGATTTTAGATTTGGCGTTATGCAGTGTTTCCCAAACTGTTGGGCACGCCCCCTAGGTGGCGCTATAAACGTACAAGGGGGGAACGAGCATATTGAAAATAAAAGATTAAAAAAAATACTTACTGGAATGTGAAGTAAAACAAAATACTTTCTGACATAACAACAAAATACACATTTACACTGATATAATTTATATATATCATCTGCGATAATACACACGTCATAAAAAATAAAATCTTCTACTTCAAAACATCATTTGAGCTATCTTTGATACTGTAACCAAATAAAAAACCTTTTATTTGATTTGCTGTAATCCCATGATGAGAGATTTTTTTACTACGGTTTCTTTTCAAACCAAAATGAGAAAAACAAAACACAGACCCAAAATCAAAAAAAAAAAAAAATAGAAATATTAAAAATTCATCACTAATATATTATTGTCATCAGCTGTAAGCAGCAGAATGCATTTGCTGCGGTTTGACCTTCGAACTTACTTGTACGGTTAGTTACGTCCCTGCTCTTATGTATTTGTTTTTTCATTTAGGGAAGTTGAAAATAAACTATTTCTGCTGCGATTTTTTCCTTGTAAAATATTTTTATGATTTTTGGAAAAGCACACAGAGCACTTTGAAGGATTACTTGGTCAAAATTTATTTCTATGAGTGATTCCCAAACATATAAAGCATAATGAAAAACATTTTACATAATTTTTTGAACATCCATATTGTAATAAATACACTTTTAATCCGGAGCTGTCACGCCGAGCTCAGAGTGCACGAAATCGGTAATTCTGGCAAAATTGTTTAATTGTTACCAATGGCTCTGACACTATCCTCCTGTTTGACAGTCTTAGCGTGTGAACTAAAATATATTTGTCACATATCTCCCTCATTTTTGGGAGTGACAAATATTTTTTTACAATCTTATGTGACATATTCGATGGGTGTGAATTCCCATCTTCTGATTCACAATAGGTTTTATGGTTTCACCAGCTGGTCAAGGACAAGAACGATACCCATCGATTGTCCCTGGATTTTTATGATCAACCAGCTGGGGAGTGACCAGTGCACGTGGACATGGGGCCATTGTTTATTGTCTGAACTCAGGGAGTGGAGACAGCAGACGGGTCGCCATAATGGACTTAAAGAGTTCGGCGCCACATGGACAATAGGCGAAGCCTATCTCAAAATAATCATGTCATCTTTTCTAGGGTTTTGTGAATGGAATACTAGAAACAGGTGGCGTGATGGACAAGTGTGTCCAGATGTGGACAAGGAACTATGGAGCCTTGAGCCAGACGGCTCGGGTGTGTTTTGGCGTTGGACAAGTGTGTCCAGATGTGGACAAGGAACTATGGCGCCTTGGGCCAGACGGCTCGGGTATGTTTTGGCGTGTTATGCGCCAATAAGAAGAAGGAGGAGGTCAAGAGAGACTTTGGTGACCTGCGAATAAGAAGGAGCGAGGGGCATGTTGTGAACACACCCCTGGTGTTTAAAAGTGTTCTTTTTGAGAAAAGAGAAAAAAGGAAGAGAAGAGGTGACCTGAAAGGAGAGGTCGAGGAAAAAGTGACAAGAGAGTCCGGGAGAGAGAACGGACGGAGAGAGAGAGGAGACGGAAAGAGACTGAAAGAGAGTCGGGGAGAGAGAGAGAGTGAATCCCACCTAGACTGGAGAAAAAAAGAGAGAACGAGAAAAAGAAGAGAAAAGAGCTGGGAAAAGAGAAGGGCTGGTCGTTTTGAGGAAGCGGAGAGGAGAATCCCAGAGTTTTTTGCTCGGTGATGCTGACCAGGAATCCGAAACGCGAATGAGTAAAAACGCCTTGCGGACTGGACGGAGACAAGCTGTGGAGTGAGCAACCCCAAAACAGGGTCACCATACTGGCTAGGCACGGAAATTATCAACTTCTTAATCTAACTTAAATCAATTTTCCTATTGGAAAAAAAAATTAAAAGTATTTTTTTACTCCCACAACCTTGCTGTGATGTATTATTTTCACGCTACCATCTGACGACGTTACACTTAAGGTACTTGTTTTGACTGAGTCCCCGGTGTGATAACTTTTTTTTCGAAATATTTTCTGTGACCTTGAAAGTAGGTGAGTATATTTTCTCTTAATTAAATTGTTCACTAAAATTACGATTTTTATTGTGTACTATAAAAATAATTATAAAAAAAGGATTGGAGCGACTCACATAATAACCCCACTCGACCATTAGTATCGAGTGCGTGCCTGCTCCAGGGTTAAAACATGTTGAAGTCTTTTCACTTTAAATATTAAAAATAATACAATTATTTTTCATTGGAATTTTATATTATTGTTCATTATTCAACATCATGTCTAAATGCTTATTCTGTGAGGCTTAAAATTACAGTTCGCTTAAAACTAATTATAATTTGAGCAATGATTAAAAAATATAATTTTACATTTTTGTACACATTGTTGCGCACTTGGCTTAACTCTCCTTAAAATTTAGCGATTATATCAATAATGTTTTATTTTCTTATAAATGAACTCGTGCAAATAGCAGGTACGTCAGCTGGTATACTCGTAATGTATCAGTGCTGCACAGAGTATTTTATAACTAATTAATTAATGCTAAATTAGAACAAGTTTAATAAGTATTAGCGACTTTCATGGGCTTGTCTTACAGAGCAAATTTTTCAAAGGAATGCTTATATATGATTAGAAATTGACCCACTGAGTTCTTTCTAAAAAGAAAGCTGATATCTATATTTTGTCTTCTAAAAAGCCACCTCATTTTGCAATATGTTCCAATTTAAAAATTAGAGAAAGGAAAAATAGCATAATAATTATCCTATTACTTATTTATTATTTTTTTTGCTTAAAAGCAACATATACAAAATTTGATATATATGTCATGAATTTGTACGGTTTATAATTAAGATTATTGCTTTAGCGTAAAAAAAAAAATTGCATTATTATTGCATTCAGTACATTATTAATGTATAAGGGGGGCGCCAGTATTGAAAGTTTGAGAAGCACTGGCGTTATGTTTTCATTCTTATTGCTACCGTTATTGTATGGCTGCCCTCTACAATTCATGATATATATAAATCGAGGTCACTTATTCTTTTTAATAGAGCTTTTGCTAGACCTTTTCTATTGGATGAGTTAGTTAAATAAACCCTAATAAGGTCACACACACATTTATAGTTATTCCTTTTTTTTCTCTTTTTAAAATTTACATATCTTATCCCATTAAGATCCAATCCTCACGATCATGCGGGTTAGACATTTTAATACGTTTTTGCTTCGGGTAAAGTCATATGTAAGAAAATCTCAAATACAACGATTGAACGTGATTGTATAAAGTATAAAGAATCACTTTTTATCCAACCACTTGATGGTTGAAGTCCATGTTCTACTTTCGGCTGGCAAATTTAGCTTTGTTTTCAAATACAGCAAAAATATTTCTTATCTTTTTATTTTTCGTAAAAAAGTAATTAATTTCTAATTGCTTAAATACAAATTTTTGTATTAATGTTTAAATAATTGTAAACTGAAAAACAATGTTAATTACATTCTATTAATGTTGCTTGTAAGACTAGGGGTTTCGTTACCCGCACGATCGTGCTGGTTGGGCGTTACTTGAGTCACTGCATCTATACAGGTTAGTGCTATGTGAGTTTTCCTTTCTGTTTCAATAATGTTGATAGAAGTCTGAATAAAAACGAAATATATTATTACATAATAAAACCATATATTTCATTGGGGTTGCCATGGACGGAGTTCCATTTTTCTTTCTTTGGATCATATTTGAAATTAATTTTTTCTTTCACACATTTGATGCGGGGTATGGAGTTTTCATTATTTACATAGATAGATAGATAGATAGATAGATAGATAGACATATAGAGAGATAGATAGACAGATAGATAGATATATAGACAGATAGATAGACAGACAGACACAGATAGATATACAGATATATAGATAGACAGACAGACAGACAGATAGATAGATAGATATAGATAGATAGATAGATAGATAGATAGATAGATAGATAGATAGATAGATAGATAGATAGATAGATTTCCCCACCAAAAATAATTGGCTTTTCGGTGGGAGTTAGAATGGTGTGATTTAAATATTTTATATTTTGAAATTATACAATGTTCTTATACATTTTATTATTTCTTATGGAATACTGTAACCGAAAACTTTTTCAGTGTTTGAAAGGAGAAGAGTTCTCACACAAGAAGAAATTTTGCGATTGATGAGTAAATCAGATTGAACTTAGATCTGAACTTAGTGATATCTAAGATGATGAGAATGCTGTGAACAAAACATATGCATCACATATACTAAACGGAGAATCAAATTCACATATGAGAGTGGTGAAGAAAAATAAGGAAATATTTGAAATGGAAAAACAATTTTGTATCATTCATTACCATAAGAGTCTCTTGAACGCATTCATTACATTGATTTAGCTGTTGTAAATTCTACGTTTCTGTGCAAACAAGATGCAATGTAAAATAAAATTCCTCCAAAAGTCAAAATGGTTAGCTTTAAATTTAAGTTAGATATAGTTAAAGTGCGTTAGCAGCTTCTCCACCTACAAACAATTTTTTTAACTGATAATGAAGATAACAGTGGTATAGTACCACTCGCAAAAAGATCGAAGTCTTATAATCCACCGGCTATACATTACATATATTTTATCCTGGTCATTCCAGGATAAAAAGCTTTACATGTACTTCCATTTTCGGTGTGTAGATGATATTTCAAGGATTTGCAAGTGCATATGTGAAAACTACGAAAGCAGTTCAAAAACCTGTTGTGAAAAATGCAATATTTATTTACATTTATCAAAAACAAAACGTGTTTTAAAGATTTTTCCACAGTAAATAAATAATGAGTTAATAAAAGAATTAATTATACACCAATAATTTCTATTTTTTGTAACATTTTTAGTTGATTTAAGATTGTTTTTCTATTAACTTAGAGCTAAAAATGTATTTTTCATAGGTGACCTGCTTCACAGATATATATATAGACCAACACGCACAATCGTGCGGGTACCGTCTACGTTCCGGGAGGGGGGGTATTTTTTATTATTTTTCCCCTTGCCATTGAGGTCCATATACTATAGATAACCATAAGAGTTTAATATTTAAATATGAAAATAATTGGGGTCTTAAAGGGTTATAATGATTGAAGATTGTTCCTTATTTGAAATATCAGAAGTTCAAGCCAGTTGGATCGTATTGTGTGAGGCTGCTTTTATATCATCTGCAAGTTTATTAACAACTTCATTCACTGTTAGTATGATATCATTCGGCACCCTGTACAACTCCAGTATCATACACTGCCAGCACTGACCGTCCCAGCATTGACACAACAAGTACAAAAATCATGGAACACCATACAACGAAGTGACATTTGGCACTTTTATGACACAATGCATGCACGCTTGCATTTAAAATTCTGAAGTTTACATCGGCTTTTAATGTAACAGAAGTTCATATTTTAAATGTATTTAATTCATCTTAAATTAACCTGTGAACTTTAAAATTGAATCAATTAAACATGTTACTAGACAATTGCATTGTCGTAATTTCATTACTGTGCATTATTTTTTTGTGTGTGTGTTGGGAATTTTTACCGTCAGAGTGTGTATAGAAACATTTCGTTTGTCAGGCATAGCATTATTGGAATCCATCTGTAACAATCTAAAACATATAAATTAATATTAAAATTAAATACTAGAATAAGACATAAGAAAGAAAAGAAAAAGCATATGAATTTTCTTATGTATCTGCAATACGATTATCATCTAATTCCGTTCAGCAAGTTCTGACTACTTAACTTTCAATTTTTGTAACTAAATTAAGCCTGTGTTTATACTATTACAGATAATATGATAAATTATTCTTAACCATATGCTTCACTAATCCTCGGGTACTGCATATGGAGAGTTGAAATAGTAATTTGGCTGCTTGTTTGAATCAATGTAAGGAGAAATAAACATTTCTGATCTTATCTTGTGATACATAACTTACAATCATCATCATCATTATACTCTTACAAGACAGCCTCCCGTGGACTAGTGCCTACATTTGAAGATTCCATCACAATTGTGCCTCTTGCCTACCTTCGTTCTCAGTTATCTCATTTGTAATCCCTAAGTCTGATTCCTCTGAATGTCCATCTCCGCATTGGGCTACCATGCTTTCTAATCGTGGTGAATTCGAGCTGTAGTATCTTTTTGACTGACATTCGAATTATATGGATCATCCTATTCATTTTATTTATTTTTTATGTATTTAACGATATCATAGGCAGTTTATAAATTCTGTACAATTCAAAATTGTATCTTCTCCATTGTTTTCGCTAACACATCCACAAGTATACTTCGAAATATTTTTCTCTCAAAAGATGTCATTCGATTTTCTTCAAGTGTTGTTATTTTCCATGTCTCAGATGCATACATCAGTAATGTAATTTACAAAGCATTCAATAAGAAATTATGAGGAACATATTGTGTAATTTTAAATGAATTACGAAAAATTACAGAAGTTTTTTTACTGCAGTTTGATTTAAGCTCATTTCGGCTCCAGGACGCAGAATATCTACATACCCCCTTGGAACTGCAGGAATAAAGTTTATAACCAGAAAAAAGTGATTAAATCCAGTTTATCTGGGCACTTATGGACACCACACTTGAGCGACCGCCCCAAGTGTGCAATGAATAAAACGGGACTGTATGACTGGCTTAGTAAAAGTTCCTTGGAATTTTGAATTGCTTTTGCCAATGACAGTGGAAAATTCCTTCTATTAGAATGAATGTATTGAAAAAAATACTCTCAAATGTGTTAGAAATCAAATTTTGTACTATAATGATATTATTGATACCAATTGTCAATTTTCTTTTTCCGTACTTCATTTGATTCCGAGCCAACTGCTCATAACTTTGTATTAATTAACATTGAAAAATGTATTGGTAGAGTATTGTCAACTGCAATGATATTTTACTGTGTGTAATCAGATTGAATGCGATTTACATTTTAAAGTAAGATATTTTATTTAGAAAATACGGAAAAATAATACAACACCTGAGAGCCTTAATGCGCGCGCGCAGTATCAGAAATATTATTTATATTTTAAAAATACTTAATTAAAGAAAAAACAAAATCGTATCCTAAATGGAAGATGAATGTGATTTCTTTTCCATATTATATAACATATTATATTTTCTCCCATTTTATTGTAGGCTTGAAAAAAATTAGAAATTCAGTAGCTATCTTTTTTGAAGCGCAATTTGTAAGTAAATGTTTTTGTTACTAGCTTTATTTGAAAAATATAAAACTATAAAATGGAATAAAATTACCTATATAATTCCGTTTTTAAAATAACAGCTACTACAGAAGCGAGTTATTTTGGATATGCAGTAGTGAATTCCTACATGGTGAAACTTTAAAGCATTTTCTTTGTAGTTCTCCAGAATTATTTCAATTGGAAAATTGTTGCCTTGCTCATAATTAATGACAGATAAAAGATTTCGGTATATATCAATCCTGCATACGTTCTTTAAAATAGGAGCTTACATCCAAAACTCTTTTATTAGCCACCCGTAGTCAAATTCTTTCCATTCAATCATTATTCTTTCATATATAATAAACTCCAATATGTCAATGCAGTTTTGTATTGACATAAATGGCCAATGTCCTTTCAAAACATTTAGGAACTCATTTAGCAATGGCCAATCCAATTAATAATGGAGAATTTTTTAAAGAGCTGTGCTATGGTTCATGATGTGACTGATCGATTCATCACTGCCATGCGCACAATTTTACTGTCTTCATTTGAAGTGGTGCACTGAGATGGATGCGATCGACCACGTCGGTTCTTCGTATCTTCCGGCATCCAAAGGTCCCATATCCGCATTACAGTTGTTTGGTTTCGCCCAACATTCCTACTGATTTCCCTGAAAGATAATCCACAATCTCGGTAGGCCACTATCCTTCTTCTGTCGAACTCAAATACTTGATCAAAAACTGATCGCGGTTTTCTACGAGGCATAAATAATCGGTTTTTTTAATAAAAACACAAGAAAAACACAATTGTCGAACTTGAAATCGTCGAAATCTCCAAGCCTTAAATAGCGCTTTGAGGTGGCGCCACATGTACGCATGATGTGTGACTGCGCTGAAATTCTAATAATTTGCATATCTCACCTCCGCTAATGCATGTTCTAAATTTCATGCTATTTGCATGCTTCCTTCAGGGTGTTGCATTTACGGTGGACATCAGTGTAATGCCGAATGAATCTAACTCGGACCACTATCAATTACTGACTCACCTAAACTTAATTACAATACTATCATTGATCCTAATATTAAATAGTCCATCCTACCTTGCCAAGTATGAAGAAACGATCACTACAATCTTAGATGAATCCTTGTTATTATACTCGAGTGCAATAGTATGCACCTTAACTCAATGTATAGGGTGTTTTTTAGAGGTACAGAAATTTAAATTGCAATAAAACAACGATGTATTATTCGATTGACATGATTTTTTTTTTATTCGGAAGATAACCTTGTGGCATTACATTTTAAATATGATCAAGCAAGGCGTAGATTCGTCGAATGGGCCCAAAACGAGATTGCCGTTGTTCCCGATTTTCATAAGCGAATTTTGTTTAGCGATGAAGCGCACTTCTGGTTGAATGGCTACGTCAACAAACAAAACTGCCGCATTTGGAGTGAAGCTAATCCACGAGTGTATGCCGAAACACCGTTACATCCAGAAAAACTGACTGTTTGGTGCGCTTTATGGGCTGGTGGAATCATTGGACCATACTTCTTAAAAAAACAATGAAGGCCACAACGTTGCAGTCAATGGTGATCGGTATAGAGCCATGATTACTAACTTTTTCATTCCTGAATTGAACAATCATGATGTCTAGAAGCTGTGGTTCCAAAAAGACGGCGTAACATGTCACACAGCTCGTGCCACAATCGATTTATTGAAAGACACGTTTGATGACCTCCTAATTTCACGTTTTGGACCTGTGAATTGGCCTCCAAGTTCTTGTGATTTAACACTGCTAGAATATTTTCTGTGGTTCTATGTAAAGTCATTGGTCTACGCGGATAAGCCACAAACGCTTGACCATTTGGAAGATAACATTCGCCGCGTTATTGCCGATATACGGCCACAAATGTTGGAAAAAAATCATCGAAAATTGGACATCCAGATTGGATTACATCCGAGCCAGACGTGGCAGTCATATGCCAGAAATCATATTTAAAATGTAATGCCACAAGATTATCTTTCGAATAAAAAAAATTCATGTCAATCGAATAATACATTGTTGTTTTATTGCAATTTAAAGTTCTATACCTCTAAAAAAAACACCCTATATCTCTATCACCTAAAGTTTCCCTTACTTCTTCGCGCTTGATCCACGGATTATGTTTACATTTCCCAAATTTTCATCCGACTTACTCTAACTTCCGATATTTAAAAGCTTCATTGTTTGCACCTTTCTTTCACACTTCACTTTTTGGATTTGGTTGGAAAATATAGTTGCCATTAATTCTGGCCCCAAAAAACACAAAGGACATGTTAAAGAAAATCTCGTAAGCTCGTCACAACGTATATGCACTATTCAACATCATAAACAATATTTTGTTTCATATTCGTTATAAAATATAGTAATATAAAAATAAAAAATATAAGAATATAGGAATAAAGGAATATAAGAGTTATGAGAATAAAAGAGCTCTTTAAATAATTGTGAGTCTCGGAAATATGGACTCTCTTCTATCACCACATTTAGTATTTATGTAAAAGTTTCACAATGTTCACTGTAACTTAACAGTATAGCATATACTAGTTTTCATCTCTCCGTAACCTTCTAAGTATTCGCTTCTTAGACAAAATTCTTTAATTTCTCTTTTATCACACATTCACTAATATAAACTGTGTCACACTACTTATTTTTGAACACATCTCTCTGAGAAATCTGCGTGTTCAAATCACAGATGCTCATGGATGCTAATAAGAAAACAAGTAGAGGTGTACAAATCAAACTAAACACGTTTGTCCTCTTAATGTTTCAAGACATATACAAAAACATTTAATGGTTGAATTCTTTTCTATCCACTGTATAATATCTAAAAATAAGCTTCAAGTTATTAAATTAGTTTTAAATTTAGGTAACTAAAATTTTGAGAAATAGTGAATCTTGATATATGGCCGGTATATCAAAACGCACAATTTCAAAATGAAAAAAAAATAAATGACAAGCCATGAGGATACTGCTGGATAAAAAAAAATTAACAAGACACTAAAATTCAGTGGAGAAAAAAGAATGCAACGTGATTTTACTTTTGTTTCTTATAAAAATCAATATTACTAGTATATAAGTACATTAGAGTCACTTCTCTAAAAATTAAATTTATATCTTTCAAATTAAAATATCAATTTCTATCATAAATGTTAACTCATTCGACATCTTAAGATACAATTATGAGAAGTACATTAAATTTTTTTCGAAATTTTGTATAATTAAACACATACACTCTGCTTTTTCAATTAAAATATAAACAATATTTCCTTTAACACAAAATATACCATGGAAGTTAAATAATTTATTGTGTGAATTACTCTTCTTCTTAAAGTTCTGTTCAGCAAAACTAAGTCGCTAGTGGCAGAAATTTTTCGTTCATGTTATCCACATTTTGTTGACATTTTATTTGCTCTAGTAAAATTTTATTTTTTTTCGATGTTGGTCAAATTCACGGTATTATTGTACAGACTTTCCGGAGAAGATTTTTTTTCCTCTGGTGGAATGAGCAACGTCTGTCTTCACGATACTCACACTTCATTTTTTTTTTCTTTTTCTCTCCATTTGAATGTTTCTTCCAATGGATGGCCTCTTCAGCAAAGACAGAAATATCGTTCTGCGGTAGACTTCGTTCTTCCCGATGTTAAAAATTGCGTTTCTTCCTTTTCTTATCATACGTCTTAATTCCGGCAACCCGACGTATTCAGCAAAGATATGTATTTCGCCGTCGGAGTTCCATAGAATTCTCCATAGCATTTAATACGGTCGTTGGCGTTCAGGTTTACTTTAAGATTATTTTAAGAATATATTTAAGTTTAAACTTTGAAATGTACGTTTTCAGGAAAATCCTAACGGCTTTAATTCTGACAGGTTTCGAGTCAGAATCAGACATAGTTTTAAAAAGGATCTTTATTAGATGAAATATACACAAGCTCTGACGCTGAGAGGTCGAGAGAAAAAGAACGACAAAGTGAAATCTATGTGTTTTGCAACTTAAGCCAGATGTGAGAAGTACCTCTGATTTTATGAGTGTACTTGAAGGTGAATGATGACATATACAACTATTAAATCTAACGATCGGGAATAAAACATTTTTAATATTTATTGGCAAGGCCATATATTAGGAAGAAATAAATGGGTGATTAGTTTGATACTTGAAGATCAAATGAAAAATACGAGTTAAGTGCTAAATAGGGAATTTAATTTTTAATTTTATTGAATTGTCCGTACAAATATATATATATATATATATATATATATACTCAAGAACATTGAAAATAACGATCCAAGAAGAAAGCATCAGATTGAAATGAAACTTAATACACATAATGACACAGATGAGAGATTCACTTGATCTCAAGAACAAGACGATTAAATGAATACAGGGTGTCCAACGACACAAATACTGGACAGCTTCAATAGCGCGTTGGACCACCTCCAGCTGTAATACATGCCACCACACGGTCCGCCATTGAGTTGATTAGGCACCTTATGTTGTCCTGAGACAGATGGGACCACGAATCTTGAACAGCCAACTCTAAATCATGTACAGAGTGGCACAATGGCATCTGGCGTTTTAGCTGATCCCACACGGGCTCTACAGGGAACAAATCGGGGAAGCGGTCTAGCTATGGAAGAGTCTGAAATTGCGTAGGAAGCCTTGAGAATCTCTTGCTGTATGCCGACGAGCATTATCTTGCTTGAAAAATGCCCCTGGGGGACCATTTAGGAAAGGCCCTACATGGGGTAGATGAATATCATCAACGTAACGTTGGCTCATTAAGGTTCCACTCATCACCATTAAAGTGGACCGGCTATCATAGGCTATGGACCCCCATACCATTACACCAGCTGTGCGGGCCGTGTGACGTAGAACAGTGTGGGGGAATTGTAGCACTCACCAGGGTGCCTCCACACCCGTATACGGTTATCATCTGTACCTAAAACAAACCGGGATTCATCACTAAACACGACTTTTTGCCAATCTGTGACATTCCACATTGGTCTGGCTTGGCACCACTGTAGACGCAGTTGTCGATGTTCCGGTGTTAAAGAGAGTGCACAGAAATGGCATTCGTGCTTAAGATTTGCTTCTGCAAGTTGTCTGGAAATTGTTTGTGGAACAATTACTACGCCTACGTCTGCTCGTATTTTTGAACGAATCAGTGTGGTGTTCACAAGTGCTTGCTACTCGATACTTCGATTATCTCTCCTCGTGGTCTTCCTGGTCACTCCATACCCGGTTTTCCGCTAGTGGTTACCTTCTCGTGTCCACTGCTCCCAACAATTTCTAACGGCGCACTCCGAATGATCCACCTGGCCAGCAACACGGAGCGTAGATCAGCCTGCATTTTTTATCTCGATGATCAGACCTCTTTAAAACTCGCTTAACTGTGAGAAATATCTTCTAGCACGTTTACCTGGCATGTTTCGCTTACCAAAGTCTTCCTACAATCGGCGGGTAATCGTCACGTTTATGAATCTACAAATTTGCGCTGGCTTATATAGCACCCTCTTCCTGATTGTAGCGCCACCTCGGCGTGTATGAACATGCGTATTGGCACAAAACTTGGATCATTTGCATATCACATTACGCTGGACTTATTTGCAAAATTTCGCGATTGTACATAGCTTCCTTCTTGGGTCTCTATTTTCAACGTTCCTCAGTGTATATATATATATATATATATATATATATATATATATATGTGTGTGTGTGTGTGTGTAATCTGTATTTACACCACTATGAAACAAATCGAAGAAATGAACCACCTTGTTTCTTAATTAGATACATAGATGATTTAATTGTTATAGTTCGCCCCATTGAATTTAAACCTAGCGTTAAGTTTTATCCGGAATACCTAAACTTAATAAAGATAAATTTTAACTTGAACAAGGTGTTGAATTTTTAGAATCAGATTTAATTATTATTGGCAACAAATTATATAGCTCTATCTATGATAAAAGGGAAGCATTTAACTTTAATGTCATAAAGATATCAAACTTCAATAGTTGTCTACATATATCAATATTTAGAAACATAATTTTAAATTTTTTGATGAGAAATAATAATTTAACTACACACAATTTTGATAAATTCAAGAATATTCAGAAATGTATATTTGTTGCATACATAATTATTATTCCATCAACTTCTTGAGAAAATATATAGATCAAAAATATTTCTTAAAAATATTTTTATATTTATAAATGCACAAATTCACCACATAACATTAGGTCCACAAAGTTAGCTTGTTAGTGGTCCAGCTGTGAAGAATATGTGCATTCGACACACAGGATATATTTTAATACATACATAGATCAATATTTTCACGACTACACTTTAAAATTATTTATGACCAATCAAGCAAGTTTTTTTGCATGCAATATGATTTGCATCTAATACCAAATAGTTAATCTCTCATGTGAGATTATGAATCATTTGGATTGACGTGCCATTAGTGGGAGTTATGAGCAAAATATAGGAGTGGTAATTGTTGTAACAAAAAGGAGAATCGTTCAAAAATTTTGGTTTGAATTATTGATAGGATTCTCTTTAGTGAGTTTTTAATGATTTACACTATTCAATTGTGAACATACTGAGTTTTTAATTTGAACTTTCGGATTTTAGATATATTTTCTACATATACAACTATTTTAAAGATGGGTGGTTCATCTTTGGTGTTCGATGGTTCACTTATATTACGCACTAAATTGTTTTAGAATTTTAATAAATTAATAATATAATATCTTCCAGAAAGCGATGGCGAATGGTTTAATTTTTCGAGTTTAATGGTTTAATTTTAACTTTTTAATTTTTAAATTTTTAAGAATTGGATATTTTCCGATTCATATACCAAGCTGCACGAGGGGGAAGTTTGGCGCCTTCAAACAAGCTTAGTCCCGCTTATTGGTCCTAAGTCTGAGGTTACACTTGGATATTTTAAATTTTTATTTTATAATTTTTCAATTTTGTTTCAAAATGTTGGAATTTTATCTTTTATATTCGCCATTGATATTTTGAAATGGGATTTAGTATTATAAGATTCATACATCTTTTTTTAATTGATTATTAAGTTGTGATTCATTTATATATATGAGTACCCTTTTTCAAATTCATCACATCTGCTTTATTGTAACTTCAGCCGTGATTAATAGGTTTAAATGCCTCCTTTCAACCCGGCACTTCTTGCACAGGGTGAGTTATATCCACCGTCTAAACTTATTTAACGCACCATCTAAACCTTTTTTTTTAGAATATGGGTAGTTTCTCGTGTAGCTGACTTTAAGGTCCTATTCTTTGAGGTGCTTAACTTGTAGGTTAACTCTAAATATATATTTTGGATACCACCTCTTCGGGTATGTCATACCATGCGCGGGAAACATCACTACAGTTCTGAATGTATGAGCATATTTGAAATATCCCTTATGCTTTGGAGTATTATTGTAGTTATGGTAAAGAAATGTGCTATTTAAGTAATTTAATACATACAATGTTTAATAGATGTACACTGGTGTGCAAAAATTATGGACGAAGTCGAAAAATTAGCATATCAGCTGAACGAAGAGGCAGAGCGGACAGATAGTATAAAGCATGTTGTCGGTGTAAGATCAGTATTTTTGGCAAAGAGATTGCACGCTGTATAGGAGTTAAAAACACACCGAGTTGCTGCCTCAGCGAGAAATGGCGAATAATCAATCTGTTAGACGACATCTGGATGCTTTTACCCGAGGTCGAATCATTGGGAAGTTGGAGGAAGGCCGCAGTGTGACAAGTGTCTCTGCAGAGTTCGGAATTGCTCACAGCATCGTTTCACGACTTTGGAGACAATTTCAAACTACAGGAACAGCTATCCGGGGGTTCAGTAGTGGTCGTCCACGAGGAACCACACCCGCAGATGACCGGTACATTGTCTTACAGGACAGAAGAAACAGGCGGCAGACAGCGGGAGAAATTGCTAGACACAAGACACAGGCGACTGGACGACCGATTACGCGTTTTACCGTGGCCAGAAGACTGCACGGTGGTGGTCTGTTTGCACGACGCCCTGTACGGTGTGTACCTTTAACGCCTGCCCATCGGAGAAGGCGTTCTCTGTGGTGCCGGGAACACCGGAATTGGAGAGACAATGAATGGGGACGAGTACTCTTTACTGATCAGAGCAGATTCAGTTTGAGTAGCGATTCTCATCGCATACTCATCTGGAGAGAGCGGGGAAGCCGTAATCATCCCTCGAACATCATTGAAAGGGACAGGTATGGAGGTCGCGGTGTTCTCGTTTGGGGAGGCATCATGCTTGGTAGTCGTACAGACCTTCACATCTTCGACGCAGGTTCAGTCAACGGGACCCGTTATTGTAACGAGATTCTTCTTCCATATGTGTGTCTTTTTAGAGGCGCTATGGGTCTACAGTTCCTTTTCATGGACGACAATGCACCATGTCATCATACAGTAGCTGTCGAACAGCTCTTAGAGAGTGAGGATATTGAACGCATGGATTGGCCGGCACGATCTCCGGATCTCAATCCCATCGAGTATGTATGGGATTTTCTAAGCAGACGCTTGGCAGCTCGTACCTTACCACCAGTAACGATTCGGGAGCTTCGATTGGCGCTGCAAGACGAATGGGCAGCAATGCCTCAACAACTCATTGACACCCTCATTCTCAGCATGGGCAGACGCTGTGAAACCTGCCTAGCAGTCAGGGGAGATCATATCCGCTACTAAAGACCGGATGTTTCTTGCTGGACACCCATCACAGGGATGTTTCGGCCTTCAGTACATTGCGCTCCATGCTACTTTTTAAATCAAGCTTCTTTTTATCCCTCTGATTTCTCTTTTAGTAAGTGTTGCTTACATTACACATGTCATTACGTATTGGGGATCTTACGGTATTAAGTGTGTTGATTTGGAAAGCTTTTGTACAAAGTTATATTGAAAAAACCGTCTCGTCCTTAATTTTTGCACACCAGTGTAGTACATTAGTATTTTCGGATGAAAAAATTCTCTTTGAGGTTATGATGAGGCAGGATCAAATGATGAAGATTATAATAGCAAACATGATTCTGATGAAATATGATATGATGAGAGGGAGGCAACTGTTAAAAATAAATGTTTTATTTGTAGAGGCACAATAACATTTAGGAAGAACATAATTTTAAAGGAGACAATTGGAGTACACATCTTATCCACTTTCAGAGGAACATTTCTATTATAAAAAAAGACTATTACTGGAGCAATATACCAGTAAATATAAAAACAATAATAAAATCTAAATTATTTGAATTTACAGAAGAGAGAAATGTATTTCTATGTGTTTAGTTTTTAAAGGGAACAGATAAAAAACAATTAAGATCCAATGAAAACATCACACTCACTCACGAAGGGATTAAAGAAGTGTATAAACAACGTACTGAATATCCTTATAAAAAGAACATAAACACTAAATTTACGTATGAAAAATGTAATAAACGTATTGTATTTCCTACTTTTCTTCCTTTCAACTTTTGCATAAAAATATTACCTTAAAAACAGAATTTAAACACCCTTGGATGTGAAATACCGTGCACGAGAACTTTTGGTAATTTTTTTTTTTTCGCGCGAGTGATGTCAGGTTAAATGGTATAAATTTACTAATTTACTGCAAATTCGCCATTGTATTTTGTAAAATAAGACGATAAATAACTCCAGACCAAGATCGCTCAGAAGCTTGCTTTTCTTAATCAGCTCTTAAATTAAGAATCACGGTGCACCAATGATCATTATCTGATTTTAGATTTTTTGTAAATATGGTGAAAATCCGATCGAATAATTAATCCAATTTTTTACCTTTCTCTCATTCTCAATGAATTTTTTAGTGTTTTTATTCTTCAACCAAATCTTTATGAACCGTACATCGTACAAAAATTAAATTACACGTGTTCCTCAAAATTTGAAAATAATTAAGTGGAAGACCACCTTTATTCAGAAGAAATGGGATGCCAATCACTTCTGACAATAGCATTTTGTTTCAATTAGAGATGACTATTGCTGCGTAATACGCGAACAAAGTGGCACATCATCCGAAAATTAATACCAACGTTGAAGTTAACGAAACAGTACAACTTTTGTGTGCAGTAAGGCAGGTTTGTTCTTAAATTCCCCTTGCAGTTATAGCCCCAAGAAACTACTTTGTTGCAGGACTGTGTAATTCCTTACAATGCATATGAAACGCAGAATTCACTTCAAGTTTTATATACGAAAGCTGAAGGCATCTTGCTTATACTCTGAACCTAGAAACTTAACATTTCCATTTGCTTATCACCCGAAAAGAACATTTGGGATAACGTCATTGCTGTAAAGATAACCATGTTAAGATTGCGTTCTATAGTGGTCCGGACCGGATTTCTTCTGTCAACATATTGAATGTTTACTGCTTCTTTCTCACAAATATTTACACTTGGGATCATAATGCAGAAAAATAGTTTGGAAATGCCGCATTGTATTGTATCACTTGTCTCAATAAAGTGTAAATGACCCTAACTGTGTTCGAATGGAATCTACTTCTTGAACATTCCTCACCGATGCATCTTTTTCAGTGCCCAAAAGCCAATATTAATTCATCTAGATAAATGTTTCTTAATCAAGTTTTCCCTTAGCAAAAAATACTAAGTCTACTTGGAAGAGTATATATATATATTTAGAATTGTGAAATGGTCAAAATATTACATAGCACATGCTTAAAATTGACCATTTTACATTAAAATAGTGAAAATCTAATGACATTTTTGGGGTATGCTATAAAAATATGAAATTATACTTATAGGTCCAGTAGTAGTGTAGAAAATAAAACAAAAAAAACAAGAATATGTCTCAAACCAATTTTAAAATTGTTTGCATTCTTTCAACTTATATATGGCTATAGAGAAATAGTTTTGTTTCAAGCGCGTTTTAATTGAAATGCTTTTGTTTCTAAATGACTTTTATTATTTATCAGCACCAAGATAAGACTGCTCTTTCACAACATTTATATGTAAATTTTAATTTAAGCAAATGTTCAAAGAAATTAAAGTCAAGAGATTTAAATGCTTCGATTCTAATTCTGTTCTACTGAAATTAATTCTAGCCTACACAAATACCACCATCAAAATAAAAAAACGTATTAAATGTCTTTAAATAAATTCCTATAACACTGCACTATCTTATAAACTTCTACCATTAGCTACATTGTATCTAATCTTTATTCAAGTGGTGCCAGCTATTTTGGCATTCCAGCTGCCTTTTGAAGCCCAAATACAAAAGCTCTAATGTTTATCAATAATCCCTAGTAAGTTTATTCTTTGCTACTGGCAATATTGCTGGATCTCGATGATTGAATCTAAGGAAAGGTAAATCATGTTAAAAGGCTTTCTGCCGAACTGCTTGTTAATGTTAATTCCCATCGGAAATTTGCTTAGAGTTTAATTTTCTTATTAGGTATTTCTGGGTAGATTTTTATTTTGCGGGTAAGCCTAATTGGGTTGTTGAGTATAGATTCAAATTGCAATTAGTTTTATATGAACACAATAAAAGAAAAAACAAACATAGATTCAAACCATCCAATGTTAATAGTTAAGAGGAGTAGGAAACATTTATACCAACAATGTTAAATTGGCTGCTTTCGATGTACATTTTCTCAAAATCCGTTATATGCACATGTTTAAATTTTTCCATGCAATTAAAGTACACCTTTCTCATTATACTAAAATCAGCTTATAGCTAATTTTGAATTTTTTGTTCAACGTTCAGAAATTTGACCCATTTTTCTCACAAAAAAATCTTTAAAAATAAATTTTTGAGTTTCTTACAAAAAGCTCATTTCACTGTATACTAGACATCATTAAAAATATATAACAAAAAATTCACATGTCTGTGAACAGTAGTTTCTCAGAAAAGGTACATTGAGCAACAAAATTTACAGTTTGAGATAAATTGGTTTAATGCATATACACTGAGACTTCTAATTGGCTAGGAAATATAAAAAAATAAAAATCTTTATTTACAATAAAATATATTATGTTTTGGTTCATATTAGACGTTCAACTTTTTCAAGCAAAAACGAAGTGCTTTGTTTACATTTTCCGCCATTTAAATGGGTGTGTCCCAGTTTCAACGATTATTTAAAAATAGACTGAAAGGGCTTCTAATTACCCTTGAGGTAAAAGTAAGGTATTTTTAGAAAGGTTAAAATCTATACATTTTGAAAATGTAAAATTCTAAAATTGTCAAAAAAATAAGATTTTAGCTCTTTTTATCACTTCTTAATACTTAACTGTTGTGACTTAAAGATTCTATTATTTGCGCTTTGAAGCTTTTTTGTTATTTTTATTTTATAAAAATTTTAAAATAACAAATAGAGTACTCTCTTTTAAATAATATTTTTAATATTCAAATTTAAAATATTTACAATCTTTTTTAACCCACTTTTATTAGCTGCACCTTCATGTAACGGAATCTTTGAACTCGAATTTTACCCACTTTAAAAGGTCCACTTAATTCCAAATTTTGCACACTTGTCAAGGACCCTTGACAATGCAATAACTTAATAATTGTATTTAATTGTCCGTATTAGGATTATAAGGATTAACGATTTTCCATTTCCATATCTGGCCACTGATTCAAAATCTCATGTCCAAATTCGGTGACTAAAAGATTAAGTTACAACCCTAAGGCAAAAAACACTGCTGGTTAATGAAAATACAACATACAAAATAAATAATAGTCTGTAAAACTATAAAAAAAAATATTTTTATTGTGGATTGAATTTAAAAAATGAAAAATAAATTATAGTTTATATATATAAAAAGAACTAAAAAGACATGTTTTTATAGTTTAATCAAATTGGAAAGTAAAAAATAATTCTTAATATAAGAATAAAATGTTTTTACGAGAAAATTAATGTAATTACGATAAAAGTGTGGAGAGCTCAATATCAATTGTTATAATGGGCTAAATTCATGATGGTTACATGATAAAGGCAAGCACGTGTTCCCCATGGAATTCAAAGCAGACATCAAGCAAATTGTACTTGTTCTTCTATTTATAAAACTTGGGTAAAAGTATCCAAATGTTATGAAAATAAACTTCTTCAAAATGTTTCAAAATTTAACAAAATAATCTTATCTTATGTACGTACTTTTAATTAAAATGTATTTTGCTTGCCTGCGTTATTGCTGTTGACACATTTGTATTTTTAATAGAAGTTTCTACAGAGAGCAAAAGTTGGCAACAGAGAAGCGCATGCACTGATTAGCTGGAAACACGTGATTGCTTTTATCGTGTGAATTTGACGTCACATATATAAGTTTTTGAACTGATTAGCTAATAACATGTAGGGATCTTTATCATGCAACTATGATCCCACATGAATTGAGCCAATTTCCTACTAGTAAAATCTATTCTGAAATGCAAGTGTAAAAATGTAGTACTAAGTACCCCACACTTTTACCACATTAACATTAATGTGTTCTTATAATAATTTTATTCTTATATTACGAATTTTTTTTTTTACTTTTAAGTTCGAATAAACTATGAAAGTTAGTTTTTTAGTTTTTTAAAACTATAATTTACATAAATCTGAGGCCGACCAAATATAATTTCAAGAAACATATTACGGTTCATCAACCCGTTAGCATTCAAAAGCGATTGGGCACCTTTAATTAGTTTTATTTATTTGTAAACTTCAAGGATTTGTACGTAAAGCTTCTTTAGAAGAAAAACAACATTTATCACACTTGGAGAAAAGAGAGATTATCTGAGAGAAAAAAAAATATTTATCACATTAGCATAAGTTCATTCGAATTATCTGTGATTTTACGGAGCTAGTGGTAAATAAGTCTCCTTTTCTTTGTTTCCCTTACATGCAAGAAGCAATTGAACCCTCTGCTTCATCCACTACTTGCTTCACTAATTAAAATCTAGATTAAATGTTAATGCTAATTAAAGCCATTAGAAGATTCTTTTTAATGGGTTTCACACTGTCTCAGCTGTACAAAGTGTTCGCAAAGCTTCTATTGTAAGCGCATCATTTGAGAATTTTTCAGATAACTGATAACATTGAAGGAGATACGTAGAAATTTAATCAAAATTAAGGAAAGCTGTCAGATTTTATTTAGCTTATGATACAGATAGAAACAAGGTAGCCAAATATTGCTTTGTTTATATGTAATGGAGAAATTTCAATGGGAGATACACTTATTAAAAATGTTATGTGTGTTCGAGTTGTGAATTTTATTTTAAAATCTTTTCTATGTAAAGAACACATACTCCAGGTAGTTAAAATTAACATTTAATACTCGCCTAAAAGGTTAATCTATTGATTCTCGAAACAGTTGTACATTAATACTCCGACCTTACGCGAAATGTGTGACTGATAACCGCAAAGTCGAGGTAAAATTTCGCCAATAAATATAAGATAAATTAAGTTGGGCAAAGAAACAAAATAAAATGATAAAGAAGATTTCACATTTTTTTCACGCTTACTTAATTATCACATTATAACTTTTACACAGATTTCCTTTCAGAGATAATACCGTAACGTTTACGAACGATGGTTCAACTAATAATACCGTAACTTTTACGAACGATGGTTCAAGTAATAATACCGTAACGTTTTGTTGGTGAAGCTGTTTTCAAGTACAAGGAATCACCGACTGTTGAACTGCGTAAATTCCCAATTCCGAAAAAAATGAAGACTGGAAAAAAGCCTTCTACAGTGGTACAACTCATACAGCTTGTTCAGCGATTTCAGGAAACTGGATCGCTAGAGGTTCATATAAGATCCGGACGACCAAGTCTAAGAATCATTAACAAATGTTCATTGCAAGTTTACATGAACTCCTCAGTCTCTAGTTTTCTTTTGTAGGTAATAACTGTATGCAGATGATTCCAGAAGATTGTATTGGAGACCGAAATTTTTGAAGATGTGTGAATAAATGAATAATATATATAAGTTTCGGTTTGTGTACGGCCAGGTTTGTTTATGGCCTGTTGTTCAAAAGCCTTTTTTTACCTAGGCCCGCTGCCCAAATGGGGTACACCTTCATAAGTTATGTACAGGTTTATTATTAAGAACATTTAAGTGAGACATTCGGTGTAATTATTTGAGTTGAGTTATTGTTGCTATTTGAGAGTTAGAATTTTAGACGAGAATTTAAAGCTAAAATTTGTTAACGTAACTTCTTTCGGGCCATTAAGACCCTCGAATAATTCATGTTTTTTCTTCTTGAAGGAGGTTTTGACAGGGCTTTCATCGCGATCTCTATTAACTGTCCTTTTGGGGTTCTTTTGGGCCAGAATGGTAATTCTTTCCAACCAACTCAAGAAGAAGAACGTATATACTTAAATTTAGAATCATATATACATGGAAAGTTTAGCAGTCGCGACGTCGCTAAGTGGAGTCGTTAAGTGCAGTCGCTAGGTGTGTTTGCTAAGTAAAAAGGTAGTCCCAAGGTAATATGAGATAGATGCAAGAAGAAGAATCTTAATTCTGGAAATTAGCCTAACAGTGCCGGTGAAGATTGACCAAAAGTCGGTCCGAGTCCTACAGAGTAAAGCCTGATTAAAGCCAGAACAGAAGTGAAAAGGACCGCAGCTGTTTATCTTGGATATAGCAGTAATATTGAATAGTTAAACTTTAAGTATAAATCCTTCATTCTATGTTCATTTTTTGTCAAAATATTGTACTTAAATAATATTTGTTTGGAATAAAATATTCTTAAAATAGTTTACTATACGTTTTCTAACCTAAGTGACACTAAATATCATAAGTATTACCGTTTATACGCTTTTGCAAAATCACGGTTTCGAACGTAGTCGGATACCTTAAAAACTTGTTCCCTCTTCACTTCGGTTCAACACTTGAGAGTGGTCATATTCTGCCTCATTTATCATACTGTGATTGGATCTTTTTTTTATTATTGCAGTATTAACTTAGTATAGATCCTGTTAACGATATAACCCATTTCTTTCAGTGATATTTTTTTACATCATACAAGTGGATTGTTTTTCATTCTTTATTCGTTGTGTCAAGCTACTTATTAGCCATTTCAAAATTTAAATTAATTAAGTATAAATAGTCAAGTTTTTAGCACTATTTCTGATAGTTTTGATTCTTTCAGGTTAAGATCAGTCAGTAGGGTAAACACTTTGGAAAATCGATTTTGAGTTTTTGATATTTCTAAAATCTCCAAATCATTACCTTTCCAATGATGTAATATACAAGTCATTATATGAAACAGAAGTATTTTAAAATGACTTTTAAAAAATAACAGCCTGCCACTTTTTGACAGATTAAGTGTAAGTATTGACTTTTTAAATCTGAGAACTTGCAAAGCCTCCACAAAATTTCATTTAATCGTACACAATTGACTGTAGATTAAATTAAACTTAGCTGCAATTTTAACTGTTTGTTTGTTTACGTCCTTTTCTAGAGAAGTTTGTAAATGATGAAAATATTTACTTTTAATATGAAATTTAGTTCCTGTACAAAATTTTGTTTGTAGTGTAAATAGAAAAAAAAGTGAAATTTCTCCTGTCGAAATTTTTATACCTCTAAATATTTAAGAACTTGTTTGTGATAATTCCGTTAGAAACGTGCATTTTGAAAAAAAAATGAACGTGTATTTTGAAAAAAATGATAGTAATAAAATGATTTCAATAGCTTAAAAATAAAATTAAGGCAGAAATGAGAATGCCTTTAGTGCAAACAATATATATACTGAAAAGGCAATAGTTGTTCAAATATTGCATAAGTGAAACACTTGCTTTTCATCTAAATATATAATAGTCAAAGACATTTAAAACATTCATTACATCAATAGAAATTGAAAGGGAAACAAGATTCTTATCCTTCATTACCTTGCATAACAAAATTATAGCATACATTTTTTTTTTTTTTTGATAAGGTAGGATTTTTTTATTAAATATATTGTTCTCCGAAATTTATATTTTTAAAAATATGTAAATGTACTGCATGTGCATATACTCTATTTTTTTTAAATGCAATTGTGCAATTTTTGAAATATTCTTAAACCATCCAATGAGAAAGCAGATAAAACAAAAAATAACAATTTTCAATAATTTCATAATATTAATGCTCGGTGAACTAACAGTTTGTCTCTTTGAAATAACTAATTAATATATTTAAAAAAAAATTCACTTCAGTCTAATTAATATACAATAAAAATTTGAGTATTAATGCTTAATAGTTTCTGAGAAAAAGGTATGAGAGGACACATCAAATGTGATGTCTTTGCGAGAAGCTTGTTACATACATAAAAATACATAGATTTCATGTTTAAAATCATAAAAATAGTTTTATTTGGCTGTTTTAGAAATCATTTGTCCAGTTTAGAGTAATTTTTGAAGTTTAAAACTTAGAAACTGTCTGCAACAACAAAAACTTATGATAACTTTGCAAAATCAAAGCAAAAACTTTCAAAATGTCGTATATATATATATATATATATAATCAGGTATTTTTAAATACCATCTCAAATTCATACAAAAACTATATTGATACATTTCACATTATATTTATGTTGCTTTATGTTCAAATTTGATATCTGTAAAGCATAAAAGCTACTAATTCTTCAAAAATTGATACATAATTTAGAAAATTGATGCAATACTTGATATTATCTCGTTAAAAAAAACTGAAAATTGCTATTCTGGGCGATTTAAGACTTTTTTGATTACTATTTTATACAAAATAAATGGCTGATGTTCCAAGAATTGGGACTAATACATGTAATTCATTATTTTTTTGATTAAATGGCATTTAATAGTGAAAATTCAATTTTTTCAAAAATGATGTTTTTAAAACTGTATTCATGTTTTTCTCAGAATATAATGTATGAATGTAATAATTTTTCCCTCATGTTACTGATATATAACTGTATATATTCATGTGAGTTTTTTGGGGATTTTCCCAAAATATTTGACTGACGTCCATATATCGTGACAAAAAATGTCAATTTTTTAAAAAATTCATAGTGATATTTTTATGTTACATGTTTTTGAGAAAACTAAACAATATATTAAAATATTTCACTTAATTGCAAATATTAATGTTTATTTTTTGTTCAGACAAGTTTTTGAGCTTTAATATTCAAAAGCTTTTCAATAATAGGTAACAAACAACAACTCAGATGTGTATTGGTTTTTGTCGTTGCGAGAAGTTTGTTACATACATAAAAATACACCGATCTCATATTTGAAAACATAAAAGCAGTTTTAATTTTGACTTTTTAAGAAATCCTTTGTACAGTTCAGAGAAAATTTTGAATTATGAAACTTTTGGAAATTGCGTTTGCATGGGGACATACAAATCCATAATTCAATTTTTCTAACGTCGTAAAATCACATATTCCCAAATCATGACTTTTACATATTAATACATGTTTACATTATATTTATGATGTTATAAGGTCAAATTTGATATTTGTAACGCATCGAAGTTAAAAATTCTTCACAGATTGTTACATAATTTGTAAAAATTAATGCAAAATGATGAAAAAACTTTCGTTGAACAAAAACTGAAAATTATTATATATGTATTTTCTGAACATTTTAAGTCTTTGTGTTTCCTATTTCATGCTTAAAAATTAAGAAGATACGAATGTTTAATCAAATATGGCAAATACATGTTATAATTCATTATTTTTGTAATTAAGTGCCGTTTTACACTTAAAATGAAATTATCTCAAAATGATTGTTTTCAAAGTGCGTGTACCTTTTTCACAGAACATACTGAATGAAACTTTTTGTAATTTTTACTACACATAAGCAATATGTATATTTATATAATGGAGCTACCTTCTTGGAGTTCTTCCCAAAATATTTTGCTCAGAAGCAGGTATCGTAAAATAAAATGACAATATTCACAAATTTCAAAGTGATACTTTTACGATGAATTTTTTTGAGAAACGTAAACAATATATTTGAAACATTTTACCATCATTTTAATAAAAAGGCCTAATTATTATGAAGCCAAAATTTGAAGTTTTTATATTTAAAAATTTCTGACAAACAGGTTCCTAAAATGGTGCAATTTAACATTGTCGATATAGAGGGTACCGTATTTTCTTAATACGTACATCATGTAAAAATATCTTTAATTTGTTTAATGCTAAACACTGCGGTTTTGCACGTGTCTTTAATTTTCATCGCTTGTAAAGAACAGCTGATTTTTCACACTTAAATTATTTGAATCTATAATTTTATAACTGGACGTACAATATTCAAAAAATAATATAAATGGCATTGGTTTTGATTAAAAAGAAATACAAAGTCTCCCACCCTTTATTTGAGAAACTGTAATTTACTTTTTTCATCATTGTACATATCTGAGAGAGACTACATTTCTATTTTACATGAAACTGTCCATACTGTAGAGTTTCATCAAAACTAAGTATATTTTATAAGCTTTACAAACCTGTATGACTAAGTTAGTAGAATCCACTCTAGTCATAGAGCTTAATCAAACAGACTTACTACTATTTCCTTGGCGAACAGCATCGGACCTTAAATCATCACTATATTCTTCAATCCGACTTGCTCTCCGTCTAAAGGAATACTCTTCTGGTCTCGGACCCACTTAATACTCAGCTTCACTGGCACTATTAGACCGACTCATAAAACTCTTCGAATACGCTTAGACTCTTTTCATGGAACTAGAGCTTTATCTCTCTTCACTTAGCTTTACTTAGCGCCTCTTAGTGTCCCATGCGAATACAAACGTTCCAATATATACGATTCTTAATCTGCATAACCACGCTTTCTTATTGGGTTGGTTGGAAAGATTTGCAATTCTAGCCCCAACGAAATTCCAAGAAGGTAAATAGAAGAAATACCGATAAAGTCTCGTCACAGTGTGTTTTCCCTTTTTTAAAGTAAAAATTGAAATAAGATTTTATTATAATGTTTCCTTTGTCTTAAAAGAAAATTTGTAAATTTATATGATTGTTACACACTCTACATAAAAGACTCATATTTTTCATTAAATTCTTATATAATTCCCTCGAAGCACATAAGTTAATTTTGGAATTTTAAACAAATTTTTACGTATGCAATAATTGCATAAATATCCAGATTTTATTTTTAAATAATTCTACGTAGCAATTATTCGACTCAACTGGTATGAGATTTATGAAGTAAGCAAAATGATGTTAAAAGTTCTTTCTTCTAAAGTACCATCTTTTAGAAAAGAACAGATGGGGAAAGGAAAATAATTTTTTGAATATTTGATGTAATTATTATTGCTACCTAAACACAAACAAAAAATTTGCAATTAACGTCATAAAAAAAGTAATATCTGTCGCCAAAAATATATATCTGAAACACTATTTATATAATAAAAAAATTGCTTAACTTTGCTTATCTGAAGTAAAACATAGTGACGATATTCAATAGGGTAAAATGCCCAATGCCAACGAATTAAAAAATGTGCAACACACATAATATAGCAACTCTAAGCTTCTCACAAAAGTTGTCTTTAGTTCTGTAATCCTCCCCAAAGCGAGCATGGTCCACAGTTTTTGACAAGACAATTAAACAAATTTAATCTCATAAGGATTGATTACTTGACTAATCTTGTTTTTAGATCAGAATTATGGGAGGACGTATTATACTAAAAGGATTACAGAAATTACATTATAATGATTTAGACTTTTTTTTTTTTTTTTTAAGCATATAATACGAGTTCAAGTAAATCTAAAAATAATAAGAAATAACACTGAAAATAGAAGAGCTACAGTACAATTATATGAGAGAGAATAGGAAAAAGCAACGATAGTAAAATTTTAAAAAAATTTATATTTTATGATCTACCGCAAGGGTGTCAGACACGAGGCCCCCATTACGTAAGTTGCGGCCCGCCGATTATTTTTTTTTAAAATTTAAACATCAGTTTTTAATTTTTTTTTTCTTTCCGAAATTTATTTGAGGAGAAATTTATGTATTAATCTACTATGTATTTGCTTGTTACCTGCGCTCTTGTATTAAAATAAATCCTTTTTGATAATAGAAATGCTCTTTAGGTTAACCCTCCAACTGGACAGAACGGATTTTTCCGCCCTACTAGAGAGGCTTAGAAAATGGACTGCACGGATTTTTCTGCTTTCAAGTAACGTTTTCAAAAGTGGATTAGCCGCACTTTTCTGAAATCCTTTCCCCCTTTTAAGGTTTAACATCTTGAAAGATAATGAGGGACGGAGGAAGCAACACAGCATGAGTTTTATGGCTCGCAGCGAACCCCGTGTTTTGACCCCCCCTCCCACAATCGTAAAAAATCGGGGAGAAAATTCTTTACAACCCAAGAAGTGTTTCTTGCAGCTTGTATTTTAAAAGTTTCCAAAAGTCCCAACGCATACGTAAAA
This sequence comes from Trichonephila clavipes, assembly GCA_019973935.1. Taxonomy (NCBI): domain Eukaryota; kingdom Metazoa; phylum Arthropoda; class Arachnida; order Araneae; family Nephilidae; genus Trichonephila; species Trichonephila clavipes. Next base: position 213,493 of record BMAU01017002.1, on the reverse strand, counting down.
TATGTTACAATTCCCTTTTGGTTTCATATTAATTTCAAACTGTAACAAGTTGGGGCGTGTCAGGGCAATCTGCTATTTTATATAGTTAGACAAATTATCTTTTTTAAGTATATTATCTTTCGCTTCATTTTTCTTATTCAAAGCTTTCAGTTTTTGAAATATGATTATTTTATTATAAGATACCGAAAAAATTAATAAAACATCAAACTCTTTAAAATTTGGAACCTTTTCAATTTTCCAACCACTAAAAATGAATAAATTTAAACTTCATCAAATCATTTGAAACATTTTCTTACACTTTGATAAAAATAATAATGAAAAAAAAAAAAAAACTAATTAAGATTTATTAGTTTTTTTTTTTTTAGATTTCAAAGCCTAAGTGTTCAGGGAAGTTTAAGTACAGTGCCTGGTTATATATTGTTAAAATACACCGAATTATATTTAAATTTTAAAAGTGCTTGAACTTCAGTTTAAATCAAAGACAACATGAATGAAGATTTTCACACATTTTTTTATAACTTGAATGTTTGAATAAATGGTAATCAAAAATATACGGAAACATTTACAGTAGACATTTATGCATATAAATAAACATAAAAATCAATTTTAAATTCGAGCTATTGAAAAACATTCGAATTATATATTGTTCAAAAATATCTATTTATACAAAATACCTCAACATTTATCTTTTTTAAAGGCTAACTGAATAATTAATTAAAATCTGGATATGTTTTGAAATCTCGACCTTATAAAGCTAGAAATTTTATGTTAGAAATTCCATTCGAAATTTCGAAAAAAAAAATGCATCGCGCAGTTAAAAATTATTTACCATAAGTTATAGCAATTGTTTGAGTATAATAAAAATTTCAAATTTTATTATATAGCTTCTTTGGTATCTTTTAATATATTTCGGCCGCGGTAGCCGAGTGGTATAGGTATCGGAACGTGGCTTGTTTGTCACGAGTTCGAGCCCAGTACCACTAAAGACCCGCCGTGTAGGGCAGCGATGCACGTTAAATCTGTCGAGAGCTGAAACGTCCTCCCGTTGGTGTGGTGGGGTAGTTAGGAGAGAGGGTGCAAGCTCAGGTGTCGTCCACGTCACTTGACCATGGTTCAAAATTACGTGGTCCGTCGCCAAAAGCCCTCGTGTAGCTGAACAGTGCGACGTTAATATTCAATCATTCATTTAATATATTTCGAAGATTTCATACAATTCGGTTGAAAACCGCATGTTAAGAGCAAAAAATATACTAAAAAAATTGATGAATATACAATTACAATAAATTGTTACATAGAGAAGCAAAACTGAGAAAGGAAAGCGTAGGAATAAAAAATTTTTGAGTATATCTGAAGTAGTTTTCGAAATATTTATTTTAAAGTTTAGAAAACTTTTGTGCGTTTTGTTATATTTGATATCAATTAAATGGTTAAAATAATGTGTTAATATTAGTCATGTAATCGTTTGATGACACATTCATATACTAATAAAAATTATCATGGTCATTGATGCGAATGTCAAGAATTTTATGTAATTTTAAATTCAGACATTAAGATATTAATGTAGAAAATATAAAACCACCATCTAAAATACATGAAAAATGCAGTCTGCTATAAAATGATCTTGACAAACAAAATACGGCATTTTCACTTACTATGGCAGAGCCGGCTTAGTCAGGGGCGATCTGGAAAAACAGAGAGAGAACCGCGGTTTTGATGGATGCCGCTCTAGCTTTTAAAGCTCCCAGGAAAAATTATATATATATATATATAAATTACAAATGCAAAAATAAATCTTGTAATTTTTCATACATTTTTATAACAACGAATTGTGGAATTAGCTTCCAATACATTGTTGTGTTTGACAATATCTAAGGTAACCAACCCTACTTTAGATAGATTTGTACTACTTTTTCGTAACCGTATTCCTTTTAAAATTAATTTGTGCAGCCGAAATACACCTTTTGTACCTTTAAAAATGTATGTAAACTATAACGGTTAATTTTAATGTTCATGTTCATGAATGAAATGTTCATAATTAACCATTTCCGTCTAAACAGTTTATATGAAAAAAAAAAAAAAAAAGTTTGGACTCCCTCATTCATTAGGGATTTATATAAGATTCTAACATTAAATATTATTTTTCACCGAATAGGATCGAGTGGTAGTGTATAGTGCTTGCACACCACAGGTCTGGGGTTCTATTAACGGGCTGCGCAAGGTCGACTCTACCTTTCATCTTTGCTACATTGGGTCGATAAATGAGTACCAAGCTTGCTTCGGGTCTTAAACACTGAAGGTCTCTCTTCAGACATACCACCAAATCGGGACATCAGTTCATGCACCTCAGCGTCCAATGGTCACGTGTATTATGATGGACACAGTAGTTCCTGGCCCTCATGGATTGTTGTGCTTCTGAGTTTGAGTCTTAAGTTTGAGGATTACCTCACTTTGGGGATACCCCTTAGATAAACATGTATTTCCACTCATTTGCAATTAAACATTTTTCTTTCAATTACGTTTATTTTAGAAGGAAGTTTGATTTTTCAAATGTATTTGCTTAATAACATGTATATTTGTGTATTATATTAAACATTTTATCAATCCAAAATTACATGTTTTTAGCTCCTCTAAAAGCTTTTAGGATTTTACGACTGATCTTACAATCCATATACGTTTTATAGTAGTGTATTTAAAAATGATAAAGACATTTTTACGACTGTGTGAGCTTTTATACCTCGTTTATAAATATAAAAAATTGCATTCAGCTACAGTTTTTAAAATGCACTGAAATAAGTAGAGGAATAGGATATTTACATATTATGAATATTTTTGACTGCAGTAAGATATATTTATACTTCAGTTTCTTTACAATTTGAATAGAAGTTGTAAGCCATTTTGCGAATAGCTTGATGTTGAGTATAAACCCATAGGCTTTATAATATTGTAAAGTGTTTTACTTTGATACCAGCACACACTAAAATAAGGCTCATTTGCAGTTATATGATCAGTTTCAGTGATATTTAAATTTTCAAAAATAGTCTACACGTACGAAAACATTCTTTCACAACCGCACACCACATCTCATACTATATCTTTCCTACAGCAGGAAATATTTGTGTATACTGAAAAATTTAATACAGGATACATTTTCAAGTGTCAAATTTCTTTTTTAAATTTGGTATGAATACATTGTGGAACTGTCGGTTAAAGTCACTGAACAAAATTGTTTTAAGTGTACTGTTTTGAAAGACAAAATTAATTAGGGAGAACTTTTCTCACAATAGAATTTGTAATGACTGAATTGTGTGAAAATGTAGTTATCGATGTGTGACATTTTTCCTTTTAATAAAAGAAACAGAAAGATAAGAAATTTAACTTGAGTAGAAAATGGTTAGAAGTACTGTCATGCGCATTTGAAGAAGTATATCCCCGATTAAAATTCAAAATTATTGACTGAATGTGTATTATGTCCATCATAAATGCCGATGTAGAAAAGGAATTTTTATTTAATACAAGAAGTTCGAAAAAGAGAACACTAGGAAGGAAAATTTAAATTTTTTCCGAAAAATATTCAGTTAACATAAAAATACCTTTATATGATTTTAATTAAAATAAATTAAAAGTATTGAAATCCTTTTTATGCTATTTTAAATTAAAAATATAACTGAATAGAGAAAGATCGGTTTTATTTCATAAATATAATCATTGAATGTAATATTTATTGTGTTATTGTTTAAAAATGAGATAGGGCCTTTGCTCTTTTTACCTCATTACTTTTTTTAAAAACAGGAAAGTGAGCGCGTTTTCTTACTCTCATATTCAAAAATGAATACAGGATGCTTTTTTATATATGGTTCAAATCGCAATATATAAATATATATATATATATATATATATATATATATATATTAATTTTTAAAAACTGACAGAAAAATAATTATTTTTCAACTTCTAACATACTATTTATTTCATTTTTTCCTCTTTTTTTTACCTTTCATTTCGTTTTTAATTTTACTGTGACTGAACATATAGGAGAAAGAAACACCGTATGTTTCAAAGAGGATTGATTAAGAGAGGATATCTACGCTTTCAAAGAAGATTGCCCAAGGCAACTTAACAGCTAGCTGTAAACGATTGATCTCTTGGTTCTTACTTTTCAAAAGGGACCGAACTGGGTCTTAAAATTTTCCCCATTCGACCACCCACCCAAGTTCTAAAAGGAGGAAAGGAAAAAAGTCTGTTGCATTTTTGAAGGGAATCGCAAAATAAGAGTTAAACGCTTTCGGAATAACTTTTCAGGAGGAAGGTGTCCAGTTAGAGGATTAAGATAGATTTATAGTTTATCAAACAGTTACATTTGATTTTATTATGATAAATTACTTTTTTAATAAATTCCGAATTGCATTATGCATATCCTTTACTATAGATGGTACATGATTATCTCTGTTTGTGAGTGTGTGTGTGTGTGCGACTTTCCTTTATCTTACTTCTTTTTCTGTTTGGAGAGCCCAGGAAGCAAGAGACAGTCAGAGATGTTTTTTAAAGTTTAAAAAAATATTGAAGATTGTTAAGTTGAAAGGCAATGTATACTTAAGGTATCCGACTACTTGCGACAACTTTTTTTTTGAAAAAAAGAAGATATGGAGATTTTTTTGTGATTTTTATGTTTATTTAGTATATTTTAAGGAAAAAGTTGTAAAATTGGTAAAAGAAAAAAAATTATTATTATTAAAATGGGAAAAAATTAGTAAAAATGTACGAAAAATTACATAAACGGGGCCCGCTCTGTACAAAGATTTTATGAACAAATTTTCAATTTTTCAATTTTGATGTGTTACTTTGTTATTCTTGTTTGAAGTGACCTTCAGGATAAGAGATATTTCAATTTTTACAAAAACTAGAGCACTTTATCTTACTGATTATACGAAATTGCTTAAAAAAACATTGACTATATTCACAAAAAGGACTGCAAATTCTGAAATAAAATAGTTATTGATAAATCTGAAGATCAAAACACTTCTACTGTTATGCAGACCATAAGCAAAAAATTTCAGCTAATTATTTTCAAAACTTTTTGAGCAATCACTGTCCCCGTTTGAGTTCTTCGAAAAAAAAAACACATTTCGAGTAAAACGCATTTTAAAGTTTGACATCTTGTGTAAAGTTATGGCATTTGATTTTACTAAAACACTTGTAGTTTTTGTTCTAGTGGAGGTAAAATGAAATACTTGGTATTGTTATTAAGCTAATAAAATTGTCTATAAAATAAAGTCAGAAAAAAATTGTTAATTTTTGAAAAATAATCATGGTTTTAGGGCAGTCGGATACCTTAATCGATTAAGAATGAATGATTGATTGAATATTAACATCGTACTGTTCAGCTGCACGAGGGCTTTTGACGATGGACCACGTAATTTTCAACCATGGACAAGTGACGCGGACGACACCTGATCTAGCACCCCACTATCCTAACTACCACGTCACACCAACGGGAAGACGTTTCAGCTCTCGACAGATTTAACGTGCATCGCTGCCCTACACGGCGGATCTTTAGTGGTACTGGGCTTGAACTCGTGACAAGGCAAGCCATGATCCGATGCCTATACCACTCGGCTACCGCGGCCACATCGTTTAAGAATGACAGCACAATCAAATTTCAACAATGAGTAACGAACGATGAATTCAAACGGAACATCTTAATTTTCAGGAAAAAGGCAACTGTAATATTTTAAACATTATTTGATCGTTGCATTATTTTATTATATAAATATTATTTTATCATCTATGTCTGTATACATGAAAAAAATGAAAACAATAATAATAATTCAATCTGTATCAAATTTTTCACTCCAATAAATGTTTTTTGTGTCCTAATCTGATGTATAGGTACATAATTTTATGTGCGGCCCGCGAGATTGTAATGTTTTTCCGAAGTGACCCGCAAGGTCCTTTGGGTTGGACACCCCTGATCTACAGTGTATTTATAATGATACACTGTTTATAACTAGAAGAAATTAAACTTACTTTTTATATCCAAGCTATGATTTAATTTAAGAAATGGTATTTGGTGGACATACTTTCGTCTCAATATCATATAATGTTTTTGAAATTATTTTTAACTCGGGAGCGGTCGTGTAGGACACTGCGACCCTCCCCTAGACTTACGAAATCTAGAAAACTATTTATTTGTTTTCAATGACCTTGTCAGTATCCTCCTATATGACAATTTTCTTAAGAGATAAAATTTATTTGTCTCATATCTTCCTCTTTTAAAAGTTGCAAATATTTTTATTTATTTATTTACATCTTCAGGTACTTGAGGTGAATGAGTTCTCCACACGACCATTTTTGTTCCAAAATATTTTCTATGAACATGCTACATTTTTCTCTAATGAAGAACCTTGGAATATTGATTACTGCGTTGTATGACTTATTATGGCTTATAAATGTAAATGAACAGAATATACGTATATATATATATAAAAAAGAGCATCTAAATTGATATATATCCTATTGGATAAAGTAGAAACTGATCAAGCAAGGGAAGAATATAATGAAATAATTGATATTAAGCATGATAGCGAAGCTAAGTTTGAAAAAAAAATGATGAACAAAAAACGTTTGAGTCGAGAGGAAAATATTCAAATGCTACCTAAAAAATCTTCATCAAGAAAGATATAAAGATACAAGTGTACCAGAAGACACACTTTCGCCCTGTCTAAAAGACACAATCAAGAAAAATTTCAACATGCTATTTGTCGACCATCACAAGATAATAAAACCACAGTAACTTGAACAAAGTATGACAGTTCTGTATCAGTCAAAACAAATATCATTCCTGTAATCCAGTGCTTCTCAAATTTTAAATATTGGTGACCCAATTTTCAGTCATAATTTTCATCACGCCCCCTCAATACTATAACAAGGCATTTGATTTAATAATAATGTATCATGACGTAATACTACAATACAGCTTTAATTATAAACCGTACAAATTATCAAGATAAGCATTAAATTTTATATATAACAAGCACATGGGAGTAACTAATAATTATTAATCTTGTTCCTAACTTAGTACTGATAAATTAATTATCAAATACATTGTACAGTACTGATGCATTTATAAGTATATTATACCAGTAAAAATAGATATTTTATTTTTGTCAGGTCAGAATGTATTTTGTTTTGCTTCTTTTCATTAAATTTGTAATTTTTTAAACCTATTTTCGACTATTCGATATGCTCGCGCCCCCTTGCAAGGTTATAAAGCCCCCAGTTTTAGAAACACTGCTGTAATCTTAGCGAAAAATGCATTTTTTTTCTTTTTTTTTAAAGTCGCGCACATTTGAAACATTTTAGTTCAGTTTTGTTGGATTTTTTCTTTAATTATCAAAATAAATAAATAAATAATAAAACAAATAAATAATAATTAAAATAAATTTTAAAGGTCTTTAAAATTAGGTAAATATACTTTCTATTAATTAAATTATTCACTGGAATTACGATTTTTATGGATATATATAATAAAAGGATTGGGGTGAATCCGTCTCCAAGCTTTACTATTAACGTTAATATGGAGTGCGTGACTTCTGCCGGGTTAATAAGCAAAATTACTATATATATATATATATATATATATATATATATATATATATATATATATTTATATAACTCTCAAAATTTTCAAATTTATAAAATTTCTTAATTTTTTTAAAGCAGATTGTAGAAAACAAAAGGGAAGAATACAGCGGTCTAAATATGTATTCGACATGCAATGATTTCTACGAATATTGACTTAAAACACTTAACTATGCAACAACAACGAGACCTTGTTTCGTTATTTGTTGCATATAACAGTTCAGTTTCTATAGTAGAAATTTTTGTATTTATATAAACAAATCTAAGCAAATAAATCATCATTATAATTTCCAAAAGCAGTTTGGCAAGCAAAATAAGTATTCAACATAGGATGCTTTGGTAAATTTTTATACCAAGAAGCAAAATTACCTTTAAGTTTGGTTGCAAATCCTTCTAATTCAAGGCAGTTGGTCTATTTCTGAGGGTATTAAGAGAGTTTCATTAAAGCAGTGAGCTAGATGGGCGGAATGCAAGGAGAACTGTCAGAAGTAATTAAGAATTTAATCATAATGCACTTTAAAAATGGTTTTTCTTAAAACAAATTTTCAGCAATTGTAAAAAGGCTAAGTGCGTATTTTATAATTAATAAGTATTAAGTACAAAAATCGGCTGATAATAAGCCAAGATATGATCGACCAAAAAACTTTTCCATGCGGCGGATGGCTTGCACGTCACATTAGAAATAACCACAAATCCAATGCATTAAATTTGGCGAAAGTTACCAAGAATTGCTTAGCCATTGATGTTATGCCCCAAACCATCATAAATTACCTGCATAATAATGGATTTAAGGCTAGAACTGCTCGATAGAACCCATATACACTTGCTAGAAAAAGCCTTTGTTCACGAACAATTGCTTACATGCGCAATGAAAAAAACGTTTAGAAAATGGAATTTAAAAGACAAATTTTAATTAGATTTTATTTAGTTCATTTATGTATTCAGAGTAACAAAAGTAAAATTGGTTTGTTTTCAGAGATTTTAAAATAAAGGCAGGTTCGTAACGATGCTAACAAAAATCAATTAGAAGTCTGAGTTCACTGTTTTAGAAGTAAATATAAAAATTATTTAAAAAGGGAAAACTGAGCTATTTAGTTGCTAATCGTATAACATCATCATTTGAGAACCTCATGAAGTCGTTTCTGCATTGAACTAACAAATCTAGTGGTTTCTTCAGCGCTTATGTTCTCCCATTGGTCATGAAGAACACTTTTCAGCATATCCTTGCTAGATACATTGTGTTGAGACGAATCCTATATTCCGGCAAATGTCACAGGTGTTCGGTAGGATTCATATTAGATGCTGAGGGGCCATGCTTGTGTGCATAGGATCGTTGTCATGTTAAAAACGAAACGATTGTCCTATTCCGTGTTTGGTGGCACTTTCCTTTCAATTGTTTTTTAGGACATCAAAGTAATCATATTTTTTCATAATTGATTATATATACTCCAACTTGCCAACATTTTTACTCGCCATGAACCTCCACACCATGACTCTACCGCCACCATGCTTTACCGTTGGTGCTAAATGCTCTTTTTGAAGCACTGTGCAAGATTTTCTCCATACTAATTTACGACCTTTTACGCCGAAGATATGAAATTTGCCCTCATTAGAGAATGTCACAGTCCTCCAGAACTCAAGAGGCTTATGTACGTGATCTTTTTCAAAAGCTATCCGCTTAAGCCGGTTAGTCATTGAAATATAAGGCTTTCTACGAACTACTTGACTATGGTATCCGGCCTTTTTAAGGATTTTTCTTGCAGTATCCGTCCAAATATTTTTGTTAAACTGCTCGTGAATGTCTGTTGCTTTTTAAGTTGCAAGAAAACACGGATTATTTTTTACCAATGACTTCATTCTCTGATTGTGAGTTTAGATAGACAACTTAAAACATGTTTGGATGTGTAAACTCTTGTAGATATAAAGTAATAAATAACATGCTGGATAGATGAATACTGCCGTCCAACGAATCTGGCTATATCCCGGCGACTTTTTCCATTTTTTTCCATTTTCACATTCATTTTACGCTCACTAATACTAATTTTCTTCTTTTTATTTTCCTTGTCCTTGAATTGCTTTATATCTCACAAAAACGTAACAATTATTGTGTTACAATTTTCTTAAGCTATTTTACTTGATAACTAAAATGCTAAAAACTCTGTTAACCGCCTGTTGACACACAAATTCAAAGAATCAAGAATATTCAAATTGTGAACGCAGACCTTTTCTGCCTACTATTTGTGTGGTTTACTACAAAACTCCTCAAAAGTAACGAATTATTGCGTGCTCAATATTTAAATAATAGTAAACAAATTCGTGAAATTTTGTTAGAAAAAACATTATATTTCTATTAAATTTTACCTTTGCTAAATGATTTCTTATGGGGGAACGCAGACTTTTTCTAGCAAATGTATATCCAAAAAGAACCGAGGGCAAAGACTAGAATTTGCTAGAAAATATGCAAACAAATCAGTAGAATTTCAGCACAATGTAATTTTTGCAGACGAGAGAAAATTTAATTTTTTTGGATGCGATAACAAAATTATATATAGAAAAAGCATTGCTGAGTCGGAAGAACGAAATATGTTTACCACAGTAAAGCATGGGAGAAGGATGTGTAATGGTTCAGGGGTGTAGGGTGGCTTCAGGAGTGGGAAAAATTGTCGTAATTAACGGCCTAATGGACCATCTGTATTACATACATATTTTGAAAGGAAATTTGGTTGCCAGTGCTGAAAAAAGAGGTATAGCGGAGGACTTCCAATTTTAAAAAGACAATGACCCAAAACACTCCATTCCCAATACAAGGCTTTGGTTGCTATACAACTGACCAAAAGTTATAAAAAACAATCAATGAAAGTCCAGACCTGAATCCAAAGGAGCACCTGCGGAGCAAATTGGGAAAGAAAAAGGTTAAGAGGGGGGCATTTTTCTAACAATCGTCAAATGGTCCTCAGAGAGGAATGGCCAGAAAATTGCCTAATATGTGACAGACATTTTAGTTAAATCTATGCCACAGCATTTAAGAGAATTCATCAATCGGAGAGGAATTGCAACTAGATATTAGTTTTATATTATTTGTATATTTTTCATTTATCTTTATGCCTTGTCGAGTATTTTTTTTGTTTGCTTAAATGCCTTCGAATGAAATGATTGTGATTTTGTTAACTTGTTATATTTTAATGTATTGCACAAGATGCAACATTTAATACTTAATGATATTTGGTTTAAAATGAATAAAACATTTTCTTGTGTTTTTATACATTTTTTTAATCCAATATATGCAGAAATCTTCTCATGTCATATACTTCTTGTGACCGCTCTACATTTGGATTTAAAATATATATCGAAACAAAACTTGAAAAAAAACGGATCATAATTTTTAATCACTAAACTTGAATGTGCCACGATAAAAAATAATTGGTATAACGCAAAGCAGCGCACGTGTTTTTAACGCATATTTTAATCGCTGTTTTTATCTTCAAGAAATTAATAGGTGCGGAAAAAGCACGCTTATTTATTTATTTTCTACACATTACGTTCTTTAGTAGTAAGGATGTAACTGATATTTCCTTCGATTATAAACCTCCGAAGATAGGAAAATATCTTAGTTTTTACCATCGTAAAAGTTTCATCGTGTTGAATAATAAAATGCAGCTGCTGGAAGATGTTATTGAGAATATTATTTTTTTATAAAATAGTAACGCTTGAATTGCTTTTAAGGATATTGTGTTTCTATTGATATGACTATGTTCAACGGTATTTATGCGCCAAAGAAATTGTTATGTGTTTTGTTAAGTAGTGTACATTTTTTTATGGAATTTCTTTTCATAACATATGCAACGGATTTAATTTTTTTTTTTTTTTTTTTACTTCAAGAATGAGTCTCAATTTATATTCAGACCGATTTTCAGCTCTTTTGAAGCATCAAAGTTCATTGTTGTGAATACTGATTAATGTTTTGAAATAGCGTTGCACCCTTCCACCCCCCGGATTTGAAAGCCCACGAATATAATTGTAAACATTTAGGTAGAAAAAGATTGGTAATATAAAAGGGAAATTATGTGTGTGTGCTGTTTAAAAAATTATTTTTGTACAATAGACCAGAGATTCTCAAACTTTTTTTTTGTTGCGGTACACTTTTGACAATTTCAAAATTTGGCGACACAATAACAATAAATTAAGTTTTAAAGAATTTTATTTATTGGTAATACACTATGTAAAATAGTTTATGATAATGATTTTCAATGTTAAGTAACATAATATGCACGTCAAAAACAATAAAATATTTACTGCGTACTTAATTATAAATGAATTATAATAAGACATATAACTTGAACTTTGAACTTGATGATTTTTGATAAATTCATTTATATTTGTCGTAAAAAAAGATAATGCCGCTTTCATTTCATTATCTACATTTGAAAATTTCCATCTTCTTTTCATTTTTATATTTGTTAATGCTGAAAAGCCAAATTCACATAATTAAGATGTTGAAAATTGTAACCACATTAATAAAGGTTTTTCGACAATTATGGGATAATAGACTCTAAAAAAATTATAATCCAAAATGAATTAATTTACTCCTTCGAACATTTTGAAATTAAATCTTGTTTATTACAGAGTGAAACTATATATATATATATATATATATATATATATATATATATATATAGCTCTTTCTCATCATTCAATATTAAAGCATGTGTCGATGTACCCGGTATCATGAATGTAATTACGAAACGAATCAAACTTTTTTATATTTAAATTTGGGAAATAATGAATATGTCGCATGAAATGGACAAAATTAGGAATTTGATCAATTGACGGAGATGTTAAAATAACTTCTCTTCAAGGTAATTTCTCTGATGAAAGTAAGTGATTTTATCAAATCCCCGAACTGTTTCTGTGAAATTACGAAATGAACTAGTCAGGATTTGAATTGACAAAATGCTGCCCAGAGGAGGAGACACCTTGGGGGAAGGATCGAGTATTTGTACTACCTAACTAAAAAGGCAGTACTATCAATACCTCAAATATCAACCCCATACCTTAAAAAAAACTGCACCGTAGGATTTACATTGGGATTGATATTTTAGTGTGTAAGCCCTACCCTGCCCAAAGCAGGTCATTACTAAGAAAACTATGAAGGGCGCAGGCCAATTCGATCGACACCACCAAGTGGTTTTCCCCGGTTTCCTGTTACACATTTCCGTCCCTTTTCACGAAATCACACCCACAAATATCCAGCAACCGAGAGGAAAGATGTTACACATAAAAAATACTAACCTTATTTTCTAAATTATTTGTTAATTAGTTCCTAATAAATAATTTGTATTTCACTGACTATTATTGCATTACTTCCAAATTTAATAATGCACCATATTTGTTAAATAAACACTTTTAAACTCGTGACGATGTTATTTCATCATTTCACTGAAACAAATCTGGGATATGTTCAAATCCTTTACTTTCAACAGGGAAATAATCTTAAAAAGACATTATTTTAACATATCCCGTCAATTGAACATATCTTTTAGGAATTGGATCAAATTACTTATTTCATCGTTTCCCTGCGACGTATATATATCAAGACCTTCTGTTCATTGGTTATAAACAGTTTCTCTCTCGATAATGTGCATGTTTAATTTCTTTCTCTCAACGCACTAGCAGCACGCACTTGATTGAAGACGAAACTTGCAATGACACTGACATTGTCAGTAATTTGATAGGAAGATGGACAAGAAGAACCGGACTCTTTTAGAGCAGATAAAATGTATGCAGGGATCCAGTTTTCCAACAAATCGGAAAAGCCCTTTCTTAAAATAGATACCAATTCTGAAAGGAGTGGGAAATTCCAAAAAGAGCACTGATCATCATGCAAATCTGGCTAACGTGCATTTCACAAGCAGCTGACCAACCGAACATCGTCACAAAAGCTTATCACTTACCTTATGGAGCCAAAAAAAAAAAAAAAAAATCAACTGAAGTTGTACCTTCAAGTGACGAAAGCGATTTTGAACTAATTCATCACAGAAAGATGCGCCCTTTGTATTCCGATGAATACACAGTGAATTATGTATGTGTATTGTGAAAATTTCTCCATGTATACCAGTGTTTCTGAAACTTTCAATATTGGCGACCCAATATTCAATCACAATTTTCTTCGCGCCCCTCATCATACAATAACAATGTATTGAATTCAATAATACTATACTTTGACGCTAAAGCTACAACACGACCTGCCTCTTTAAGTGCCACAGTATATAAAGTTCTCGCACAGACAGTGCGTTAATTGCCCAGACGTATATATACGTCTTTCCGAAAAATGTTTTTCTGCGAACTGCTATCCATAAAATTATTCCGAAGGCTTAGGAATGCAATAAAATGATCTGAATAGTGTTAACGAAGCATTTTCTTACTTTAAAGGATTTATTTATTCCCCCCCATACACTACATACCTCCGGCTACATGTTAAACAGTGGCATTTTGGAGCGAATCGCCTAATTTTTAATCGGCATTTAACGGATTAATTATTAGCGCCGTGCTAATTATCAAGATAAAAGTTAATTTTTGCAAATAAATTTGTATATGACAAGCCTATGGAAACCTGGTAATTAATAAACATGTTCTTAAATTAGTGCTGTTAAATTACTTATCAAATACATTGTGCAGTACTAATATATTTATAAATGTATGATGTCAGAGTAAATATATACTTTATTTTTTATTATGTCAGAACGTATTTTGTTTGTTTTCTTTCAGTAATTTAATATTTTTTTAAGTATTATTTTGTTTTCGAATTTTTATTACGCTCGCGCCCCCTTTGCAGGGGTATCACGACCCCATGGGTGGCGCGCCGCACAGTTGGAGAAACACTGATATATATACCATAAGAAAATAAAAGTTTAAAAATATGTTTTCATTTGGAATTTAATTATTGATTTTGTTTGGAAGCACTTTCTCATAAATCTCATAAATAATTGACAAATATTTCGAATGTGGCTTTTTTTACGCGGTCCCTTTCCACCGCATAAAAAACATTACTTCAGGCAACTTTAACTTCCTTCCTTCCTCAGTGGCTCGACAGCCCAGTGTGGGCCTTGGCTTTCACAAGAAGCTTTTTCCAGGCTAGCCTTCATCCTGCTAGTGTTCCACAATTCTTAGTTCTCAAAAATAGGATATATTTCTCAAGGCCATCAATCCATCTAAGATTTGGCCTGCCCTTTCTTCGTGTCCCACTTAGTTGGTCATAGAAGACGTTATAGTTTTGCAGTCCTCATCCATTCTGACAAAGGGACCTTCCCATTTAAAGTTGTATTTTTCGTCGTATTTTATGAAGTTAACGATGCCAGATTCTTTATATGATTCCTAGAGCTCGAAATTCGATCTTTTTTTGTCAAGTGCCATTTTTCTGAACTCCTCCAAATATAAATCTTAAGATCTTCCTTTCGTAAAAGCTTATCATGTTCTCATCTGCTCGAGACATGGGCCAAGTTCCATATGCTGATCTTAGGAGACTGATAATACTGATCGTAAGAAAACCAAGACGTTATCGATTTTTCAATTTTTATCTTTAAAAAAAAGTAACTTGAATGCTGATTTCGAAAAATGTACACTTGCTTTCGAAAGTCTGCGTACAGGCAATCATCTTACGTGTTTGTGCTATAATTATTATTGAAATATCGCTTTAAAAAAACAGAACATTTGTCAGAGATACTTCAAAATTTATGTTTTCAAACGGCAGCAACAAAATTCATTTTAACAACAATAACAAAAATGACCACCAAATAATCACCAACCATCCGCACGAAAAGTCTGCGTGCACTTACAAAACAGAGCTTTTAAAGCCCTTTTATTTTAAAATAATTGCACTAAATAATGTTTTTAGGTAATTATAAGTTTCTTTTACGATTTTTTTAGGATTTGAGACTTGAAAGCTTTTTTGGGTCCATGGCAGGCAGCAGAATAGAGATAAAGGTATTATTGAAAGAAAAATCATCATAGATGTTCAGAAAAGGAAATTTTTAAAGCATTTGTTGAAACTGTTAATAGAAAACATTCATCGATTTAAAAACTGTTCAAAAACTATAAATCAACTAAAACTTTAACGTCCAAGCGAATATCCAGCCACCCGTGTGCAGTGTCACCTCGAGAATCTTGTTTCAAAATGCGCTCTCTAAAAATAAATTCAAGATTATAAGCTTCACAAATAGCTAAAATTGGGCTGAGATCTTTAAAAAAAATGTGACTTTAACCACAATTTGAAGAGAACTGAAAGAGCCGAGTTGTACTCAAGAAATCATTCATCTCTCGAATGAACAGAACTAAGAGGAAACCCTTTACAAAAAAAATCGAACACATGTGTGTGATTATTGGAAAACTATAATATATTCAATTGAAAGTAATACTTGTAATTTGGCATCAAATGGAACAAAAATACGCCTGTAAAAATTCCTGGACAGATGTAAAGAAACCGAATACTTTTTCGACTTCCAAACATGGAGGAGGAGACATAATGTTTTGGGGTGCATTGGAAGCCTTTCGGTTGGGAATCTGGAATTTATTGAATCAACAATGTGCAAAATTGGTTACTTGAACTTTTTGAAGGAAAATATCAAGGCATATGCCGAGAAATTTGCGGAGAGTGATGAATTTTACTTTCAGCGGCACAATGGCAACAAGCAAATGGCTCATATTGTGAAATCATTGTGAAGCCATGACTGTTCTAACATGTCCCAAACCAATTCTGTTAGCTATCCTAGTCCCCTGACCCAAACACAATACAACATTTGTGGGATTTACTACAGTGAATAATCAGGGAGATAATAATAAATCCAAGTAAATGCTCAAATCTGTCATAATAGAAGAATGGAACAAAATATACACAGATGAAACAACTGAGCTAGTTAAATCCCTGCCAAATATGTTGAGAGTAATAGAAAGAACAGAATTGTTGAAAAAGTATTAACTTTTAGTGTTGCAATTTATTATTGTAAAACTTTTTTTCCTGTGTACGTATACTTTTGACGCACGTGATTTGTGTCGCTCTCAAGTATTTGTATTATTTTATGTAATACTCAGATGATTGTTGCTTATATTATTTGAATTTACAAAGTTAGAGGAATCAATAAAAAAATAGTATTGGTCCATTTAATTAGTAGTATTTCCATGAATATGAAAGATTATCACATGTGCGCAGACTTTTGGAGGCAAGTGTATAACATGTATAGGTTTAAAGCTCAATAACTGAATAATTGTAGTTTTAAAATGTAAACAACAACTATTTTGATTACAACAAATCTCTTGTATCTGGAGAAAAAATACATCTACAAACATTTCCTCCCAGAACCAGTTCTTGTTAAGATTAAAAACATAATTACAAGCATAAGTATAATTTTTAAAACATATGTTTAGAGACTTCGCTTCGAAAGAGAACTTTTAATGAAATGTGTGTGTTTGCATGATCGTTCCCATAACCCAAATGAAAGCTTCAATAACTGTGTATGGATTCAAGTACCAAAAACACATTTGTGAACCAAAAAAAATGATAAATTGGTGTAATAAACGAATGATATACTATAAATAAGGTGCGCATGCAAGAACGAAAGTATTAAGAGAACTAAAAATAAATCCAAGGGTTAACAGGACTTCCAAAAATGACAAAGTTACAATTTGTGAAACCAAGAGGACGGTTCAAATAGCCAGAAAAGAGGTCAGGACTATTAAAAAACAAAATAATAGGAATAAAGATACTTTAAAAGAGTTCATGCAAAATGAATACAAATCTGGAACTTTTAAATATCAAATTTTAGTAAGCAATACCATTTCATATAATTTTTTTCCATATTACTCAAAATGTATTTTTTCTAGTTTTTAGGTAGGGAAAACGGGACAAGATAACAAATGTCTTAATTTTTCTGTTTTCCACTCGGTGGAAGGATCAACCGGACACAAATGACTCTCCTTTTCGCCATTCGTTAAGCAATATTATACAGAAGCTGAAATTGCAATTTTTGTGTTAGTTGGGAAGCTTTGATTGTTTGCCGCTGCCACGATATAACTTTTATGCATATGTAAATAAGCTCTGCTACACACAGAGAGATACAGGCAAGATCTATAACTTCTCTTTAATATTTATGAGTAACTTAGTTTAAATACTACCTATTATCATGAATAAATGTCAATTAATCGCATTCTTCCATGACAATGAAATGAATATTTTTAGACAAACAGTTCGGGGCAAGATGAAGAGCTCGCCATCTTGCCCCGTGTTTCAGAATTTATAAACCAAACAACGTTGTCCATTTTATTAAATCATGTAAACGTTTGTTTGTCTGTGTGTTTGTCCGCTCGACCTTGTTCTTATATTTCCTCTGGGGCTAAGGAGTGTATTGTACCGGGAAATGTGTTATTCGAAAGGGAGTAACCAGTAAAAGACATTTTTGCCATCCGCTAAACCTCTCCCTAGCCCCTCGAAAGAAAAACCCTATCAGGGTCATACCTCAGGGAAATACCTTAATATATTGAATTCTAACAGTGTGTGTGTGTGTGTGTGTGTGATTCTACTACGACCGATACCATTCGATTGGGTTTTGCCTTAGCAACACCTGTGGAAGCTGCAGGCTACGTCCGCAGTGATGGTGGTTTTTGAAATATAGAATAATAGTGGTAATTCCACTCAGACCATGGTAGTAGAAAACCTTCATATAATAATCCAGAAGAACCAGATCTTATGGAAAATGTTGATTCTGATGCACCAAAGAAGCCTGTTAATGTTTTTTTTGTTTCAAACTATTGCCTAAAGTAACAAAATACCAGATAAAAAGAAAAAGCAAAAATGTAAACTCAAGCATTCTTACAAGCACACTCATCTAAGAAATGTTAGAACAACGGGAAAAGCAGTAGGAAGAACAGAAAACTTAAAGAAAACAGAGAAGAGAAGCGAGTGAAGTTAAAAAGGGAGTAAAAAGAAAAACTCAAACTAAGTTCCTGTAGGGGCCTAAGACTTTAAAATCCAGGCCAAAGAGTCCAGTTGCATCAACTTCAAAGGTTTGTTTTACAAGATGTCCTGCTTGTGAATATTATTCTTGTAACCCTCCAACAGAAGATTGGATCCAGTGCTGTAAATGCCAAGAGTGGTGGCATGAGGAATGTTCCAATTATGAAAGTGGCACTTTTACTTGTGACTATTGTTAGTTGCCCAACTAAACACTTCAACAATACGTTACGCTTAGTTAGATACTATGTAAGATGTAAAAACACAGTTATCGTTTGTTAAATCATGTAACAAACTCAAAGATAAAATCTATTCAACCTTTATTCAGTGTTGTCATCTTGCCCCAGTACTCTCTCTCTCTCTCTGAGGCAAGATGACAATTTGTTAAGGTTATGAAAAATAAATTTATACTTTGTTATTTTTATTTGGAAAATTAAATGGAATTATATTTAGTACTACAAAGGACTACTCTAACACTTCATGTAAAATTAATTTTTTTATCTTTAAAAAAAATTAATAAATAGCAAAAATTGTTAACATAGTAATCATGCCCCGGTCTCCAATACATGCTTAGAAAGTCTATGTATTATATTTTAGTGATACTTGGTATGAGCTTTGGTATAGCCACAATATATTTTTAATACTACTAATTTATTTCCTAAAATGTCAGTATCTTTGTTTTTACTGCCAAGTTTCTGAATAAAAATTACCGTTTTTATCAAAATTTCGAAGAAAGTCAAGATATTCAATTGTTTTTTTTTTAAAGAAAAAATTTCTAGGCAATGAAATATAAAAAAAATCTAGAGCATTAAAATAAAGGTACGATTTTGTAAGTAAAACATCACTTTTTGTGGTTTTATATGTTATAAAAGAAAAAAAAATACAGGTACCTAATCAACACCATGTATACGCAATCACTTTTTGCAGTATAATTTTTCAAATCCTTATACTTCTAAACGTATTGCACACATTAAACAAGCTATGTTATAGTATATTAGCAAAATTATATAGATTGTGTGACACATTTTTTTTAATTATGGAGTCTTTTTGTTTTTTAAGATAATGTTCCTTTGAAAAATGAAATATTGCTCGTTTTGCGTTAACGGGAACGTTCCGGTTCCCTTAATAAACTTTTATACAAAAGAGCCTTTGTTTTCTTTTGATAAAATTCGATTTCATTTATTTTCATGTTCCATTAGGACATCTATTAGCCATAGTAATTCTCTTTTGTATTTCAATAGCATAATCGTTTATGTTGTTAAATTTCGAATTTAACAAGTGAAACTGTCAAAACAATTTTGAAAATGATCTTTCTCTAAAGAAAATAAGGCTTGTCTTCGGGCGGTGGGTGTTCGTGCAGTCATATCGATGTCATCAGCAAAATCCAACAACTGCATTGATTTATTAAATATATTTCCTCTGGTATTAATATTTGAACCTCTTACCAATTTTTCAATGCTATATTAAAGATAAGACACGCTTGCGTATCTCCCTGTTGAACGCCCTTTTTTATTCCCAGTGGCTCCGAAAGAACATTCTGAGCTTTGACCACGATCTTGGTTTCGCTTAATGTCAGACTTATTAGCTTTAAGGGGATGGTGGACTTTGAAATTGGCGAAAATCGTCCAAATTATGGAAAAAAATTTTGTTTGTGAATTATGATCTTCGTGTGTTCACTGAACCATATGCAAGAAACCGCATGTGTCTAAATAATTTTATTAAAAAGTTATAAGCATTTAAAAAAATTTAAATGGACATAAAAATGTAAACAAAAGCATGTGCTTAGGTTGTCAAAATTTTTTGAGTGTTTTTTTTAAATATTAGAATTAATATTTTTGTGTTTTAACAACTGCACGTTTTAACTGCAACCTTTAACTGCTTTATTACTGTTTGTTTACTTCCACTTGTTTTCATAAGTCGAAAGTATTGCCTTTTTTAAAATTACACATCTTTGATTGCTGTCTGTTTCTTAGTAATATTTATCTTTACGGAATCAAATTTTTTGTATCTAAAAGCCACAAAAAAGCTTCAAAAACATATACAATTGTTCTGTATTTGTTTACAATGGATGCTATTAGTCGGCGCTATCAAAAACCTAAAGGTAGGCCATCAAAAAGAAGGAGTTTGTGTGCATCCAAAGTACAAAATTGATGGGAAAAAAATCACATGCAAAGTGATTCTGATTATACTATGTGTGCTAAAAACTCTGATATTTTGCTTGCTGAAAATTCACTTATTATGGATACAGAAATCTCTATTAGTGATGAAGGTTCACATGCTGGTGAAAAGGAACTATATTTGAATGCAAGTCTTAGCAAACTTCAGATGTTTCCTTCAACATCAACTTTTTGTACAAGTGAGAAAAGTACATATGTTTTGATGAATAATGATATGTGGTCTGCTCTTTTATCTAACACAAAATGTGATGAATGTGATATGTGCTCATTGGATGTCGAATGTAATAGTGCTTATGGTTTTTCTACAAAAATAGAGCTAAAATGTAAAAGCTGCAGAAAAATATTTAATTCTGTATTCTCCAGCCCTCGAGATGATGATAGCAAATGTTTCGATGCAAATAAAAGCTCGTTGAAGCTTTTTCTTAAGATTGGGAAAGGCCATGCAGCATTAGAACTTTTCTCTATGGCTATTGGTATTCATGCAATGGATAAGAAAACTTTCTCAAAATGTTTACACAAATTGTATGAAGAAAAGTGTAGTTTCAAAGAAGACATTCTTGAAATTTCCCGAAAAGTAGTCCGAAAACACCATGAAGATTTGCTCGGCACTGCTAATGGTGTTATAGACATCACCGTTTCATATGATGGAACATGGCAGAAACGGGGACATTCGTCACTGTATGGGATAGGAATCGTTATCGACATTTTGACTGGGCTCATTATTGATTACGAAATCCTTTCCAAATACTGCCCAGAATGCACTACCGCAAAAAGGGATTTGGGAGAAAATAGTGCTGAGTACTCCATATGGTACAAATCCCACCAAGAAGAATGCAGCGAAAATTATGTAGGATCTTCTAATGCCATGGAGGTTAAAGCTGCAGAAATTCTATGGAAAAGATCCATTAAAAATTGTGGTATGCGATATGTGAGCATCTTGTCAGATGGTGATGCCAAGACCTATCAGCATTTATCATCATTAAATGTGTATGGTAACTGCATAAAAATTGCAAAAGAAGAATGCATTAACCACGTGGCAAAAAGGCTTGGCACAGGACTCCGTAACAAAATTTTAGAGTGGCGGAATAAAGGTATCACTATTGGTGGGCGGAAAGAGGGCAACCTCAAAGAAAACACCATTGTGAAACTGACTAACTTTTATAGAAAAGCTATAAAAGACAATGCGCCAGATGTAAGAAAAATGAAAAGCGCAATTTTAGCTTCATTGTTTCATTGTTCATCTACAGATAAAACTCCAAAACATAGTAAATGCCCTACTGGTTCGACATCATGGTGCTTTTACCAGAGGGCATTGGCTAAAAATGAGAACCCTATGTCCCATTCACTGATGAAAACTAAGCTGTCGGAACAAGTT
Source organism: Trichonephila clavipes (assembly GCA_019973935.1). Classification (NCBI taxonomy): domain Eukaryota; kingdom Metazoa; phylum Arthropoda; class Arachnida; order Araneae; family Nephilidae; genus Trichonephila; species Trichonephila clavipes. The sequence continues at coordinate 191,304 of BMAU01017002.1, read as the reverse complement.
CTGGAAAAATAATACTTCCAGTATATCAAAGGCTTGTAAACGATGAGCTTTTTAGAAAGATGCAGCGCGGGAAAAACTCAGAATGCCAACGAAAGCATCCATAGTGTTATTTGGAAAAACTGCCCAAAAGAAACTTTTGTTTCTAAAAAGCGACTTGAAATGGGTGTTATATCTGCCATAGGTGGATATAATTTTGGCTGCTTCAATAGTTTAGCTATTGAGCACAATGAGTTAAGTTCTGTATCTGTGGACATTTCGCATAAACATGATAAACGACGTTTAGCGTAGAGTGAAAAAAATAATTCTAGTGATTGGAGAAAGAAAAGAATAATCAATAAATTGGCTAAATCATCCAAAATTACAAAGAACATTAAAAAAGAAGGGGAAACATATGGTGTTGGTAAATTTTAAATGTTTTCTTAGTAAATTAATATTTATTTGCACTAACATTGAAAACATTTTACCGAAAAACTACCATGTGAAACCAATGCATTTTATTATAAATTTTTTTTCTCTCTTCAAATTATGCTTGTAAATAAATAATCTAGTATAAATATGTATGTTATTAAATAAAATGGATGCTTAATATCAGAACAACAATTATGAAAGGTAAGTGGAAAAACATTTTTAAAATGACTTTTTCTCAAAACTTTGTTTTTTCAGATTTACGTGCTTTTAAAATGTTCCATGCGTCTCAATTTTTGAGCAAATTGCTTGAAATTTCTCGTGAAGAATACTGATAAGTACATAAATAAATCTGGGGATCCATTTAAAATTTTGACTTTATTTAGATAGTTAAATTTCATTTTTATTGTACAAAATCTGTTATTTTACAGAAAATTAAGTGCAAATAAACAAAAATTTTTTTTAAAAAATTAACCGGTGCATTAAATTGCTAAATAATACCCACTTATGTGTAACGTGTACTAATAAACATTAATAATGTTAGACGAAGTCAAAAAATAAAAAATTGAAACGAATGGAATGTTTTGAAAAAATTTAAAAATTATTAATTTTTTTAAATTTAAAAAAAAAATTAATTGAAATTTTTTTTAAAGAATATAGTTGATCTTGTTGTATTCCAGTGTATATGCTCATAAATTTTCATTACTCTTACTTAATAATTAAAAAAAAAGTTTTTGAAAGTCCACTGTCCCCTTAATAAATTATCAGGGATTTTAAACTCTTTGATGGCTGAACTAAGAGACTTTATGTTAATGCTATCATAAGCAGTTTTAAAATCAATAAAGATGTGATGCGTGTCAATTACAAATTCCCTTGTTTTCTCCAAAATCTGACGAATGTTGAATATCTGCTCTGTTGTGGATCTTCATTTCCGAAATTCCTTCTGGTAGTCTCAGACTATATTTTCCAGTAGTGCACAAAGTATGTTGAATAGAATATTTGAAAATACCTTATAACTTGTACAGAGCAGACTGATTTCTTTATAATTAGACGACTCATGTATATCTTTTTTCTTGTGTATTACACAAGTTCTACTCATTTTCCATTTCTTAGGGATTACCTCCTGTTCCGAAATTGCTGGAATCAAGTCATAAACTTTCTAAAGTTTATTTTCCAAAATTTTTCAGTAGCTCAGATGGAATAGCGTCAGGGATGGGAGCCTTATTGTCTTTAAAGTATCCGAATACGTTAGGAAGCGTGATTTTAAAAAAAGAGCACAAATGGATAAATTTCATGATATTTAGTGTCACTTAAATTATAATTCTTGTATAAAATGTTTTTAAGGATATTATGAATATATATATATATATATATATATATATATATATATATATATATATATATATATATATATATATATATATATATACAGGGTGATTATAAAGAAACTTCTGCACTTCTAGCGCCTGTTCTATTTAACCGATCAAGATGATATTTCAAATATAGTTCTTTTGAGATATGGGCTCGAGATTCTGTGAATGGCAACAAAGTTGCGCTCGCGGTTACGGTTATAGTGACAGAAACTCGAAATTTTCGAATGGCAACGCCTACGTTTTACCATCGCAAAATGTTCAGCGCATGCGAAAACCCTAAATAGCGTTGAAGCGGCACCGATATGTCCGAAGACCGACGTGTTATACACATACAAACAGTTCTTCAAGGCGCTCGGAGGAATAACGCATACGACAGAGACAAGACACTGCTCAATGATGAGAACACATAGAGAAAAAAAAATCTGTATTAATTTCAAACATTTTCCACATGAGTGCCATCACAGGCAATTACGCATTGCATGCGGGAGACGGTGGACAATATCGCTGCACCCAACATGGCACGAGGGATGTTTCCAATCTCACGCCGTATGGAATCCTTTAAGTCCGACAATGTTTGAGGATTGCACAGATAAACTGTGGATTTGAGATAGCCCCAAAACCAGAAATCCATAGCCGTCAGATCTGGGGATCGCGCAGGCCACGGAAAAGGATAATAGCGTGAGATGATGCGATAATCAAAATGCTGATCCAGGAGCCTTTTAACAGACCTCGCTATATGTGGAGGTGCGCCATCTTGCATCCAAACAATGCCATTGAGTGCATTTCGCCGACGCAACTCCGGTAAGACATAATTTTTCAGCATGGCTGCATACCGAGAGCCCGTTACAGAACATGTTGCAGGGCCAGTCGGGGTCGTTTCCTCAAAGAAGAACGGGCCCAGAACAAATGTAGCTGTAATGCCGCACCACACAGTCACTTTGGCGTCAAATAATGGTACTGGCGCCACAGCGTGAAGATTCGTCTCTCCCCAGAGCGCACAATTCTTTGTGTTAATGCTGCCATTTAAGGTGAAATGCGTCTCGTCCGTCCATAGTATGCGAAGTGGCCAGTCGTTATCCGCATCATATCGTAACAAAAATTCATTTGCGAAGTCCAGACGTTGTTGTGGGTCACCCGGCTCCAACATCTGGACGCGCTTGAACCGATAGGGAAACATGTGAAGTACCGAGCGCAAGAGCTTGCGGACCGTTGAGTTCGGAATATCCAACACGCGCGCTATGCCTCTTGCGGTTTCTCTGTGTCCTGCAGTCACTGTGTATGGTGCACTTCCATGACAACGTCCTCAGAAACAGTTGGCCGTCCGGAGCGAGGTTTGTTACAGGTGCAGCCTGTATCTTCGAATTTCCGCACTAAATCACGCAGAGCTTGCAGAGTACCTGGGCCGCGTCGTTGTCGATGATTGCGGTGATACACACGCAAGGCTTCCGCAGCGTTCATCCCATTTTGGTAATAGACTTTGATCAATTCACCGCGAACTTTCCCAGGAAGAACCCTATCGTCGGCATGTGCGAGTTCCCGAATGACGACTTCGCATACCCGCTTGGTATTTTATAGGTTTCCTACGCTGAATATCTGGCGACCGGCGTTCTGTGATTGGTATCTTGACTCTGTCATATGCAAATTTATTGCATGCGCCCATATCGTGTTTTATTGGCCGGTTTTCAGAACTCTTTTTTGTGTTCGCATAACACGTCCGTTTGTAGACATATCGGTACCGTTTTAACGCTATTTAGGATTTTCGCATGTGCTGAACATTTTGCGATGGTAAAAAGTGGGTGTTGCTATTAGAAAATTTCGAGTTTCTGTCACTATAACTGTAACCGCGAGGGCCACTGTGTTGCCATTCACAGAATCTCGAGCGCATATCTCAAAAGAACTTTATTTGAAATATCATCTTGATCGGTTAAATAGAACGGACGCTTGAAGTGCAGATGTTGGCAAAGTTTTTTTATAATCACCCTGTATATATATATATATATATATATATATATATATATATATATATATATATATATATATATATTATTTAAATACAATATTTTGGCAAACAATTAACTTAAAAAAACCTTTTTTTTTCAAAACGTGCTTCTTTTATAAAAAATGCTTCCTTAATAAAAATATTTTGCTTTTATAAAGTACAGACTTCTCTCGAGAATCTGTACTAGAATTTTTGAAACATTCACATTACATTCAGAGTTACCACTAATTAAAATAATTACCGGTGTTTTTCCCCTCCATTGTAGAAAAATATGGATAAATCCACTTCTAAGTTATCGATTTCAAAAATTGTAGTTCAGCTTCTGTACAGAGGTCTGAGCTATATACAGGAAAAATTGTATTGCAATAGAAGCATTTTTCACAAAAGGAGCATGTTTTGAAAATTGGTCATTCTATGTTCATTTTTTGTCAAAATCTTGTATTTAAACAATTTTTATTGCAATATTATACTTACAACAATTATTATATACGTTTTGTAATCTAAGTGATACTAAATATCATAAATATTATCAATTTATACCATTTTGCAAAATCAGGGTTCCGAACGTAGTCGGATACCTTACGTTTATTTACGGTTTCAATGGATTCCTCCAGTGATGTTGATTCAATTACACTTAGAAGTTTCCGTGCTTCCTGCAAGTGCTTTAGAGTCACCATCATCACTGTTAATTCTTCCAACTCTGTCTACTTAAGGTATCCGACTACGTTCGGAACCGTAATTTTGAAAAGCGCATAAATGGATAATTTTCATGATATTTAATGTTACTTAGATCGGAATACATGTATAAAATTGTTTTAAGGACATTTTGACAATAAGAAATTTATTTAAGTACAATATTTTGGCAAAAGATTAACTTAGAATAATCTTTTTTCAAACGTTCTCTTTTTGTGAAAAATGCTTCTATTATAATAATATTTTGCTTGTATATAGCTCAGACCTTTCTACAGAGGCTCAACTAGAATTTTTGAAATACATAACATAGAAGTGGCTTTATTCATATTTCACGACAATAGAGGGGAGCAATTTTAAAAAGAAAACGCCAATAATTATTTCAATTGGTGGTAACTCTGAAAATAATGTGAATTTTTTAAAAATTCTACTTCGGTCTCTGTAAAGAGGTCGGAGCTATATACAGAAAAAAATATTATTATAATAAAAGCATTTTTCACAAAAGGAGAACATTTTGAAAAAGGTTATTCTGAGTTAATTTTTTGCCAAAATATTTTTTTTTGTCAAAATGTAATTAAAATAATTTTATACATGTATTCTAATCTAAGTGACACTAAATATCATGAAAATTATCCATTTATGTGATTTTATAAAATCACGGTTCCGAACCTAGTCGAAAACCTTAAGGTATTCGACTACGTTCGAAACCATGATTTTGCAAAAGCATATAAATGTATAATATTTATGATATTTAGTGACAGTTAGATTAGAAATGTATATACAATTTTTTAAGTTTATTATTACAATAAAAAATTAGTTAAGCACAAGATTTTGACAAAAAAGGAACATAGAATGACCAATTTCAAGAATATTCTCTTTTTGTGAAAAATGCTTCTGTAATAATAATACTTTGCCTGTGCATAGCTCAGACCTCTAGTTAGAGGCTCAACCAGAATATTTGATATATATAAATTAGAAGCGGGTTTATCCATGTTTTACGACAACAAAGGGGATAAATTTTAAAAGAAACACCGATATTTAATTCAATAGGCTGTAACTCTGAAAATAATATGATATTTTTTTTAAAAAAATAATAGTTCAGACTCTCTGGAGAAGTCTTTACTTTATATAAGCAAAATATTCTTGTTTAAGAAGACATTTAAAAGGAGAAAATTTTGAAAAATGTTTATCTAAGTTATTTTTTTAATATTTTACTTAAATATATATTTAATTATTTTATTTAAATTTTTTTTGTCAAAATGTCCTTAAAACAATTTTATACATGTATCGTAATCTAAGTGAGAATTAATATCATGAAAATTATCCATTTATGCGTCTTTTTAAAATCACGGTTCCGAACGTAGTCGGATACCTGAAGGAAAAAAATGACTTTTTCATCTCAAGATTTTTTTAAATTGTTTTATTTTTAAAAAAATATCTTTTTGTTTCCTTATTTAGCACTATGCCCTTTCTCCTACAAAAAAGTAGTGTTTTTAAGACCCGTGAAACTTGTAAAAATTGCAAATCTCTACATAAGAAAAACTGTAAATCCAGTATCTTCCAAACACGCGCGCTTCTTAATTTACCCGTTAAGGAGAAAGAAAGTAAAGACATAGATGCTATAAACTTCAAAAGCACGTTTCTTAAAATTGTCCTAAATTTTACATTCCCTTACGCTCCGGGCATTACTGATACTTTATTTTTTTGAAAGTCTTTGGCGATCTTGGGAGATTTGGCATCGTAAAATTTTGGTCACGATGCATAATAAAATGCATCTGTTTGAAGATACCTTTGAAAATTTTTTGCTTGGATAATATTAATTTCGGCGAAACTGTAGTAAAATACCTATTACTCTGACATATCCTTAATTAGATGATTGTCTTGGTTCATTATATACATAAATAATATGAAATCTCTTTTCACACCGTTGAATATATATTAATGTTTCCTCTTTATTATTGAAGAATTTAAAACTTATAAACTGTTTTGGAGAGTCACTGAACATTTTAACAGGATTCATTATTATTTTTCAGAATTTCTTTTCAATTATGCAGTATTTTGAAATAATAATACAACTAGAAATATTTAGAATGTGTTGAGAAACAAACAATAAAGAACTAAACTGTTTAAATCAGTGTTTCTCAAACTGTAGGGCGTGTCCTCTTAGGGTGGCAAGATAACCCTACGAGGGAGCGCAGGCCTCATAAAAAGTCGAAAACAAAAGTCTATTTAAAATTATTAATTAACTGAAAGAAAATAAATAGAATACATGTTGACATAATAAGAAATAAAATACGTTTTTGCATTGATGCAATACACTTATAAATGTATTAGTACTGCATAGTGTATTTTATAATTAACTTAAAATTACTAAGCTAAGAACTATTTTAATAATTACCAGTCACCCGATGAGCTTCTTATATATAAAATTATATTAAGCAATTCACACTTATCTTTATAATTTATAAGGTTTATAGTTAATCCTTTAAATGCCGGTTAAGGTATCCGAATACATTCGGAACCGTGATTTTGCAAAAGCGCATAAATGAATAATATTTATGATATTTAGTGTCACTTAGATTAAAAAATGTATATAAAATTGTTTTAAGTATATTATTACAATAAAAAATTATTTAAGTACAAGATTTTGACAAAAAATGAACATAGAATGACCCATTTTCAAAACATGCTCCTTTTGTCAAAAATGCTTCTATTACAATAATATTTTTCCTGTATATAGCTAAGTCATCTGTACAGAGGCTCAGCTAGAATTTTTCAAATATATAACTTAGACATGGGTTTATCCATATTTTACGACAACAGAGGGGAGAATTTTTAAGAAAGAAACGCTGATAATTATTTCAATTGGTTATAACTTTGAAAATAATGTGAATTTTCTTTAAAAAAATATTTCAGACTCTCTGGCGAAATCTTTACTTTATATAAGCAAAATATTATTATTTTAGAAGCATTTTTTTTATAAAAGGAGAACATTTTGAAAAAAGGTTACTCCAAGCTAATTTTTTGCTAAAACATTGTATTTAAATATTTTTTTTTGTCTAAAGTCCTTATAAAACAATTTCATACATGTATTCTAATGTAAGGGAAACAAAATATCTTGAAAATTATCCAATTATGCGCTTTTTTAAAATCAGGGTTTCAAACGTAGTCAGACACCTTAAAAATTATGCGATTTGCTCCATGATGCCACCATTGAACACATTTGTGAGCGTATGCAGTGTATTGGGGGAGGGAGGTAGAAAAGGAATAAATAAGCGAAAAATTGTTTGAAATGAGTAAATATTTCGCAAACGCTGTCAAGATATTTTTATTACATTCCAAAGCCTTCGGAATACTTTTATGTGTAGAAGTTCACAGAAAAGCTCGTACTTCTCTAGGAAAGCCGTAGATATACTACCAGGGCACACACATACTGGCTTAGCGAAACGTTTATATTCGCCAGCGGCACTGGTAAAGTTGGATTGTGGGTTTCCCGGTACAAAATATAGTCTAATTGAATTAAACACATTATTGTGTGGATGAAAGGAGGGGGGTACGAGATGAAAATTATGATTGAATATTTGGTCGCAAATATTGAAAGTTTGAGAAGGCACTGTTTTAAATTCTCGCAATGGGCGCAATTCATGCGACGTCATATTCACATGATAATTATTAACTACGTTCCAAAACGCATGTGATGTAATAGTCATACGATAAAAGTAGTCAGTAATTTGTTTCCAGCTAATAAGTTCATGCGCTTCGTTGTTGCGAAGCTTTGGTCTTTTCAGAATTTTTCTCTTAAAACATGCATGTTTCTCGAAATAATAACGCACAATGTATACAGAATACATTGTATTTAAAATTATATGCTTAAAAAAAGATTATTTTTAAAAGAAAAAATATCGGATTTTTACGCGCAGGGTATCTTATACCCAAAGGTGTTTACAATCTGTTTTTACAGTAAATTTTGCATACAAATGTGAAAAAGAAACACAAGTAGTAAATACAATAAGTTTGTTACACTTTTCACGCGTAAATTTAGTTTTTCAGCTATTTTATTAGGACATTCATTTTACATTGTTTATACACTCCTTTGGTCTTCGTCACAAGAAAGAGTGCGATGTTTTCCCTGTATCTTATTTTTTTTTCAATTCATACTATTAGCTCACTTTCTTTAGAAATATATTTATTTATATATGTATTTATCTTGTTCAAATGTTCAATCGTTAATAAAATACTTACTATTCCTCCAATCAAGCTCAAATAATTTTTTTAAACTTTGTAACTGCTCCCGCCACACAGCTGTGAATCGGCATCTTTATTGGCATTTTGCACCTGCATCCTTAAAGTTATTGCGTCGAGCGCCTTGAATCAAACGGCAATCCCCATTTTCCCGACTAGTAGTTGATGGCACAGGGTGGTACATAAAATCCGTTTTAATCTGTGCTGTCATTAGAAGAGTCTCAATAGCATTTTCATCCCTTGAACTCGGCATTAAGAGAGTATTTTGCAATGTTTTTCCATGCTCGATATTCTCTCATGTACTCTAATTTAGATTTGACAGTAGCACTTGCTGAATTTGCTCTAGTTTTATGTGGGGTATTTTTGTCACTTTTTCGACTAGATTTGCTGCTAGTTTTTCTTTTATTTTTTTTCCTTCGCGAAACTCTTTTCCTCTTTGTGTTTTTGATTTAGGCATTCTGACTAGAATTAATTAATAGTTGAACACAAATGAGAATTAAAAAAAGCAAATTAGCCACCGAACACATCGTCATGTAGCCAACAATCTAAGGAAAAAATTCAAAAAGGCACGCTATTGCAGCGAGAGCTTTTTCGTCTACACCGTAATGCATACGCTGCAGCTCATACGATCGTTGACAAATGTTTCCAGATCTGGGGGAAAAGAAACCCCAATCGGAAGGTGGGCAGTCATCCAACTTTTTCACGGATATGACACAAGTCACGTGGTGTCCTCATTCCCCCTTTTCCTTCCACTCGCTATCTCCTCACCATGGTGATGATTCGGGATTGATTGGCGGGAAGACCACTTCCGTTCACTTTTTCACCCTAACGTAAAACTGGACACTTCAAAAAGAACATTTAAAATAATAGAGAAACCTTTGAAGATTTATTTATATTTTTTACATGTGTTCTATATGTGGAACTTTGTTTAAACTGCGTACACTAATGCGACAATACAGTTCCTGTCACACTCTATTCAACACGGTACTATCAACGTTATTGGCAGCCTGTGTTATTCCTTCGAACAGTTTGCTACATGACAGAACCAAAGGAAAAAAAAACCTGGTCATATGTAAAACAATCAAATTTTCGAATAACGCGGACGACATGAAATTGATAATGTGCACTATCAATAACGTTGATAATGCCGTGCCGTTGTGGCAGGAACAACGATATTGCATTCATGTAGGCCGTGCAACCGAGGTTTCACTCGTTGAACTCCTGTAAAGTAGGTAACATAAACTTGAATTTTTTTGTATGCTTTCTCATGTTCTCTTTTTCTGTATTTGTCTTAAGATATCCGACTACGTTTGGAACCGTGATAATAAAAAGCGTATAAATGGATAATTTTCTTGATAGTCAGTGTCACTCAGAATAGAATATATGCATAAAGTGTTTTAAGGACAGTTTGACAAAAAAAAATTAATTAAATACAATATTTTGGTAAAATAATTAACTTAGAATAATCTTTTTCAAACGTTCTCTTTTTGTGAAAAATGCTTCTATTATAATAATATTTTGCCTGTATATAGCTCAGACCTCTCTACAGAGGCTCAACTAGAATTTTTGAAATATATAGCTTAGAAGTGGATTTATACATATTTTACGACAACAGAGGAGAGCAAATTTAAGAAAAAAACGCGAATAATTATTTTAATTGCTGGTAACTCTGAAAATAATGTGAATTTTTCAAAATTTCTAGTTGATCCTCTGTAGAGATGTCTGAGCTATTTACAGGGAAAATATTATTATAATAGAACCATTTTTCACAAAAGGAGAACATTTGGAAAAAAAGATTATTCTAAGTTAATTTTTTGCCAAAATATTATATTTAAATAAATTTGTTTTAACAAAATTCCTTAAAACAATTTTATGCATATATTCTAATCTAACTGACACTAAATAACATGAAAATTATCCATTTATGCGCTTTTGAAAATCACGTTTCCGAACGTGGTCGGATACCTTAAGTGTTTCCACTATTGCACTTCGAAATACGGGAGATAATTATGAATAATTCTGGAGATTATAAGTCACCCTAGTCCGCGAACTTTAATTTAAATTAGTGAATAGTTGCAATAACTCTTAGCTTGCTTCTATTCTATTGAAAACAGGCATAAATTCAAAATGCCGTAATATTCATTTTACTATATCTAAAAAGTCTTTTTTTCTGATAATCCAGAAAATATATTTATCCCCGCCTAAACTAAACATAAGTATGTTACCCATTCGGTATATTGTTTAGTGATGCTAATTGCTGCACTGTAGGGCTTATGTCTGAATCCCGGAGAAGTTAGTTTATAAATGTAAAGTGCTTTTGCGGCATGGATCACTAAATGGATCACTCACTTGAGCTTTTCGTGAGATTTAAAGCTCCTAACCACATCCAGGTATTTTGTTCATAAAAATTGGGTTGGAACCAAGCTCAATCATACTGCCACCTGTATTGTGCTCAATGATACGACAAATGACAAGCTTACATCTAGCCTTTTGCCAAGACGAATTTCGTGGGTCTCAATCTGATATCGTTAGACAGACAAATAGAAGTATAATGTGCATTGGAAAATATGTGTAGTTTACTAAAGAAGTTGTCACAACCCGTCGGTCGTAGGTATGATAGGGTTCGGGGAAGAAACAGACATTATCTTCGAAGCACTACTTTTTTTCAACTTTTAATGCTAAAATTCCCTTTAATAAGTAAACCCGACGAGTAGTGATAATTATTAATCCTAAGTTAAATATCAATTATATTGAAGCATTTATTTGGATTAGTATCTTGCACGATCCTGCTTCCAGCTTGCTAACTCGTTCAGCCGTAAAGTGAACATTCTCTATTGTTCTGTGGATTCTTCAACTTGATCAGGGGTACTCAGCCTTTTTTTCTGTTAGGCCGCATACATATATATGTCAGCTATTTCATGCGGGCCGCTCACGTATGCTAATTATTTTACGTGGGCCGCAATATGAGAATAAATGGTGGAGGCGTGTGTGGGGGGGGAGAAATGCTTTAAGACCAAGATAACATTGGTAATTTAAAATGTCGAAAATTGATCAAAATATTCTAACTTCTATTTGCTTTTCTTAATTATTATTTTTATATGTATATTTTTTATTTTTGTCACTAAAAATAAATCAGAAGTTAATTAAGTTCTGCATCAGTAAACGGTTTTATATGAATACCAATAATATAACAAACTTCATAGGATGTCTTTGTTACCGCTGTGATATTAAAACTGACAAAAAGCTTTGTTGCTGTTGCAAAGACTATTCAAGAAAGCCTACTTATCACCTCTTCAAAGAGATCTTTGTGGAAAAGTGTCATTGAATCATTTCTGTTTTTTTGGTATTTTTTTAAATACAGCACTTTCGTGAAAAATCAAACAATTACTGAACTTTTTTTTTTTTTTTTCACTACCAAATAGTCAACCTCCCAATCTTCTTGAAACGACATATTTTCTCGAAATATTTTTCACTTGCAAGATATGAAAGATAGAAAAAAAATTACTTCCAACCATAAAATGGTCGCTACTCCACTGTTACCTGTTATTTCTAACCGTAACCGCTCCAAATAGAAAAAAGAATATCAATTCGTACCCGAGCGACACCGACAGCAAAAAGCAAAATTGGTATATTTGATTTCCTGACAAAGAATTTCCCACCAAATTTTTAATACAATATTCTTAAACAAGTATATTTCTCAGAGCAATGGGCCATGATCAGGACACTTAAAAATGGTCGGTAGACAACATGCGGCTCGCGAGCCACTGATTGAGTATTGATTATCTAGATTTCATATTACTATGTAGGACCACCAGTCACTAATATTAGGGGCTTTCCGCTTACGATCAACTCTTAACCATTACCTCACCTCAACGACAGGCATTAAATAAATGTTTGTATTTACATAAAACCTAATCCTCTATATGGAAAGCCGTTTTCAAACAGTTAATATTGCAGTTAAAAATAGTATTTTCTCCAAGAGGAATAGTAAGTAGTTTCAAATTAGAATCACATACAAAATGAAATGATTAAATCATAAAAAAAATAAAATGATTTAAAATAACACAGCAAAACTTGCTCTCGTTTTTTAAATTATTTTAAGGATATAACATTTCTAATTTTTTTTTAAATTTAAGGGTCTCTTAAAAACTAATTATTAATGAGTTTATTTGTAAAGAAAATTTAAGATATATTAAGTCAAAATAAAACCCCTTTCATTTGTATAATGTTTAAGCCATGATTTTATTACCACTATTTCATAGTAAATGAACTTCTGCACTATAAAACAGAAGTTCACTCATTTCTAACTTTCGGAAACTTTTAACTCGTTAAAATTCTGTCTGTATCATAGGCAATCTGATCGTAATTAAAAGCTTATCCCGATTTCAAGTTGTTTTAAATTAGTTTTATTTATCTCGAAAAGTATGTGAAACCTTTTTACTTCTTTTACAACCTTTCACACACTCGATGAGACAAAAGGGTGGTGAATGAAAAAGAGAATCACGGAACCGTCGTATGCAGAAAGTCAATCGAATTTCCTTTAGTTTTACAGAAAGGGGTAGATAAACAATAGAAATGCTCTTACACACTGGGAGGCATAGATTTCACCTCTTAATTATTCGCTTCAATTAATGCTAATTAAAGCCTCTGTGGATAATTATTCATTGTTTCGTAGTTCGTTACCAACGTGTAATGAAGCTGTAAATTACTGTAGTAACCAAAGATAGACTGAAACAAAATATAAATTACAGGATTTAATTAGAGTGGAAATTGTGTTGTGAAAAAAAGTCATATCAACACTAGATAGTTTAGATTATGTATTTTAGATTGATGATAATACATATAGAACTATTTTTGCCAATTTTTTAATAAGATATAGCTTTGTGATCTGTTAGGCATATTTTTAAGGGATAAAATTTACCCTCAACATTTTATATTAAGCTATGATTATACTTGTATTTTAGAATAATATTTATTTTTATCCGATTTATAATGTCTCCTATTTCTTTCTTTCACAACACTTTTTGGGTTAGAACAGAGTTTGTCAAATTGTGGGGCGCTCTTGCCTAAGGGGGTATGATAATTCTACGAGGGGGGCATGAGTGTATTGGAAAATTGAAAATAAAAAAAGTTGTTTAAATAAATTATTAGTTTACTGTAAGTAAATAAACAAAATACATTCTGACATAGTAAAAATAAAATTAACATTTGCACTAGTATAATACACTTATAAATTTATCAGTATTGCACAATGTATTTTATAAATAATTTAGCAATACTAATTTAAGAACAAGTTTAATAATTATCAGTGCCCCATAGGCTTGTCATCGATAAAATTATATACAAAAAATAACACTTATCTTAATAATTTCCATGATTTATAAATAATGCCTTAATTGCCGATTACAAGTTACGTGATTCGTTTCCTAATGCCACCGTGTTTCACGTAGACGAGCGTATGTGATGTATTGGGGGAAGGAATAAGTTAGGAAAAGTCCTCTGAAATAGGTAAATCCTTCGGAACTTTGTCCAGATCCTTTAATTGTATTTCAAAGCCTTCGGAATAATTTTATGGATAGTGGAGCGTAGAAAAGATAGTACTTCGTAAAAACGTGTATATGCATCGGATGCAATTATTGTTTTGGATGAGCAAATATACGCCGTTGGCACTTTAAAAAATTCCTATATGTAGCTGTAGTGTCAGAGTGTAGTATTAATGAATTCACTGCATTATTATTAGTATGGAGAGGATCATGCTATAAATTATAGTTGAATATTGGGTCGCAAGTATTGAAGTTTGAGAAGCACTAGATTAGAAAAATGTTTCAATAAGAACACATTTTACATCCAATATACGAGGTAGGATTCAAAAGTTTCCGGATTGAGTATATAACTTAAAAAAAACTACTAATTAAAAATTACTTAAACATATCATTCGAAATAAAACCGTTAAGCAACACAATTTTACCATCACTTGTAAAAATCGTCGAAGCCTTTCTGGAATCCATTTTTTGCCTAGTCCTTTAATTCAGTCTGCGATAAACTTTTAACTTTATCTGCAGATTGAAATCGACTTGCTACGAGCAACGTGCTGATTTAGGAAATAAGCTAAAATGACCGGGGATCAGAGGGATAAGGAAGGTGTAGCGAAACAGTATGCTCCAGCTTTTAAAGAAACTCTGGGACGAGCAGAGATCAGTGTGCAGGAGCGTTATTATGTAAAGCCCCCATGACTACACATCCCACAATGTTGATATTTTCCTTAGGATCGACGTACGCAAATGACACAGGAGCCCCATTTACATGGAAGCCGGCATAATACCGGCAATTTCGAAATGCGGATGAAAGCCGGGATTATACCGGTATTTTTTTTTCGACCCGTTTACATGAGAATCGGGTGCGTTTACATAAGAATCTGGTGATTGGTTCATAGATTCACGTGATCATAAAATGTAACCATGAAAACAACTAGAATTTTTAGCGCGATTATCATGAAGAGGACATGTGATTATGTTTTCGTTTTTTTACCGCCAAACATTTCTTTGTTTACTATTATTTATGCTCTTGCACATTTAAACTATACCCGCTAAAATTCCGTATTTGACTATACGTCGATGTTCGATTATAGTAAAAGATGTCGATTGTCGGAAAAAAAAACTTTTTTTTAATAACCCGGTAAAAAAATCCCAGTGTTTAGTAAACGTGGATAAGAATGACATTTATTTTCAATACCAACCATTTAGAAACCGTCGAAACCAAAAACCGAACTCTCTTTGTACTTTGTGTTCACATAAGAAACTACTAAACAGATCGAATCGGCTACTGGTCCGATATATTTTGAAAAATCGCCAGTTTGGCGCGATTTTGTGTGTTGTGTTTTGGAGTAGAAACCCTACGATGTTTGGCAAGAAAAAACTTGGCGGGATAAGTGGCCGAACAATCCAAAGGGACTTTGGACAGATGTTTACAGGAATGGAATTTTTTGTTTGTTTTAAATTAAATTATATAGAGAACATACATAAAAAAAAGATAAAATATATTTAGTTAGCTTAATGTTTTTTATTTGTTTTACACATCTTCAGAGAAGTTAAAAGAGATACTTCTGTATTTAATTATCTAAAATAAGAACACAAAAATCTTATATGTAATCATACATAAACTATTAAAACAAGTATATATATATATATGATTTATACCACTTTCAAACATCATAAATGAAAATTACATTTGTAAAATTATATATAAAAAATCATGTAACATTTTGAAAGTCTGTATTCGCAGTATTATTTTAGTAAAAATATATAATTTATCGAGAATTACATTCTGACTGTGGTAAAAAATTAAGGCATTAAAATGTGTGTATTATAGAATATAAAATTGCGTGCATATATTGAATATTAAATTCCTGTTCTCTTGTACATGATCAAAATAAAAAAAAGTCATTTTTAAATCCATAATTCTTTTAGTAGAAAAAAAATAATTATTAAATATGTGTGTGGTATCTATTAATTATATGAGGATTTCTTAACACATTTGTTTTCCAGAATTTGACTGATACAAGTTTTTCTGACACAGATGTACCTTTTTTTACTATGGATAACAAATAGGCATTTATTGGTATTTGCACAACTAAAATGTAAAATTTAATAATTTTGATAAATTTCAAATAAAGACTTTACACTTGTTATTGAAATATCAGCATTCTGTGTTAAAGAAATCTGTGCAACCCCAGCCTATGGATTTTTTTCATAAGTATTAAAGTCTAAATGCTCATATATATTGATATTATTCTGCTAATAAACTAAAGACCTAAATAAATTTGTCACATTGAGTTAGTTACAAATATTGACCCAAGAAGTATACTTAAATCAGTTCTATGATATTTATGGGAAATTAGGATCACAGGAGAAACCAAATACGACTTTACATATAGACATTTTCTGTAAGATGTTAACTTTCTGAAAGCAATGGAGAGAGAAATATTCAGAATTTTAATATAACCTTTTTCAACTCTCTATTTGCCCTTAAATGAATAACTTGACATTGTTGTTTACAATAATCTATATCCATGAAGAATTCAGTAAAAAAGGTAATTTCAAAGAAATTTTTTAAAAATAAGTGTTTCATCATCCACACAAAATCACTGATATTTTTGTGTAACATATGCTTACGGGACAAATCTGTGGTACTTGTATTGTATAATAATGACCAATTTCTTAAAATAAAAAAAACCGTCAAATGCTGCGATATACAGCCAATAGTAGAAACTGTCCCTGATCACGTTTGCACACAGTAACAATAAAAGTGATGTAATTGTTTGTTTTTTTAATTTGTTATGTATTTTTGCTTGGCGAAATCAGTCAGCAGTTTAATGCATGTTCCAAAATTTGTGGAATGGTACGAGTAGTGATGTAGCATTTCTTAGAGAAACTTTGAAGTAATTTAATATTTTGCTCATGTGTAATTTGGGAAACTGAGAAGTTTCGTGAAATTTAGGAATGCTCTGGTAAAATAATCTTGCTTACAATTAGTACACATTGTAATTAATTTATTAATAATAAACTTTGGTAACTTATCAAATTAATAATGATTTTTATTAATTTTCAAACATTTAATTTCAGAGTGAGAGTTCTGAATTTTTTTTTTCTGATGTCGTTTCATCTTCCATTTTTTTAAAAGTATTAATGTAATATATAAAATGATATTTCAGTTGCATATCAGTGATAACGAAATAACATGTCATGTATTTGTTTGTTTTATTCAACTTCTTTCTATAAGTTGCATGATTTCAGTATTCTAATTTGTTCTATGTAAATTCTGAAAGATGACTGTGTAGAAGTGGATTTTATAATTCTGCCATCTTGTAAGATCTGAAATTTCAAAATTCTTGTGATATTTCATTTAATCTAGACCCATACCATATATAATTTCTCAAAAATACTATGAAAAAAGTTTTGTAGCTTACCTATATACAAATGTTATAGGTTTTTGCTTTCTAGTTTCTGGTATATTTCACACTTTTGGCTGACTAAAAGACTAGTTTTTGCCATTAATTTCTTTGAAAACAAGAGAAGACCATTTCAAATATTACTTTTGTAAATTTACTGTATCCAAAAAAGAAAAAAAAAGCATTAATTTGATTAAAATAGTTTTGATAGTATTGATATTAGAGTAAATAAAATTCTCAGAAACTTTGAAGAAAAAAATGTTTTTATATTTTTTTATTTACTATTAATTGCCTAATCACTAGGTGTTTAAAAATTTAAGTTTTTATGTCATAAACTTAAAGTGAACATTTTAGAAATTCTACATAATTTGACCTTTTTTATCTATGAAATCTTTGATTTAGGAGATAATGTTCTTTAATTTTTTTGTTTCATTTTATTTGTTTGGGTTAATGACATTTAATACTCTTTTGTAAATATTTAAAAAAAATTAATACTTTTTGTTGTAAACAAATTGCAAAAAGCCATTCATAAGATTTTCAGAGAATTTTATTAAATGTTATCATCAATAAGATAAAAATTGAGATATAATAATTGTAAAAGATATTATGCATGTTGAACATTGGCAGATAGATCCTCGATTTGTCCTTATCGTATAATGTTACTCTTTCAGAGTCTGATTTATATAGCAGATCATAAGAAATGCTTTATTTACTTATAGTGCATTCATGTAATGTTAAAATTAAGTGTCGATAAATGATGTATATTAAAATAAGTGTGATTATGAAATAAAACTGTATACGAGAAATTTTCACGAAAACAATTTAATTTGTTCTACTTTATAATTTTATTAAAAAGCCTATTTCTTTAAACACGTTTCTTAATTTATTCAAAAACATCCAATTAATTTATTTCAGAATGTGGGAGACAGACATTTTTAAGAAAATTCAAACCTTCTAAAGGGTAATACTTACAAAGGAAGTCTGTATAAAGCATATGAAATGTTAGTTTTTTTATAAGATTATTTCAGATACCCAAAACATTTCAATGATGTTAAAAGCAATTTTATTTCCATCTCAGAATTCCTAATTGTTAAACAAAAATTTCATATTAACCGACTTTAATTAAAGAGCTAAATTACAATTTTTGTTTCTAAAAAAAGTGTGTATTTTCTTCGATGTGCAATGTTTTCATAAGAACTTGTTCATAGTATGTTTTATAATTGTGGGATTATTTAATCCTTCGAGGAGAAAAAAGTAGTACTTAGCCTATTTTTATAAAATAATTTTGTATGTATATGTATATAAAGAGATCTCTTTTGGTAGGGTAAATCATGGTTTGCTTTAATAACAAAAATTTAATGTTTAAATAAAAGTGGATCAAAACTGAAAATTTAAAAAAAAATAAATTTTCTTTTTAAGTTCTTATCCTCATGGATTTAAGGGAATGTTAATATTAAACAGATCATTCTATTGGTTATATCAACTTTCACAGTAAAAAAAAATCAATACACCTTTATAAAGTTATTTAGTTACAAGATATTACTAATTGTTTACTTCTTATATGGAAACACTCAATTAGATAAATCAGGAAAAATAACAAAAAAATGCAATTTTTTGTGTACATTCAAAATACTTATATTGTAATGATTTCAAATCAATCTCAAAAACAGTATTAAAATATATGTATCATCTTATTAAAATATTGGAAACATACATGCAGAGCATACTAAATATAAATTTATTTACATCCTTCCCTGTACCTGAATGGAATATAATTTTTATTGGAAATGGGCACTTGAAAACTTCCGAATCCCGGACAGTTGTATCCAATTCGTTTTGGTCTCCCCAGATGTTTATGAGGGTTATTATTTCTTCTGTTGTCTAACTTGTGCAATCCAAAACAGCAGCCATCTTGAATAAATGAATCTCTGGCGCAATGCATCATGGGAGAATTAGAAAACACTCTCATTTTTACCCCCAAAGTTTCTAGTTGAAAGAGGGTACGAAAAATAGACCTGCATTTCGAAGCCGGAATTTTTCTTGGTCGTCGTGTAAACGGGTACAAAGCGGATTCATTCCGGCATATTGCCGGCAATTTTCGTCATGTAAACGGGGCCAGGTTGTCTACTTTGAGTTCTTTGTTTGCAGTAGGTCCTTTAGGAATGAGTTCCAGATGCCCAATGTCTTGGATATCTATAACACTTCTAGCATGACTTTCCTTTTAGAGCGATATTGGTGAAATCTCTGCTTACGTAGAGATTGTGTTAATTTCCAAGTTGCTGATGCTTTTATGTTTTTATATGACCCGCAATATAAATCGCTACTGGGCAGAATTATTATTCGCCTCCAATTATAATTCTGCCAAGTATGAAAGGATCTTTGTCAACAGTCGAGATTAAGCCTCTAGCCATATCTATTCGAATTGCTTTCTTGGCCTTCATTTAATATTCGGGGAACGATGTGTTGACGCACCCTATTCAAATAAGGATCCTTAGTCAGAATCTGTAACATGTGGCCTTGGATTGATTTAGGAATTTTTGCTATCGTTTGAAGCCTCTTCTTACTTACAGCTGAAAAACCCTTTTCGATGCTCTCAGCGGTTCGGGAAACTTGTGGACATCCATAGCTGAGAAGCTTCGAGCATTCTCTGCCTTCTCTGAAATGCCAATGTCACTCAAAAGCTTGAGTTCGTGATAATGTATCACTACCGTACATATTCTTTAACATTTCGTAAGTCTCAGTAGCACGTTTTCCCAAACGAACACAAACTTGATATTTATTCTCTGCTTAACCAAAAGCATTTCTTTAAATCGAAGGGTACTTAAATGTATCCTTCTACATAACACAACACCGTGGAAAGTCCCCGACCCGTGATTCAGGACAAACCACTTTTAGGAAAGGTTAAGGATCCAGCTACACAGAAATGTTATCATAGTCGTTTTACTGCAAAATCTTTTCACATTATAGACTCAGTCCATGAACTTTTAAATTCTATTGCGGACAAGTGAAATTTCCTGTTATCCATTTGTCCATAAACAAAAGAAGATGTGATATAAATCAAACGTTATATTACATATTATTCCTTTCCCATCTTTGTCTTTAGGAACCGTCTAAAACTGTGCAAAAAACTCCTTCGGATCGGTTTTTTGTTAAGTCCTTTAAATTCATCGACACCACATCCGTTGGTTAAGAGATTTCACATAACAATTAGGAGAAGGAATGAGAAAATTCTCTCCACTTAATTTGAATCAATGCTCGCACAGTCATAAAAAAGAATCGGAAATATTCTTTAAGAGAAATAAAAGGGAGAACTGCTTTTGAATCACTTAATACATAGTTTTTACATTGTAGTTGAAGAGGATGGAAATAGCTTTTACGTGGCAGCATATGTGTTGCCAAGTATTATTTCTCTACATTAGCATTTCTCAAACTGTGAGGTCGCCCCCCTCTAAAGGGCCATGATAACTATAGAAGAAGAATGGCGTGCATATTGAAAAGTCAAAAATAGAAGATTATTTAAAAATATTATTTATTTACTGAGAGTAAACAAGCAGAATACATTCTGATGTAATAAAAAAAACCCTTTACCCTGATATAATAAACTTATAAATGTATCAGTATAACATATACAACATACAATGCATTATATAATTAATTTAACAATACTAAATTCTGAACCAGTGACCACATGGGCTTGTTACATAGAAAATTATATATAAAAATTAACACTTATCTTGATCATTTGTACGGTTTATAATTAATCCCTTTAATGCCGATTAAAATTCACGCTTCCCAATGACATCGTTCTCCGTGTAAGCGCTCGTATGTAATATATTGGGGAAGGGGTATACACTGTTAAAAGGTCCTTTTAACGCGTTCCAAAGCCTTCGGAATAATTTTATTGATAGCAGTGCCCAGAAATGAATGAACTTCAGAAAGACACATATATATATATATATATATATATATATATATATATACGTCCGGGGCAAAAAATGATGTTAGCTGAGCGAGGTTTTTATATACGCTGGTGGCACTTAAGAGATTCAAGTTGTGTACTGTAGCCTTAATGTAAAATTGTACTATTATGAATTTCACAACATTCTTATTATATGAAAAGGGGGGTGCTTGGTGAAAAATATGATTATATATAAAATATAATTATAATATATAATTGATTATATATAAATTATATATAAATTGATTTGAATATTATATGATTATATTCAAATATTGAACGAGTTTGAGTGAGTAAGTGATATTTGGCTTTTATGGTGCAAGAGCCAATTTTGGCTAAGCTGCGTCAAACATTGTTTTTAACTCCATATTGTGTTTAAGACAATAGTTAAAAATTTTAAATATAAAGACAATAAACGGGTATATTTACAAACTACTATTCATTAAAATCGTATTAAAATTCATTTGTAATTATTGCACTATAAAAATGCTAGAACGTAAATTTAAAAACATCGAAGATAACTTAAAACACGACTTTATATCTGGAAATTATATTTACAGATGGGATTTAAAACATTATGTTGAATTACTTTTTTTCGAATTTTTTTCGGTGTCAAGAATTCCTTTAAAACTGGCTGCATATTGCAATACGTTAGAGATTCATCCACGTCATAGTGGATAATATCCTCGTCTTCTAAGGTATAATGTATGGGACTTTTTACGGCTTATGAGGTGTCCTTTTAATTTCAATCTTGGGTTTTGGTTCGGTTTTCAGCATTTTTCAAATTTTTCTATTTTGCTTTGAATTATTTGTAGATTTAGATTCAGCGGAGGCTATATAGGCTATTGGATTTGGTACTGTCAATTAATGTGACAGTTGGCTGAGAAGCTGGTGTTAAAGATGTGGGTGTCAAGAGGTTTACTTGCGTCTAAGATGTGGAAAAAGTAAGGTTAGAGGAAGAACTTTTTGGTATAGGAGGAAGTAACTTTAAAGGCGAGCCTATAATATTTGTGTAATCTTTTCAACTGTTTGAGTAGCAGTAGATATTGAAGTTTAAACAGTCTGAGAATATGTTTGAGATAACTGTGAGGGTATTAGTTTTCTGCCTTCAAGGTAAGATACATTTTTGAGTTTTCATTTCTTGTATTAATTTTTCAGTTTTCCAATTTGGGCATAATTTGGAATCCGATGAAAGATGCTGCGAACAATTAAGACATTTCTGCTTCAGTTTGCAATCTGTAATGTCCAACAGATGCACATCTAGAGCACGTCAATTGTCACGATAGGCAGTTTGTGAGTGTCCGAACCTTTGACATTTAAAACAACGCAAAGGATTTGGAACATAACGGTGAAGCGTACAGTTTAAATAACCAGCTTTTATAGATGTGGGTAATGTGGTGATATTTTGAAGTCAAAACAAAATGTTTAGTCGGTATAACTGATGTATCTTTTTTAATTACGATTCTTCTGACCTGAATAACACTTTGATCAGAAAAACCATCGAGAAATTTGATTCAGGGGTGGTGAAAAGGTCAGGTTCAGATATGACATCTCTGCAAGTATTGAGCGATTTATGAGGAATTATCGTTACGGGTGAATCCAGAAAAAAATTTTCGAGAGAAGAAAGGACTTTGATTGCACAGCTGATTTGGTTTCAATAAGAAGATCCCCGGAACGCAAACGTTTGATGGATCTCGGTTCTCCACCTATTCCAACAAGGGCTTTTTGAATGGCAAAAGGAGACTTTTAGACATTTCGTTATTTGGCTATGAAATCAATAAAAACCTTACATGCGTAGCAATATTGTCTAAGTTAAAATTGGGTAAATCAATGCCGTTACCCGAGCACAGATAAATTGGACCGATATGCGCGAAACACAACTTCATTCTGGTGTGCCTCCACCGAACACGGAAACTAACAAGGGAGGCAGTGTACCAGTCATCTGGCAAAAACCAAGCACGGAGCTTACCTGGAGTACCTCCAGTATATAATGTTACAGCATCAGGGCGAGGATCCAACGAGTAAACCCACCACTCCTTATCTGAAGCACTAACCCTACAACAGTGTCTCTTCAGGGACAACGAAGATAGGTACCTCCAGCCGATCGACATGAGTGGGCTTACCACTGCCCTCCATCTACAGTGAAGCTTGGGCCAAAGGGAACGCAAAAATATCCCCAGTACATCTTTTCCCTCCATACGGGAGAAGCAAGAGCCAAAGGGAACGCAAAGGTATCCCCGGAACACCATTTTCCTCCTTACGAGACGCCACACACGGCAAACATGCGGGTTGTCAAACCAACGGTGTTAGTAAAACACAATACAAGCGACGAAAACATTGAGAAAACATATATAAACCAAATTAACGCATTACAAAAAGGAAACACAATCAAACGTTGTTATTAATAATGAAAAATTATCCTACCATAAGAAATAAATTAAGAATATAATCAAGTACTTCTAAAAAGTTGTAACTGTGGTCTAGTCGGGAAAGGAAGTACAAAGGAAATGGAAGGACAAGAAGGATGGTCGAAAAAGAGAAGAATCCCTATGGTACCACGGGGTCATGACACCCGTATTTACCAATGACAGTAAACCCCTTGGGAAAAGGAAAATATCACTAGGGCACCTCGGGATTGTGACACCCGTACTCCCCTAAAGAAGGTGAGCCCCTGTGAGGGGAAAATAGTTTGAGAATCTCTGCTCTACATAGCTATATAGTTAGCTTTTAAGTACTTATAATAAGGCTGTGCAAGTCAGCCATGATCCTGTATTTCACAGATATTGGAACCTGTGAAACATTTAATGACTAAATGCTGCTCCAGAACAGCTAATCTTCATGAATTCTTGTGCCAAAAATGGGTACTTAATCATTTAGGAAAGTGAATAAGATTAAAGTCTCATTAGAAACTGTTTAATTTTTAAGGTATGTGACAAATCTATACGGAATTTTATCACTAACCTTCTGAGTCGTCCTTTTTGGGAAATTTAATTCCCTACCTATTTCCAATCAACTCCAAAAAGCGGACAGGATCCCTTGTTATGCAGATTAGATAAAGTATTTAAGTCAAACGGAATAGTAAAGTTAGAGCAGTAGGAGATAGAGATTGAAGCAGAAAGTTATAGTGAAGTTAAATTGAAGATTTCTTGTTGGAGATAATTTAATCTCAAGAAGAGTTGAGATTCCGTTTAGTAAATATTGAATTATAATTAAAGTCTCATTAAAGTTTTATGAGTGAAATATAAAGTTAAATGTTCAATAGGAACAATATTATATATCAATCTGGGATCTCTTATCGTGGTAATCTCTGCGTGATCGTTATTTAATTGTTAATTAATTGGATCATTAATTAAGTTAATTTAAATGATATTACCTTTAAAACCTCATAATACTAGTTATATATATTTGTTAATAGCAGGTATTTTGTTAAATAACGAGTAGAAATTATCTCGTTGAACTTGAGGTAGTAAACAATAGAATATTCTCAATTTATATATACATATATATATATATATATAGTAAGAATTATATCTTTATATATAAATATCTTCTGTGCGTGTGCTTGTTATTAAACTCCTCCTAAACGGCTGGACCGTTTTCGGTGAAATTTTTTGTGTAGATTCAAGTAAACTCGAGAATGGTTTAGATTCACAATTTGGTCCATTATCGCGAATTAGTTAAAAATATATTAATTACAAACATTCAAACAATACAATTCTACATTCCCCTGCATTGTTGTAACAACGCTATTGTTATAAACACACACACACACACACACAAGTACCATAAAAAAATTTTTAAATCAATTCCTACTTAGATCAACCAAGAAAAAAATTATTTTAGCAACTTTTTATTAAATAGTTGCACTTAATATAAATATGTATGTGCATATGACAGTATCACAACATTAAGTGGTAATTAGTTTTTATTAATTATCATTAAAGTATCGTATTGTCACCCAAAACAATCGTGTATAAAAATTTCCTTTCAACTGAATGATTTCACACTTGAGAAAAAAACCTTTTCAAATTTTGACATAAGTCGCCAAAAGGGTCGCTATGTCACCAACGTGGTTGTATATGTAATTTTTTAAATAATTAGTTTTAATCAATTATTTTTTATTAATAACCACATTAAAAATTATTGTATTGCTATTCAAAATAATCATGCACATTACATTTCAGCTCAATTGAGAACTTTAAAATGAATTTTATTAACGATTGAAAATTTCACCATGATAAATAAATAAATGAACAAAGAAACAAATAAAATATGTATAGAGATCGTTAGCTAATAGTAGTAATTGAAAAAGACGTAAGTTTGTGTCGAAAATTGATTTTCAGCCAAACTGGCAAAACCCGGTCTTTATTGTTACGAACATGCAGACGATTCACGCTTTTTAGCGTTTTTAATTAATATCTTTTCAAATAATCTTTATGTAATTCTTCTGTGCGTGTGTACGTAACTGAACTCCTCCTAAACGGCTGGACTGATTTTGATGAAAGTTTTTGTCTGTTCCAGTGGAATCGAAAATGGTTTAGATTTATAATTCGGCTTAGAAATGTTTATTTAATTAATGTTTTATTTATATAAATTGTTGATCTTGGAATGTTTTACATTGGTTCCAGCAGACTGCACTACGATCACACTATCGAATATTCAAAAATCTTTTATTATAATTCAAGTTTGTTCCGACAGTTGGTTCTATGATCATTTCAGGAAAATATTTTATCACTTCGTGTTATTATTTTGTTGAAATAAATCGTGGGTTAATTAAATTATTACATTCAGGTGTAATTAGTGTTTGAAATTTTACTCAATTTTGCTAAAATTTTACTCAAAACGGTCCAGATTGTTAAAAGCTTATTCATAAAAATTTGAATTTTTTGAATTTAAGATGTGTGTACAGGACAACGTCTGTCGGGTCCTCTAGTATATATATATATATATATATATATATATATATATATATATATATATATATATATATATATATATATATATATATATATATATATATATATATATATATATATATATATTTCTTTCTTATAATACATATTTCTTTCATATATATATATATATATATATATATATGTGAAAGAAATATGTATTATATATCAAAAACAAGAAATAATAGATAATGAACATAACAAGAAATAGCGTAATAAAAATATAAAAGCTGAATATTAAGAACAAAATTATAGAGAAATGAAAAAAAGAAACTACAAAAAAGAGGAACCTAGCGAGTCAGAACGCAATTTCGGACTTAGGACCGAATAACTGGGGTTAAACTAGTTTGAAGGCGCCAAATTTCGCCCTTTGCACCTCGGTAGGAAAAACCAAATAAAATAAAATAAACAAAAATTCAGAGTATGGAAAACTCAGAGAGTATGATAAAACCACTCACTACTATTATGTAACAAACTCTCCCAAACTCTTAATGCAGAAAAATCGTAAAATAATTACGAAAGAAAAGTAGAAAAATCCTAAAACAATTACATAAGAAAAATATTTTTCAAAAAATAATTTAAAAAAATTCTTTTACTCACAGAGCTTTTACGAAGATAATCAAGCGTCTTGACATCAATGAAAATCAATTATTCTTTCTCTCACCAAGTTAAATAATTCAAATATACATAAACACATCTTTTGAGCTAACTTTTAAACCAGCCAGCAAAGACAGATATAAAAAAAGACGACAATCAAATATGGTAGAATTTGAATTGGTTGATTGTCAACAATGTAAATTTGCTAGGCTCTAATTTGGTTGGTTGTCAACAATGTGTAAGATGTTCAAGATGTGTGTGGAAAAAATGTAAACTGTGATATGAGTGTTATGATATAATCTTCACAGCAAGACCACTAACATGCTGACTTTGAAATCCTATTGTTGTGTGGTGGTTTTGGAATTCGAAGTAGAAAGACGGTTAATGTATTTGTGATAAATATAAATTCTTAAGAAATTAAAGGGTATTCATGATCTAAACAACATTGAATTTTTTTTTATATATTATTGTATTTATCTATTTTGTGGGTAGTTAAGTTATCATTTCTAAATATAAAATTCAAAATGATGTTTCTATAAATTGATATATGCAAGTTACTATTCCATACAGGAATTTTAATTATATGGAACTTAACCCTCCAACTGGACAGAACGGATTTTTCCGCCCTACTAAAGATGCTTCGAAAATGGACTGCACGGATTTTTCTGCCTTCAAGTAACGTTTTCAAAAGCGGATTAGCCGCACTTTTCTGAAATCATTTCTTCCTTTTAAGGTTTAACATCTTGAAAGATAATAAGGGACGGAGGAAGCAACACAGAAGGAGTTTTATGGCTCGCAGGGAACCCCGTGTTTTGACCCCCCCCAATCATAAAAAATCGGGGAGAAATTTCTTTACAACCCAAGAATTGTTTCTTTGCTAGCTTGTATTTTAAAAGTTTCCAAAAGTCCCAACGCATAAGTAAAATATGTTACAATTCCCTTTTGCTTTCATATTAATTTCAAACTGTAACAAGTTGGGGCGTGTCAGGGCAATCTGCTATTTTATATAGTTAGACAAATTATCTTTTTTTAAGTATATTCTTTCGCTTCATTTTTCTTATTCAAAGCTTTCAGTTTTTGAAACATGATTATTTTATTATAAGATACCGAAAAAAATTAAAACATCAAACTCTTTAAAATTTGGAACCTTTTCAATTTTCCAACCACTAAAAATGAATAAATTTAAACTTCATCAAATCATTTGAAACATTTTCTTACACTTTGATAAAAAATAATAACGAAAAAAAAACTAATTAAGATTTATTAGTTTTTTTTTTTTTAGATTTCAAAGCCTAAGTGTTCAGAGAAATTTAAGTACAGTGCCTGGTTATATGTTATTAAAATACACCGAATTATATTTGAATTTTAAGTGCTTGAACTTCAGTTTACATCAAAGACAACATGAATGAAGATTTTCACACATTTTTTTTATAACTTGAATGTTTGAATAAATGGTAATCAAAAATATACGGAAACATTTACAGTAGACATTTATGCATATAAATAAACATAAAACTCAATTTTAAATTCGAGCTATTGAAAAACATTCGAATTATATATTGTTCAAAAATATCTATTTATACAAATTACCTCAACTTTTATCTTTTTTAAAGGCTAATTGAATAAGTAATTAAAATCTGGATATGTTTTGAAATCTCGACCTTATAAAGCTAGAAATTTTATGTAGAAATTCCATTTGAAATATTTCGAAAAAAAAAATGCATCGCGCAGTTAAAAATTATTTACCATAAGTTTTAGCAATTGTTTGAGTATAATAAAAATTTCAAATTTTATTATATAGCTTCTTTGGTATCTTTTAAAATATTTCGGCCGCGATAGCCGAGTGCTATAGGTATCGGAACGTGGCTTGCTTTGTCACGAGTTCGAGCCCAGTACCACTAAAGACCCGCCGTGTAGGGCAGCGATGCACGTTAAATATGTCGAGAGCTGAAACGTCCTCCCGTTGGTGTGGTGGGGTAGTTAGGAGAGGGGGTGCCAGCTCAGGTGTCGTCCACGTCACTTGACCATGGTTCAAAAGTACGTGGTCCGTCGCCAAAAGCCCTCGTGTAGCTGAACAGTGCGACGTTAATATTCAATCATTCATTTAATATATTTCGAAGATTTCATACAATTCGGTTGAAAACCGCATGCTAAGAGCAAAAAAAATATACTAAAAATTTGATGAATATACAATTACAATAAATTCCTACATAGAGAAGCAAAACTGAGAAGCTAAAGCGTAGGAATAAAAAATTTTGAGTATATCTGAAGTAGTTTTCGAAATATTTATTTTAAAGTTCAGAAAATTTGTGTGCGTTATGTTATACTTGATATCAATTAAATGGTTAAAAAAATTGTGTGTGTGTGTGTTAATATTAGTCATGTAATCGTTTGATGACACATTCATATACTAATAAAAATTATCATGGTCATTGATGCGAATGTCAAGAATTTTATGTAATTTTAAATTCAGACATTAAGATATTGATGTAGAAAATATAAAACGACCATCTAAAATACATGAAAAATGCAGTCTGCTATAAAATGATCTTGACAAACAAAATCCGGCATTTTCACTTACTATGGGAGAGCCGGTTTAGTCAGGGGCGATCTGGAAAAACAAAGAGAGAATCGCGGTTTTGATGGATGCCGCTCTAGCTTTTAAAGCTCCCAGGAAAAATTATATATATATATATAAATTACAAATGCAAAAATAAATCTTGTAATTTTCCATACATTTTTATTACAACGAATTGTGGAATTGGCTTCCAATACATTGTTGTGTTTGACAATATGTAAGGTTACCAACCCTACTTTAGATAGATTTGTACTACTTTTTCGTAACCGTATTCCTTTTAAAATTAATTCGTGCAGCCGAAATACACCTTTTGTACCCTTAAAATTTATGTTAACTATAACGGTTAATTTTAATTTATGCAACTTGTGAAATGTTCATAATTAACCATTTCCGTCTAAACAGTTTACATGAAAAAAATTTGGACTCCCTCTTCATTAGGGATTTATATAAGATTCTAACATAAATTTTATTTTTCACCGAATAGGATTGAGTGGAAGTGTATAGTGCTTCCACACCACAGGTCTGGGGTTCTATTAACGGGCTGCGCAAGGTCGACTCTGCCTTCATCGCCGCTACATTGGGTCGATAAATGAGTACCAAGCTTGCTTCGGGTCTTAAACACTGAAGATCTCTCTTCAGACAGACCACCAAATCGGGACATCCGTTCATGCACCTCAGCGTCCAATGGTCACGTATTATGATGGGCACAGTAGTTCCTGGCCCTCATGGATTGTTGTGCTTCTGAGTTTGAGTCTTAAGTTTGAGGATTACCTCACTTTGGGGATACCCCTTAGATAAACATGTATTTCCACTCATTTGCAATTAAACATTTTTCTTTCAATTACGTTTATTTCAGAAGGAAGTTTGATTTTTCAAATGTATTTGCTTAATAACATGTATATTTGTGTATTATATTAAACATTTTATCAGTCCAAAATTACATGTTCTTAGCTCCTCTAAAAGCTTTTAGGATTTTACAACTGATCTTACAATCCATATACGTTTTATAGTAGTATATTTAAAAATGATAAGGACATTTTTACGACTGTGTGAGCTGTTATATGCCTCGTTTATAAATATAAAAAATTGCATTCAGCTACAGTTTTTAAAATATACAGAAATAAGTGGAGCAACAGGATACTTACATATTATGAATATTTTTGACTGCAGTAAGATATATTTATATTTCAGTTTCTTTACAATTTTAATAGAAGTTGTAAGCCATTTTGCGAATAGTTTGATATTGAGTATAAACCCATAGGCTGTTTAATATTGTAAAGTGTTTTACTTTGATACCAGCACACATTAAAATAAGGCTCATTTGCAGTTATATGATCATCTTCATTGTATTTAAATTTTAAAAAATAGTCTACACGTACGAAAACATTCTTTCACAACCGCACACCACATCTCTCATACAATATCTTCCCTACAGCAGGAAATATTTGTGTATACTGAAAAATTTAATACAGGATACATTTCCAAGTGTTAAATTTGTTTTTAAAATTTGGTATGAATACATTGTGGAACTGTCGGTTAACTTCACTGAACAAAATTGTTTTAAGTGTACTGTTTTGAAAGACAAGATTAATTAGGGAGAACTTTTCTCACAATAGAATTTGTAATGACTGAATTGTGTGAAAATGTAGTTATCGATGTGTGACATTTTTCCTTTGTAATAAAAGAAACAGAAAGATAAGAAATTTAACTTGAGTAGAAAATGGTTAGAAGTACTGTCATGCGCATTTGAAGAAGTATATACCCCATTAAAATTAAAAATTATTGACTGAATGTGTTGTGAATGGAAATGATTTGTGTGAATGAGTGGCAGCATGGCGCCACGTTTTTGTAACTGTGAACAGGTTGTGTGACGTCATTATGTTCTGTGTATAAAAGGGGTGGAGCCACACGTGCTCACACTCACTTGGTAGTTCTGAATAAACTCAGTTGTTTGAATTGACTGGCTCGAGTTTGAATTTCTTCCTCCAACGCCGAGCATCGGGTAGATGCAGCTCGCAGAATTATTTAATTGAAATTGTTCCTTACATAAGTTTTTGGTACCCTCGGCGGGACAGGTTGTTGGTTGGAAGCGAAACTGAAACCGAATTTAAATTATTGAACTTTGAACTTCGAACTTAACTTTTTGAATTATAAAATGGAAGTGAATGCTTTGAAAGCGGCAAGAAAAGGCCTGAGAATAGCCTTTTCTCTCAGTCTGAAAAAAAGATTGAAAACCGAATTCACAAAAGAAAACATCGATATGAATCAACTTTCGATTCTGAAAACTCAATTTATCGATAAATTTCAGCGACTCGATACTTGTCAAAATCAAATTTCTGAACAACTCTTTGGGTACAGAAGATGCCGTGCAAGAATATTTAGATGATATGGAAGATGCAGAAAACTACCGTGACCGCTACATCGAAATATGTACTGAGTAGATTTGAAAATACGAGAAACCGTTGTTCCTACCGAAACTGAAAAAAGAAGCTTTAAATTACCGAAAATCGAACTGAAGAAATTCAGCGGTGAAGCTAAAAGACTTTTGGCCTTCTGGAGTCAGTTTCAGAAAAATTCACAATGATAAAAGCATTGCGGAAGAAGACAAAATGCAATATTTATTGCAATCCATGGAACCGAAATCGAAAGCAGAACGATTAGTATTGAGTTTCCCTGCAACGGCGGAAAATTATCCCAAAGCCATTGATCAATTAAAAGAGAGATTCGATCGTGAAGATTTGTTAGTACAAATTTACGTACGTGAACTTTTAAATTTAGTAATGAAGAACGCTGTTTCTGGAAGAACGAAAACTGGATTTGTCGGCCTTGTACGATGAACTTGAAGGAAATTACGGTCGTTGGAGAGCCTTGACGAACACAAGAAAATATGGAGATTTCCTTACACCATTGGTAGAGTCCTGCTTACCCGAGGAAATCCTGATGGCCTGGGAAAGAAAACGGAATACTGAAACAGACGCTAAAGGATCGCGAACTCTAGAACACTTAATGACTTTCCTTCGCCTGGAAGTACAAGGGGAAGAGATGGTGCAGCTGGCAAAATCCGGTTTTGGAACTCCTATCCGAAAAAAAAAAAAAAGATTCCCCAATTGAAAGTGTTAAGCCGACCGAATTAACGACTGCATCAGCTCTGGCGAGTTCCGTAAAGTCCTCAGGTAAGAAAATCAATAAATGTATATTTTGTGAGAAATATCATCCCAGTGAAAATTGCTTTAATGCTAGAAAATGTCTTTAAATGCTAAGAGACAATTGTTATTAAGAAAAGGTGCTTGTTTTATTTGTTTAAATAGATCTGGCCATTTGAGTAAAAATTGTGATATTAAAAAATGATATTAATTGTTCTAAATGTAATTATTCTCATTTTGAAATTATGTGTCCAAAATTAAATAAGAAGTATGAACAAAAATTGTGTTCCATAAAAACTGAGAACTCTCTATCAAGTAACTGCAACAGAAACCAAAGTATTTACTTTCAAACTCTCTTGCGTTTTCATTCGCATTAAAGATCAGGAAAGGAAAGTTAGAGTTCTGATTGATACCGCTTGTGAAAATAATTACATTAGTGAAAGTGTTACTAGTATTTTGAAGGCCACTCCACTTAGAGAGGAAACTATAATTCATTCTCTATTCGGGGCAATGAAACTAAACCGAAACATCACAGCGTGTATTCTATTGAGGTCAGTGATTTAAAACGCTCTTATACATGTTGTTTTGAACGCTATCTGAAAGAAAATATGTGGATTTATTTCTAAGATTGAGGATAAGCGTATTTTAAATCAGTTAAAAATAAAGAAATTATTTTATCGGATTTAAATTGTAAAGAAACTGAAATTGGGCTTTTTGATTGGGGCTGATAATATAGGAAAATTATTGACTGGGAATTTAATTGAATTTGATTCGGGTTTAACAGCTATTGAAACTAAACTAGGATGGACGGTAATTGAAAGTATGTTCGAACGATAAAAACGTTGTGTTAACGACATCGTCTTTGCATGTTCGGAAATGTTAGCATTAAAAAATGTTAGCACTTGATGTTTTAGGAATAACGGATCCCCTACTTAATGAGAATACGAAAGAAAATTTTGAATTAACCGATTTTAAGAATAAAAATGAAAATTCTTCCCGATGGAAGATATGAAGTTAAACTCCCATGGAAATGTAACTCTGAAAATTTGCCCAGTAACAAAGAACTAACATGGAAAAGACATCTACAGATGATGAATAAATTAAGAAACGGTAAATTTTTTGAGGATTATAAATGTGTGTTTAGGCAATGGGAAAATTTAAATATCATTGAACGTGTGCCGGAAGTAGAATTGAACAATGAATGCCATTATTTACCGCATAGACCCGTGATTAAATTAGATAGTGCGACTACAAAAACCGACCCGTATTCTATGCTTCGGCCCGTGAAAAAGGGAAACCATCTTTGAACGACTGTTTATATAAAGGCGTAAACCTTATTGAACTGATACCTGACATTTTAGATCGTTTTAGAATTTATCCAGCCGGAATTGTAGCCGATATTGAAAAGGCGTTTTTGATGCTATCTGTTGCACCGAAAGATAGAGATTATCTCAGATTTTTTCCCATGCAATGAAAAACAATTAGTGTACAGGCATTGTCGAGTATGTTTGGGGTGTCTTCAAGCCCTTACTTATTGAATGCATCTATTATGCATCTTTCGAAAACTGTAATTCCGAATGTAAGGAAGTTGCACAAAAGTTAAAATCTTCCTTTATGTTGATAATTGTGTAACTGGTGTTTTTAGTGCTGATGAAATAGAAATATTTATTGAGAAGACTAAATTAATTACGTCGGAAAGATGTTTTAATTTACGTATTTTTGAGAGCAATGTGGCGAGTAAAAGTGTTGATAAACACTCAGGCGAAACTTTTATTTTGGTATCATCTGGGACTTGATAATGATGTTTTGAAATGTTGCACGAATTTCGACTCATTAACGTGCGAAGTGAAAATAACGAAACGATTAGTTTTGTCTACGGTGCAAAAGTTTTCGATCCCATTGGAATGTTGGCACCGTCTACATTGCTCCCAAAATTACTATTGCAGGAAATATGGAAAATGAAAAGGGCATGGAATCAGGAACTACCTCAGAATATTGTAAACAAATTTATGAAATGGTTTCATGAAATTCAAATTTTGAAAGGTATAAGTGTACCACGTTGTATGAAAATTGATATTTTTACTGAATTACATGTATTTGTTGATGCAAGCAAGGGGTCATATGCGGGATGCGTCTTTGCTCGATCAATAGTTGATTCTAGAGTTAGCGTAATTCTTGTTAGAGCGAAGTCTAGAGTAGCTCCTCCTCAAACTTTGAGTATACCGCGTCTAGAACTGATGGCTTGTTGTGTTGGTGCTCGACTTGTAAATTCTATTTTGAAAGCGCTTAATATGCCGGACTTGAAAGTTACTCTTTGGTCCGATTCCTCAACAGCACTTTGGTGGATTAAAGAATATGGAAATTGGTCAGTTTTTGTAGCTAATAGGGTAAAGGAAATTAGACAATTAACTCAAATACAGTCATGGAAGTATGTTCCAGGAAACATGAATATCGCAGATTTACTATCTCGTGGTTGTTCTCCACGACAAATGCTTAGTTCTAGATGGTGGGAGGGGCCTCCTGGTTGAAACAAAATTCGAATATTGGCCAGATGGTGAAATCAGTTGCGAGCCTCAAGAAGTTAACGTAGAGAGAAAGAAAACTAAAAATGCGAATGTTGATCTAGCAACGATGCACCGCCCTTGCTTATATGCAATGTGCCTGATTATGATAAAATGATAAGAGTATTTGCATGGATTTTAAGATTTGTAAATAATTGTCGCAAAGACTATAACAAAATGTAAGGAACATGAACTTTCTGTTGCTGAAATTGAAAATTCTGAAAAACAATTGATTCGTTTAACTCAGACATATTATTTACCTGATGTTGAATCTTAAAAATTTGTTACTTTTATTGATAATGATAATATTTTAAGAGTAAAATCTAAAATAACTGAACGAAATGATGAAAGTTCTTTTTGTATCCTATATTGTTACCTGATAAATGTGAATTTACAAAACTTTTGATTAGATCTATACATAAAAAGAACTGTCATGCAGGAATACAAATAATGCAATCATTAATTAGAGAAAGGTTCTGGATTATCAGAGCTAGAAAACTATTAAGAGTATTTTGAATGAATGTTTTATTTGTGCTCGTTTTAAATTGAAATCATTGTCAAGCGGACCTCACCCTTACCACCAGACCGCGAATGATTGCGCGATATTTGAAGTTGTAGTAATTGACTTAGCTGGACCTCTGTTTTTAAAAAACTGGCGAAAAGGTATGGATTACATTGTTTACTTGCGCAGACTATCGCGCTCTACATCTTGAATTAGTAAACGCTTTATCTTCTGATGCCTTTTTGCTAGCCCTTGGGCGTTTCATTGCCAGGCGCGGGAGGCCCAGGATAATTTACTGTGATAACGGTACTAATTTCCGAGGTGCTTTCAATGACCTTGCGAAATTGATTGGCATAAAATATCGAGAGAGACATCAACTCAAAAATAGTTTGGAAATTTATACCACCCACCGCCGCATGGTGGGGAGGGCTGGTGGAAAAGGTTGGTTCGCATTATCAAGGAACTATTGAGACGTTCTCTTGGAAAATCAATATTGTCCTATGAAGAATTGTCTACAGTGATTTGTGAATGTGAATTTTTAATCAGTAGTAGACCTTTAACTTATATATCTGAAAATCCACAGGAATTGATCCCTCTTACTCCAGCAATGTTTTTAATAGAGAATCGCTGTTCCGATACTACCGATATTGACGAATTGAATTCAACAGACTTAAGAAAGAGAATGAAATATAGAATTAAACTTTTAAGTGATTTAAGACAACGTTTCAGGAAAGAATATCTAAGTGAGCTAATACAAAAACAGAATGATAATCGGGTGCGAGAACCCCGAATTGGGGAAATGGTCTTAATTGGAAACGACAATAAGAAACGTTTGTCTTGGCCTATAGCTAAGATTATAGAATTAATCCCTGGTCGAGATGGGGAAATTCGAACAGTTCGGCTAAAACTCAACATGGAACAGTAATACACCCCGTGCAACGTATCTTCCCTTTGGAAGTACAAGCGATTGCTAATAGCGATAAGGAGTTGAAAGAGGAATCGGTTTCTGTTAAAAGTACTAAACCTGAAAAGGTCTTGAATATTAATGATGCAATTATAAAAAAATATACTTCTTCTGGAAGATTGGTTAAAGAACCAAAGAGACTTGATCTCTTAAATTATAACTGTTATAGGTTTGAGACTCTCCCCAAGTCTCAAAGGGGGGAGTATGTTGTGAATGGAAATGATTTGTGTGAATGAGTGGCAGCATGGCGCCACGTTTTTGTAACTGTGAACAGGTTGTGTGACGTCATTATGTTCTGTGTATAAAAGGGGTGGAGCCACACGTGCTCACACTCACTTGGTAGTTCTGAATAAACACAGTTGTTTGAATTGACTGGCTCGAGTTTGAATTTCTTCCTCCAACGCCGAGCATCGGGTAGATGCAGCTCGCAGAATTATTTAATTGAAATTGTTCTTTACAGAATGTGTGTTATGTCCATCACAAATGCCGATGTAGAAAAGGAAATTTTATTTAATGCAAGAAGTTCGAAAAAGAGAACACTAGGAAGGAAAACTTAAATTTTTTCCGAAAAATATTCAGTTAACATAAAAATATCTTTTATATGATTTTAATTAAAATAAATTAAAAGTATTGAAATCCTTTTTTATGCTATTTTAAATTAAAAATGTAACTGAAAAGAGAAAGATCGGTTTTATTTCATAAATATAATCATTGTATGTAATATTTATTGTGTTATTGTTTAAAAATGAAATAGGGCATTTGCTCTTTTTACCTCATTACTTTTTTTAAAAAACAGGAAAGTGAGCGCGTTTTCTTACTCTCATATTCAAAAATGAATACAGGATGCTTTTTTCTGGTTCAAATCGCAATACCAAATATATATATATATATATATATATATATATATATATATATATATATATATATATATATATATATTAATTTTTAAAAATGACAGAAAAATAAATTTTCTTTGAAGAAAATATAATTATTTTTCAACTTCTAACATACTATTTATTTTATTTTTTCCTCTTTTTTTTAACCTTTCATTTCGTTTTTAATTTTACTGTGACTGAACATATAGGAGAAAGAAACACCGTATCTTTCAAAGTGGATTGATCAAGAGAGGATATCTATGCTTTCAAAGAAGATTGCCCAAGGCAACTTAACAGCTAGCTGTAAACGATTGATCTCTTTGTTCTTACTTTTCAAAAGGGACCGAACTGGGTCGTAAAATTTTCCCCGTTCGACCTCCCACCTTCTAAAAGGGGAAAGGAAAAAAGTCTGTTGCATTTTTGAAGGGAATCGCAAAATAAGAGTTAAACGCTTTCGGAATAACTTTTCAGGAGGAAGGTGTACAATTAGAGGGTTAAACGTATCTATTTTGCCAAAAATGTTACTGTCTACATTATTGTTAATAAGATGCAAGTCTAAATCCAAGAATTCCACTATATTAGAGTTAAAGTTAGTTTTAAGGAGATTAAGATAATTAGGGTAGAACGTAATATTTGGTTTGTATTCACTGTTTTTACCAAAACATATTAAGTCATCTATATATAATATATATATATATATATATATATATATATATATATATATATATATATATATATATATATATATTATATATAAATATACTAGCCGTTACCCACCCTGTTCACTGGGTATTACACGATGTTGTATATATGTATACTGTTTACATACTTTAATTATTTATATCTAACATTAAGAATTTGATTGTATTGAAAAATATATTTATAGCTGTTACACTCTCGCCCCTTGATATAAAAAGAACATAAATTACAATATCTAATTTTTATTTATATCTAAAATAGAAGTAGAAAGATTTTTTCGCTTACTTAACCTAATAATCAAGTGGATTGCCACCAAAGCATCTTTCAGTGGATCTCTACTCCAGAAAATAAACATGAGTGCTAAATTTCAAGTCTGAATCTAACAGAGCAAAAACGGAATATTTATCATCAATACATCGTTGACAGCATTCTTAGCGGATTCCAATTCAGCAAAAGAAACATGCAAACTAAATTTTATTATTATAGTCTTAGCAGTTCAAAAACGGGAATTTTGTCTATCAATACGCTCCAATAACTCTCCCTGCTTCCCCCTGGAGTTGATTTCCGTAAAATTCATTCTTAGTGGAACTCTATTCAACTAAAGAAAAGTGCTCAACAAATTTCAAGTAAATGAGTTAAATTCAAAAAGAGGAATTTTTCTATAACACGCCTTAATCCCTCTCCACCCCACTCCTTTAGGGGTCAGTTTTCGCAAAAATCTTTGTAAAATGAACTTTATTCCATGAACCGAACATATCTTCTCATTTTCAAGCACGTGGTTCTTTTAGTTGAAAAGCGAAAATATTTATTTATTACGCCCCTTAATCCTCCTCATTGACCCTTGGGGATCAATTTCCCCAAAATTATTTTGTAGCGGATCTCTACACCATGGAAGGAATTCGCTTACCAAATTTTAAGACTGTACGTCTAATAGTTTAAAAATGAAAATAATTATCTATAACGCCCTTTAAGCTCCCGCAACGCCACTTAGGAAACGATTTTCAAAAAACCCATCTAATAGCGGATCTCTACTTAATGAATGGAATCAGGTTACTAAATTTCGAGATTTTACGTCTAATAGTTTAAAAAAAAGGAGTTAATTGCCTATAACGCCACTTAATTCTCTACAACACCACTTGGGGGAGTCGATTTTCCCAAAACCCAATCTATAGTGGATTTGTACTCTATGAAAGGAATCCACTTACCAAATTTCAAGACGGTATGTCTAATAGTTTAAAAATGGAATTAATTATGTATAATGCAACTTAAGCACCCTCAACGCACGTTGGAGGTCGATTTTTGGAAAAGTCTTTATGTAGCAAATCTCTACTTTATGAAAGAAATCTGTCTACCAAGTTTCACAACAGTACGTCTAATAACCTAGTAATGGAACTAATTATCTATGACGCCCCTTGGGGTTTGAACTTTGCAAAATCCGTTCTTAACTGACGTCTACTCTATTAAGGGAACATACCTACAAAATTTCAAGTCTGTAGGTTTAATAGTTCCGGAGATATCGTGATTAGTCAGTGAGTGAGCCAGTCAGTGATTGAGTGAGTCGCTTTTCTCCTTTATATATATATATGTATTTATATATAAAATATATATATAAATAAATATATATATATATATATATATATATATATATATTTATTTATTTATATATATATATATATATATATATATATATATATTTATTTATTTTTATATATATATATATATATATATTTATTTATTTTTATATATATATATATATATATATATTTATTTATTTTTATATATATATATATATATATATTTATTTATTTATATATATATATATATATATATATATATTTATTTATTTATTTATATATATATATATATATATATATTTTATTTATTTATTTATATATATATATATATATATATATATATATATATATATATATATATATATATACATATATATATATGTATATGTATATATATATATATATATATATATATATATATATATATATATATATATGTACATAAAAAGGTAAAACGCGTGTTAATCTATTAATTTATTATATTACAATAAAAGTTTAAAAAGTGTTGCATAATAAAGTTATTATATATAAATAAAATTTTCAATTTTAATTAGTAGGAAGAGTTATATATGTTTGTAACTAGGTATATAAACTTCATAGAGAATGTGAATCAATTTTGTATACATATTTATTTCTTCTCGATTTTTTCACTCAGACTCGTAGAACACCTGGCTATGCCTCATTTAACCCATTACGCTAAAGCATTTGATTAGGGTTTTTAGTCTATTTTTTATTGGATAATTGAATCTGGCAGGCATATTTTTTAACAAAGTTGAATTATCGAAAATGTTTAACTAAACTTGGTACAGCAGAATGAGATGCAAAATTGATTCTTTCATAGCGAAATATAATACACTGCTGGACAACTGCTAAGTACGGATAACACTATCATCCATAGCAACCACAAAATGAAAGGAAGCCAAATGTGGAAAATTAGAATAAGTGCAGGATATTAGTAAGAAGAAGTATGAGAATGCAAATTTTTTTTTCCACGTCTGTTCATCAGGTGATATCTTTCATAAGAGCTTTAAAGGTTTTGACGCGTGTGGATAGTTTTGTTTCAAGTCAAAGTTTTACAGGAAAGATTTAATAGACGAAATTAAAACTTTTGGCATGTCTCCCCGACATCACATAGATGATTTTATGCGTAGCCGAATTATTGGAAAGATCGAAGAAGGGCGAAAAAATAACAGATGTTGCCATTGAGTTCGACATCACTCACAGCGTTGTTTCACGTCTGTGGAAGTCATTTGAAACTACTGGAATGTGTAGTAGACGGTACGGGGGAGGTCGTGTTAGAAGTACGACGCCTGCAGAATACAGATATATCACCATATCAGCAAAAATGAACAGGCGCACCACAGCTCAGCAGGTGGCAAATCAGTTTCTTGCTGCCTCAGGAAAGCAGATCTCCCGAAAAACTGTTGCCAGACGTTTGAGGGGGAGGAGGACTATACGCACGCAGACCTGTTGTGTGTGTCCCATTGACCATACAGGACCGTACTGCCCGTTTGCGATGTTGTCATGAGCATCACAATCTGACTGAACAGGACTGGGCATGCGTACTATTCTCAGATGAGAGTAGGTTCAGTCTGTCAACGGATTGTAGACTTTAACTGATCTGGCGCGAGAGTGGTACTGCTTATTGTCCAGAAAATATCCAGGAAAAAGGACCGATATCCGACATGCAGTATCATGGTGTGGGTCGGAATCATGATCAATGGCCGCACGTGCCTACATGTGGTTGCGAATGGGACTATGACGGGCCAACGATACATTGATGAAGTTGTACTTCCTCATGTTCGTCTTTTCCGTGGTGCTGTCGGTGATAAATTTGTTTTTATGGTCGACATCGCAACATGTCATCGAACACTCGCTGTTCAGGACTGTCTAGACAGCCAGGGTATTCGACGTCTCGTATGGCCAGCGCGTTCTCCTGATCTAAACCCCATTGAAAATGTGTGGGATACTTTCGGGAGCAAGTTGCTGGTCAAAACTATCCTCCGACAAACAAGAACACCCTCATCCGTGCACTCACAGAGGAATGGGATAAATT
Source organism: Trichonephila clavipes (assembly GCA_019973935.1). Classification (NCBI taxonomy): domain Eukaryota; kingdom Metazoa; phylum Arthropoda; class Arachnida; order Araneae; family Nephilidae; genus Trichonephila; species Trichonephila clavipes. The sequence goes on along the minus strand of BMAU01017002.1, from coordinate 149,189 downwards.
GCCTCAACAGCTGCTGGATAATGTTGTGCAAAGTTTGGTACGACGTGTGGAATGTTGCATCACACTCCACGGCGGACATATCCCGTACTGATACCTTTCTTTAAGGTGCCTGCTGACTTTCAGATTCATTGTTCCATTTCTCCGTACGCAGATCAAATAAACATTTTTTTTCTTTCAGATGTTTGATAGCTTTTGTACTTTCCAGAACAATAAATATTCTTTATTGTAATGTCTGAACAGTGTGGAAACTATATTTTATCCTACTAGGCCTCATGTCTCGATTAATGTTATGCTACATAGCAATTTGTGATCCGTACTTAGCAATTGTCCAACAGTGTACATTCTGTATATCTTGTTCATTGCGAAATTTATGATAATATTTCAGACAAACGTATGCCGATTACATCGACAGAAATTATTTTTACGGTAATACATAATAGAAAATTAAATTTATATATATATATATATATATATATATATATATATATATATATATATATACCGGGTGGGCAAAAAGTCCGTAAAAACTTTAAAAATTCATAAAATTCGGAGGAATGAACGAAAAAAAACTGTTGGCAGGATCAGCATTAGTAAGTCACTGGATTTTTTTAAGCTAGAAAAACAAATAATTCGAAAATCATCCTGTAGGTGGCGATGTTACAAGCGTCTGTGTTGGAATTATGTAAATTATACGGCTATAAAAACCTTTGCTCTCAATGAATCCACATTCATTTCACCATTACAAACAGTGAATGTGAACAAGGATGCTCAGTGCGCCGGATAAAGCTTTGTTGGTGAAGTTATTTTACATGAACGAGGAATCAGCGACCCTTGCCTTGCGTAAATTCCGAGTTCAGAAAAATGTGAAGAGTGGAAAAGGCCCTTTAACACGTTCAGGTCTCTTAAAGCTTGTTAAACGTTTTGAATAAACTGGAATGTTGGAGGATCGAGCACGAGCCGGACGTCCATGCTTGAAAGAAGCACGTGCACGATGCATTGCTGTCAAAATGGAAGCGATTGCGCCCGAAACAGCTTCAAGGACCAGCAGTGCTAGACGATTGGGCTTACCACCAACATCTGTCCACAATCTTCTTCGTCGAATCCTCCAGATCTACCCATACAAATTCTAATCGTGCCATGAACTTTTGCCAGCAGATACCATACAGAGGGAAGCATTCGCGAAGTGGGCCTTCTCTAAAATGGAACAGGATCCCACCTGGGTTTTTAACATCTTGTGGACAGATGAAGCTCATTTCTCGCCTCATGGTGACGTTAACAACCATAATTGGCGCATTTGGGCGACCTCTAATCCACGTGAGTACACACAGAAGCCATTGCATTCCCCAAAAGTTACAGCATGGTGTGGTTTCACGGGTTCATTTATCATAGGACCCTTCTTCTTTGAAACGCAGTGCCCAGTAAATGGATGGATAACGGAAACGGTAAATGCTCAGCGTTATCTAACGCTTCTGCGGGAGACTGTCGTTCCATGTTTAATTCAACGAGGTCAGATTTCGAATGCCACGTTCACGCAGGATAGAGCAACCTGTCACACTGCTAACCCGGTTAAGGCATTCCTGATACAGACGTTCGGGGAAGACAGAATCGTTAGCAGGCGCTGAAGGTACCCATGGCCTCCTCGGTCTCCAGATTTAACACCGGCAGACTTCTGGTTGTGGGGATATTTGAAATCTTGCGTGTAACTATCCGGTCCATCAAGTCTGTCGGAACTGAAAGATGCGATCCGCAGAGAAGTATCCTCCATACATCCGGACATGTTGCACTATGCCGTTGCTGGATTTGTCACTCGTCTGGAATGTCTTCTCCCCTGTGGTGGTGGTCATGTAGAACATATTCTGGTGTAATAAAGTTGTGAAAGTTTTCTGTTCATTATTTATGCATGGTTTCTTTGATTTGCGTACATCAGCGCCACCTACCAGATGATTTTCGAATTTTTTTTTTTTTGTAGCTTAAAAAAGATCCCGTGACATACTAATGCTGATCCTGCAAGCAATTTTTTTTTCGTTCATTTCTCCGGATATTATGAAATTTTAAAATTTTTACGGACTTTTTGCCCACCCTGCATATATATATATATATATATATATATATATATATATATATATATATATATATATATATATATATATATATATATATATATATATATATATATATATATATATATATATATATATATATATATATATATATATATATATATATATATATATATATATATATATATATATATATATATATATATATATATATATATATATATATATATATATATATATATATATATATATATATATATATATAATAGTATTAAGGAATTGATGGATAAAAAGAATGTTGTTGCAATGAATACAAGAATTACGTAGATGAATATCATGGGCACGTAATAACTGGCAACTTAGAAATTGTACAGGATCAGAAATTGAGAGAAATTATGAGCAAAGGTACTGGTTATCGATTGACTATTTCAAACAGCAATTTAAATGTGAGAAAACAACTATCAGAAGATATTAATAATTTTATTCTAAATGTTGCAATTAAATATAATTTACCTACTCAGGCTTTTAAAGAATATGATTTTCATGTCCTCAAGGACTTAATGAATTTTAATTTTAGAACAAAAAATGAAGATAGTTATAGAAAAATTAAGGGACCAATAGAAAACTTACAAAAACACTTTGTGATCGTTTATGTAGATAAAGTACCAGGAAATTATGCAATTATATGTAAATATTATTATAGTAAATTAATAAATGATCATATACAAAATAATAATGCATATGATGTAAGTAAATTTAGTATGAAAGAAATTAACAACAGATTATTTGCATTTGGTAAACAATTAAATATTTCTAACAATAAAATTATATATCCCCATATATTTCTGACTCCTAAATTTCATAGGAATCCAATCAAATTCCGCAGTGTAACAAATGGGTTCAATACTTATATATCAAAAAAATCGGGAAGAATTTTACAGACCATATTACAAGATACAATAGACAAATTTAAGGATACTTCTATTATAAAAACAGCCATGATGTAATAAAGAAAGTTGATCAACAAGAGGTATTTTCTGTGTATGGGTTCGATTTCGAGGATTCATTTAACTCCATTAAAATAGAAGATATAATTCAGGTACTTTCAGATGCATATGAGAAATATGATTTGAATAATTACATTAGTTCTGAAAGTTCAATACACTTATTCGTTTTGTTATACAGGAGAACTTCATTATTTTTGAGAACAAACTTTATAAACAAATCAAAGGATTGCCTCAGGGTGGCCCGGCTAGTAATAGTCTCGCTAACCTGTATTTACACCATTATGAAATAGTTCGAAGAAAGGAACCCTCTTGCCTCTTGTTAAGATACATAGATAATTTAATTGTTATAGGTCATGATTGAGAATTTAAACCTAACATTAATTTTTATCCGGAATACCTAAAAATTAATACAGACGAATTTTAACTCAAACAAAGTTGAATTTTTTGGATTTGGATTTAACTATTATTGACAACAAATTATATAGCAATATATATGATAAAAAGGGAAGCATTTAAATTCAATGTCATAAAGATACCAAACTTCAATAGTTGTCTTCATATATCTGTATTTAGAAATATAATTTTAAATTTTCTGTTGAGAAATAATAATTTAACAACGCACAATATTGATAGATTAAAAAATATCCAGAAATTTATATTAATGTGCATACAAAATGATTATCCCATCAATTTCCTGAGAAAATATATAGAACAGAAATATTTCTTAAAAATATTTTTAAACTCGTAAATGCACAAATCCACCACACAACATTAGGTCCACAAAGTCAGCTTGTTAGTGGTCCAGCTGTGAAGAATTTGTGCATTCCACACACATGTTACATTTTTAATATACATTCCACACACAGGTTACATTTTAATATACATTTTAATACACACACAATTAAAACAATATTTACACGACTATATATACACTTTAAAATTATTTATTACCAGTTAAACATTTATGTCCAATCAGACATTTATGACCAATCAATCAAGCAAGTCTTTTGCATGTGATATGGTTTGCATCTGATGACAAGTGGTCATACTCTGGTGTTGGATCAAGAATCGATTGGATTGACATGGTTGGATGTTATGAACAAAATATGTGTATTTGATATATTAAAAATGAAATGTCGTGCAATAAGAAATGGATCATATTCTTGATGGGATACTGTTTGGTGAGTCTTTAATGATTTACTCTATTCATTTGTGAATATACTGTATTTTTAATGATTTACTCTATTCATTTGTGAATATACTGTGTTTTTAATGTGAACATTCGGTTTTTAGAAATTTTTAGTTTGAACTTTTTCAGATTTTTTAACTTGAACTTTCGGATTTTTTAACTTTGAACTTTTTCGGATTTTTTAACTTGAACTTTCGGATTTTTGAACTTGAACTTTCGGATTTTTGAACTTGAACTTTCGGATTTTTGAACTTGAACTTTCGGATTTTTGAACTTGTACTTTCGGATTATTTAACTTGAACTTTCGGATTATTTAACTTGAACTTTCGGATTATTTAACTTGAACTTTCGGATTTTTTAACTTGAACTTTCGGATTTTTTAACTTGAACTTTCGGATTTTTTAACTTGAACTTTTTTTTTTAACTTGAACTTTCGGATTATTTAACTTGAACTTTCGGATTATTTAACTTGAACTTTCGGATATTTTAACTTGAACTTTTGGATTTTTTAACTTGAACTTTCGGATATTTTAACTTGAACTTTCGGATATTTTAACTTGAACTTTCGGATATTTTAACTTGAACTTTCGGATATTTTAACTAGAACTTTCGGATATTTTAACTTGAACTTTCGGATATTTTAACTTGAACTTTCGGATATTTTAACTTGAACTTTCGGATATTTTAACTTGAACTTTCGGATATTTTAACTTGAACTTTCGGATATTTTAACTTGAACTTTCGGATTTTTTAACTTGAACTTTCGGATTTTTAACTTGAACTTTCGGATTTTTAACTTGAACTTTCGGATTTTTTAACTTGAACTTTCGGATTTTTTAACTTGAACTTTCGGATTTTTAACTTGAACTTTCGGATTTTTTAACTTGAACTTTCGGATTTTTTAACTTGAACTTTCGGATTTTTTAACTTGAACTTTCGGATTTTTTAACTTGAACTTTCGGATTTTTTAACTTGAACTTTCGGATTTTTTTAACTGAACTTTCGGATTTTAACTTGAACTTTCGGATTTTTTAACTTGAACTTTCGGATTTTTTAACTTGAACTTTCGGATTTTTTAACTTGAACTTTCGGATTTTTTAACTTGAACTTTCGGATTTTTAACTTGAACTTTCGGATTTTTAACTTGAGCTTTCGGATTTTTAACTTGAGCTTTCGGATTTTTTAACTTGAGCTTTCGGATTTTTTTAACTTGAGCTTTCGGATTTTTTTAACTTGAGCTTTCGGATTTTTTAACTTGAGCTTTCGGATTTTTAACTTGAGCTTTCGATTTTTTTAACCGAGCTTTTTAACGGCTGGATTTTTTAACTTGAGCTTTCGCTGATTTTTTAACTTGAGCTTTCGGATTTTTAACTTGAACTTTCGGATTTTAGATAATTTTTGATTTGAACTTTCGGATCTCAAATATTTTTTGATTTGAACTTTCGGATCAGGAATTTATTTTTCTACCTTTACAACTATTTTAAAGATGTGTGCATAATCTTGGAAGTTTGAGGGTTCACTTATAATATGTACTAAATTGTTTTTAAATTTTAATATTGCAATATCTTTCTTAATGTGATGGCGAATAGTTTTATTTTTCAAGTATAATGATTTAATTTTAACTTTTTAATTTTTTTATTTTTTTTTCTGAAATTTGAAAATTTTCCAATTAAATAACCAAGTTGCAATAGGGGGAAGGTTGGCGCCATCAAACTAGTTTAACCCCACTTATCGGTCCTAAGTCCGAGATTGCACTTGGATATTTTATAAATTTTTATTTTATTTTATAATTTTTAATTTTTTGTTTGAAAATGATGGAACATTATTTTTTATATTCGCCATTGATATTCTGAAGTGTTTTGGTATTTTGGTATTCATATATTTCAATTTTTAAATTGATAATTGTGATTGCTTTTATATATTTAAATATATATATTTAAATATATATATATATATATATATATATATATATATATATATATATATATATATATATATATATATATATATAAAGGAGAAAAGCGACTCACTCACTGACTAATCACGATATCTCCAGAAATATTAAACCTGCAGACTTGAAATTTGGTAGGTAAGTTCCCTTCATGGAGTAGACGTCAGGTAAGAACGGATTTTGCAAAGTTAGAAGCCCAAGGGGCGTTACGGGGGTTTAAGGGGCGTTATAGATAATTATTTACATTACTAAACTATTAGATGTAATGTCGTGAAACTTGGTACACAGTTTTCTTTCATAAAGTAGAGATTCCCTACATAGTGATTTTTACAAAAATCGACTTCCAAGGAGCGTTGCGGGCGCTTAAGGGGCGTTATACATAAATATTTCCATTTTCAAACTATTAGACGTACAGTATTGAAATTTGGTAAGCGGATTCCTTTAATAGAGTACAGATCCCTACAGACTGGGTTTAGTGAAAATCAACTCCCAAGTGGCGTTGTAGAGAATTAAGTGGCGTTATAGGCAATTAACTCCTTTTTTAAACTATTAGACGTAAAATCTCAAAATTTAGTGGCTGATTCGATTCATTGAGTAGAGATCCGCTATAAGATGGGTTTTGTGAAAATTGTTTCTTAAGTGGCGTTGCGGGGGCTTAAGGGGCGTTATACTTAATTATATCCATTCTTAAACTTTTAGACGTACAGTCTTGAAATTTGCTAAGCGGATTCCTTTGATAGAGTACATATTCGCTGGAAAATGGGTTTTGTGAAAATCGACCCCAAGTGGCGTTGTGGAGAATTAAGGGCGTTATTGTTAATTAACTCTTTTTTAAACTATTAGACGTAAAATATCGAAATTTAGTAAGCTGATTCCATTCATTAAGTAGAGATCCGCTATAAGATGGGTTTTGGGAAAATCGTTTCCTTAGTGGCGTTGCGGTGGCTTAAGGGGCTTATACAAAATTATTTCCATTTCTAAACTATTAGATGTACAATCTTGAAATTTGGTAAGCGGATTCCTTCCATGGTGTAGAGATCTGCTACAAAATAGTTTTGGAGAAAAATGATCCCCAAGGGTCACTGAGAGGGGATTAAGGGGCGTAATAGATAAATATTTCCGCTTTTCAACTAACTGAACCACCTGCTTGAAAATTAGAAGGTATGTTCCGTTCATGGAATAAAATTTCGTTTTACAAATATTTTTTGCGAAAAAGGACCCTCAAAGGAGTGGGGTTGCGATGGATTAAGGGGTGTTATAGAAAAATTTCTGTTTTTGAGTTTAACTCATTTACTTGAAATTTGTTGAGCACTTTTTTTTTTATTGTTGAATAGAGGTCCACTAAGAATGGATTTTACGGAAATCAACTCCAGGGTGAAGCTGAGAGAGTTATTGGGGTGTATTGATAGACAAAATCCCCGTTTTTGAACTGCTAAGACTATAATAATAAAATTTGGTTTGCATGCTTCTTTTGTTTGAATTGGAATCCGCTAAGAATGCTGTCAACGAGGTATTGATAATAAAAATTCCGTTTTTCCTCTGTAAGATTTAGACTTGAAATTTAGCTCGCATGTTTATTTTCTGAAATAGAGATCCACTGAATGTTATTTTGGTGGAAATCAACTTGATTATTAGGTTAAGTGAGGGCAAAGATCTTTCTACTTCTATTTTAGATATAAATAAAAATTAGATATTTTAATTTATGTCCTTTTTATATCAAGAGGCGAGAGTTACATCAATAAATTTATTTTTCAATACAATCGAATTCTTAATGCTAGATATCAATAATTAATATATATTTAAACAGTATACATATATACAACATCGTGAAATACCCAGTAAATCGTGTGGGTAACGGCTAGTATATATATATATATATATATATATATATATATTTAAATATATAAATGCAATCATCAACAATCAATCACAATAATCATTTGAAAAATTGAAATATACGAATCTTATAATACCAAATCCTATTTCAAAATAACAATGGCGAATATAAAAGATAAAATTCCATCGTTTTCAAACAAAATTAAAAAAATTATAAAATAAAATAAAAATTTATAAAATATCCATATGGAACTTTGACTATATATATATATATAACTTTGAACTATATATATATATATATATATATATATATATATATATATATATATATATATATATATATATATAGTTTTCGTTTGTTCATATTTCCGTAAAAAATTCCAAAACAGTTAATACTTTACAAAAAGTGCAAGAATTGTAATATAGGATTCAATGTAAAGAGTTGGTGAAATTAAACTTCCGCTACTCAGAGGGCCCTGGGGGTAGTTCTACTGTTCCGATGGAAAAAAATATTTTTGCAACAGACACTTCAGATGATGCATGTGAGATTTCCGAAATAAATACGAAATAGTTAAAGAAATTGCCAATAGATGGCGCTGGGGGTCAGCACATTCCAGCAAAATATTATAATATCATGCACAATAAAAGGAATATGTCGTTATTTCGACAATCTTACAGCATTTTAGAATGCCGAAGTAGCCTGAGAGCGCACTTCTTGTGAAGCTATACTACCGCAACCGTGAAAATGGCACAGCTTTCCATGATGAAAAAGTGACCGTATGGTGTAAATTCACTTCTCCATTCATTATCACACCCTATTTTTTGAACAAGAGACCCCTGAATTAATTACCACTTGTTCTGTTTACGGGGAACGGTATCGTGAGATGTTACAGATTTACGTAATTCTTACTCTCCAGCAAGGAGTCTGAGTACAAGAAAACATATTCTTGTATGATGTAGCCCCACCTAACAACGCGAGTTTACTCCAACCATTGTTAAGGCAGAATTGACAGAGATACGCGTGAACTGCCGATCTTTCCAAAATTCAGGTAGGCCTCCACGATCACCTGATCTCACACCTTTCGACTTCTGGTTATGGGGCTTTCTGAAAGATAACGTTTACCGTAAGCATTTGACAACTTCGTTGGATTTGAAGATTAGTACCCTTCAACATAAACGCCATCTAGTGGCTATTTTTCAACTATTGATTTTTTTGTTTCATAAACATTAAGAGCATCGTCTGAAATATCTGTTGCCCCAAATATTTGTTTCTCTTTGCACTAGTAGAACGACCTCCAGGACCATCTGAGTAGCGGAAGTTTAATTTCTCTAACCCTGTAGACTCCTGTTTCAAAATTTAAAAAACTTAAAATAATTGTAAGGAACATATTTGGAGTTCTCAAATGCATTATGTTAAGAGTCAATAAATGTTAAATAAATACTGATAATAAAATGTTTAAAAAAGTTTACTTAAGCAGAAAATAACTTAAGTAAATGGTGTATGTAAGTACTAAATATAGAAATGAGATTTTAGGTTCAACAGAACTATATTAAATAACGCATTGAAGTATCGGTATTTTCATGGAGTTAGGCTTAACTAAACAAAAACCTCCGACTTGTGAGCAACACACAAGACAGAAATATCTGGCCCTGGCTGTACGCACGCATTTGTGTCCTTCGTCTCGAAAAGATAAAGAATCCAATGTATTTACCAAACCCTCATTGTTTATTTATCTTTTTTTTAAACTTAATTGATTTTTTCGAACATTTTCAGAAAGCATCAATGTGAAATGGCAAAACATCTCGTGAAACATTTGAGTTTAACATGAAGTGGATTGCTTTGTCAACTCCGTTATATACAAATAATGGTAAGACACTGCTTCTCAAACTTTCGATGTTCGTGACCAAATTTTCAACCATAATTTTCATCGTCCCCATACAAAAACAATGTATTGATGCACTAATAATGTATAATACATTGACGCTAAAGCTGCAATACGACCTTAATTATAAACTGTACTGATTATCAAGTATTAAATATTGTATGCAATTTTTTTTTTTGTATAGGATAAGTCCATGGGAAAAAATCACCAGAAATTATTAAACTTGTTTTTAACATATTATTGAAACTTAGTAACTAATACATTGTGCCGTACTGATACATTTACTTGTATAAATATAGTATATCAGAGTAAATGTATGTTTCATTTTTATTATGTCAGAATATATTTTGTTTTGCTTCCGATTATATAGTAAATTGATAACTTTTTAAATAATCTTTTATTTTCGACTTTTCGGTATGCTCGCGCCCCCTTGTAGTGTTATCATACCTCCTAGGGGGCACGCCCCACAATTTTAGAAACACTGTGGTAAGAACAGAAAATATGTAACGTAACCTTTCCTTTTTTAAGAAAAGTCCAGCATCCCCGCTAAGAAAATTTATTTGTCAGGTAATGTTAGTGTAAACATTCTTGTTCCTATTTCAGTCCTTTCTAAAACACTAATAAGATGACACTCAGAACCAGATGTCCAAAAGGAGGATGAAAGAAGACAAAACTTCTTTCAAAACATGTTGTCTATTCTTACCGTAATCCTCTTTAAGCCAAACACGTCATATTTCTTTTAGTTTAACAGCAGTTCAAACTCAATGCCAAACTGTTTCTGACGTCACCAGTAAAGCAATATTTATCTTATACAAACTCTGACCAGTTGATTACCCCTTTTGTTTTGGAGACTTATACCGAGTTGAATGATTAAATTTTTTATAACTAGGAAAATAAAGATTATTCAATAAAAATATTTATTGTGAGTGAAAGTTCTTTTTATCTTGATTTATGCATGATATTCAAATAGAGAATTTTGTTTTCTTATTGTTTATTTTACGTAAATAAATCTTGAAGTGTTTCTATGAAAACTTTACTGTTTTGTGGTTTAATTTGTAAATTTGATATATATCTCTTTCTTATATTGTGTATCACTAAATCAAATTGTTATATTTTTACTACCGTATTTATTGGAATCTAAGCCGATATCGAGTCTAAGCCCCACTGGAAATTCTCAACATGCTTTTGTGAAATAAAAAAAATAGTGTAAAATGATTTATTGACATTGGATAGTTACGAAAAATTAAAAGAAATTTAAAAGGAGAACTAATGACAGGGATATGTGATTATAATGATGTCATATCCATGACGGGACCAAATCAAACAGTACCGTGGTCACTTATGATTGTTCTGGCGATCTGTTCAATATTATCCACATAGAGGTTTGGTTACGACAACAGGACCCCTATTTCTTGTAAGGCAGAACGCATAGATGAGCAGTCAGAAATATAAGCTGACGTTAGCTCCGTATCTAAACAGTTATCACAGCTCCTGTAAGTTCTTCTAGCTCTCCCTATCAATCTTCAATCATCTGTGATGACCTGTTCTTCGCCAACGAATAGTCTCTGTTATAAAGCGGCCTTCATTTACACTACATATTTGATGGTTTGCAGGAATTGATTTCACTCTCGTTTTAAAATTTGCGGCAGCATTTGCGTGTAATAAGGTAATGTAAAGTTCTGAATGAGAACTAATAAGAAATGAATAATTAATTTATTTCATCAATGTTTAGACCTTTTAAATACTGGAGAAATAAACTAATACATAAGCCTATAATTCCTCTAACCGTTCAACCATCTTCGATTCTTAGCCACACCCGTTTATTAGTAGTATTGACCTTTGGGAAAATGGAGGATGTTTCGAATAAATACGGCAAAATGGTAAGCGTTGCATTTAAGATAACCTTTTAATATGTTACTAAAGCTGTTACCAAAAGGTTTTTCTTCAGAGTATTGGTTACCATATTTTCATATTCAAAAAAATTAAATAAAAAATTATATTTTCAAGAAAAAAATCTTATAGTACAGTACTGTTTTATTCCAAATTACTGTAAATGCTTTCATTGTCAATTATAAAAAAAAAAAAAAAAAAAAAAAAAAAAAACCCAGAAGTAAAATACATGCTAAACGTGCAACAATTTTTCTAGTCGTTTATCGTGATAACTTTTTTTTTCATTACGTTATACAATGAAAATTTATTTCTTATATTTACCGTAAAACCCATAGTATAACGTGCACTTTTAAAACAAAACAAAAAAAATGAAATTTACGGGTGCATGTTATACGCAGAGTATAAAAATGAGACCTTTAAAAATAAAAAAAAAAAAAAAATAGGGAAAAAATTCGATTCTAAATATATCGAAATGCTGTTTATTTAAAAGAAATGGCATTCCTTCTGAACTTAAAGGGTTTTAGTTCTAGAAGTATGCTATTTTTCTAAAGCTTGGAATAATACCTTTGAATAAATGACTTCAAAACATATAAGAACATTGCTCGCGTACATTTCAGGTTTCTTCGCAAGAAAGAGGGTGCACGTTAGTTATGAGGCGAATACACCTATAAACTAAAAATTACAGCTTGAACGTATAAGTGCGCGTTATACGCTGGATTTTATGGCATATCAAATGTTATATTTTTCTTTCCAAATATTTAAATGTTTTGTAACGTTGTATAAGTTGTCTGAATGCAAACCTTTAAAGCAGTGTTTCTCAAGTGTTGGGGCGCGATGACCAAGGCGCGAGCGTATCGAAAATTTAAAGATTTTTTTTAAAAAATAACCTGAAAGAGAAGTAAAACAAAAGGCTTTCTTCCATAATAAAAAAAAAATACACACAACAACACTGACATAATTTATATTTATTATCTGGCTTTTTTCCGTCATCAAATAGCTATCTTTGATCCCAAAACCAAATTAAAGAAATAAAAACATGCGTGCGTACAAAGTACACATGTCAGAAGTGAAACTTCTTTGGCGAACTAATTTATAAATCTTGTTTATATTTATACAAATCTAAAAACTTTAAATTTCCAAGATTAAGAGGAAGGGAAAAATGAAGATAGGTTAGGAATTTAATTGTCATTAAAATAAAAAAGTGTTGAAAATTAATGTAAATTATAAATTTAATTTTTTTTCAATTTATTTCTTCAATATTTACATTGTTTGACGTTGTTTGTATTGGTATTATTGTGACTAAAGCATTATGATAGGTAAAATATGCAACATAAGTTCGTGTTTCAACATTATCTAAATATCTTGTAAAAATAGCATCTATTGTCGTTCCTGAATTTGTAGTTGGTGTGTTTGGATTATTATTTAGCTGTAGACTAAATTTTTCTATCATTTGACTCTTGATTTTCTTCAGATTTTTGTCTTTTTCGAGCTCTGTAGTCACGACTACGCTCTGCTGGAGTTTTTGGTGTAGTTTCTGTAATGATGGACGATGAGATATTCAACTCTTGGCTAGCTGCATTTTTTAAAGCCTTTTTTCGCTCTCTAAATTCTCGTGAACGTTCTGTTGATGTTTTAGCTGGCCGTCTAATAGATATTTTATTTTTAAGTGTTTCACACTCTCGCACCACAATTTTTGGCATTGCAATCTGAAAATGAAAAGTTATTTGAAATCAATATTTAATAATAAAAATAATTAAAGAGAATTATTAAAATAAATTTATTTTATATTGTTTGAAAAATAATATAGTCAAATCTCAGATGTTGAATATTAAATTAAAATTTCTCGTGATTTTTTGTAAATATTAAAAATACCTAATCCAATTTAAATATATACAAAATTTTTGTAAATTAATGATAACTCTAGAAATTCCACCAAAAGAATTTATGAAATATTGTTATTAGTATTTTATGCACAATGATTTATTGAAATCTCAAATGACGAATTGTAAATAAAAATGCAACGTGTTTTTTGTCAATATTAGAAATTATTAATTAAGTTTTGTTTTTGAATTCAAAATTTAGAAAAGCGAATTTATGAAATATTTTTATTTTATGGTAAATGATTTATTAAATTATCAAATGACGAGTGGCAAGTTGAAATACCACATGTTATTTGTAAATATTAAAACTACCTAACCTTCAAACCAATTATCATAAAAAATTGTAAATAAACAAAAAAGATAACAGATATATTACTTACTTCGAATAATTGCTTGATACAGGACAACTTACAAATTTATTCACAAAGTTTTTTCACAAAGTTTTTCACAATGTTTTTATTTATAAAATTCACTTACTGTTTATTCACTGTAGAAGTGTCTAATAATATTGTAAATATTACGCTATGCGACAGAAATGCCATCTAAAGTTCTAATAATTAACTAGTAAACGAATACACAACCAATAGGGCGTGTATTCTTTTCTCGATATCCCGTATTCTCTCTCTCTTTGTTCAATCTTTCTCACCTCGCCCTATCCAACTCTTCTCAATCGGTCTCGATCACTCTCTCTCTCTCTTTTCCGACACTTCCATTGCATACCGGCGTGACGTTTCATCTGTAAAAATTTTACCCTCATGCGCTTAAAGAAGTTTCACTTAAAAAAAAAAAACATTTTGTTTTATTTGTTGTTTTTCCTCAATGAGAGATTTTTTATTACGTTTTAACATAAAATATTACTCGTTAAAAGAAAAACGAAACCCAGACCCTGAGAAAAATTCTAAGAAGATAAACAATTCACCGCTGTAATTATTATTGAAATACTGTACATTAGTTGTAGAAAAAGAAAAGGAAGTCATGATTCACTTTTCAGCCAGGCTGCATAGTACGTTTGCTAATCATTTGATTCACCTTCAATCTTATGGTATGGTTATTATCAAGATTAGTTCCCTCCCATCTTTTATGCGTTTGCTTTTCGCTTAGGGAAATTGTAAATAATTGAGTTTTGAAATATTTGGGAAAGAATTGATTGGTTTAACATTTCTGTAGGATAATTGAAAAGTGTCTGATTTGCGTCCTTTATTATGGTCTTGTACTTTTGAATCATTTTAGTTCAGTTTTATTGGATTTTTTCTCAAATCATCAAAGAATTGAATAGTCCTTGAAAGAAGGTAAGTATACTTTTTATAAATTAAAATATTCACTAGAATTCCGATTTGTATCGTGTACAGTAAAAATAATTTAAAAAATATTGGGGTGACTGAGTCCCCCCGCACTACCATTAATGTTAGTATCGAGTACGCGCCTGCCCGGGCTAAAACATTTTGAAGTCTTCTCGCTTTAAATGTTAAAACGTAACACAATTATTCTTCATCGGAATTTTATATTCTTTTTCATAATTTAACATTAATTCTAAATGCTAATTGTGTGAGGTTTAAAATTACAGTTCTTTTAAACAGTTATTTACAATTATAGCATTTATCTAAAAAAATCATTTTACATTTTTGTATACAATGTCGTGCACACAGTTTTACTCTCCTTACAGTTCAGCTATTATATCAAGAATAATGTTTTATTTTTTTAAAAATGAACTCGTATGAAGAGTCGGTGTTTCAGCCAGTATACGTTTGATGTATCAGTACTGAAGAAGGTATTTTATAAATAATTTCTTATTACTGAATTTGGCCGCGGTAGCCGAGTGGTATAGGTATCGGATCGTGGCTTGCCTTGTCACGAGTTCGAGCCCAGTACCACTAAAGACCCGCCGTGTAGGGCAGCGATGCAAGTTAAATCTGTTGAGAGTTGAAACGTTTTCCCGTTGGTGTGGTGTGGTAGTTAGGGGAGAGGGGTGCCAGCTCAAGTGTCATCCACGTCACTTGACCATGGTTCAAAATTACGTGGTCCGTCGTCAAAAGCCCTCGTGCAGCTGAACAGTGCGACGTTAATATTCAATCAATCAATCTTATTACTAAATTAAGAACAAGTTTAATAATTATTAGGGACTTCCACTGGCTTTTCTTGTAGAGGAAAGTTTTTCAAAGGAAGGTTTTAATATCAGAAATTGACACTTAAAGAGTTATTTTTCTATATTTAGCTGAGATCTATATTTTGTCTTCAAGGCATCCACTGCAGAAAATCCGGTTTGAAAAAGGTAGGATGTTGAAAATGGTAATAGTATACGAAGTGCTTTTGTTTTCAGTACAGATAATTCCTCATCCACCTCTACCCCAAATTCAAAGAGCGATTTATTACAAAATTGCCTTTTAATTTTTCACTGGATGTGAAATCTATGAAGATTTCTTCTTCGGAACTTGAGAGCCCTTCTGGAGTATCTTGAAATAGATCCCTAATCCCCACTCGTAACTTGCTACCAAGCTGTCCTCATCCAGAAAATACTTTTTAAAATTCTTTGCCAACATAGCTAAATGATTTTACATGTTTTAAAACAACTTTCACATGTTGTTCTACAGATTTGTAAGTTTTAACACATATCGAGCTGGGGCTTTTTTCCATCATTTACTTCAGTAGTGGTAAATCCAAAATTTAAGTATTTTTGAGAAGATCGCCTTGATTTCATTTTCGGAACCATGCTCGTTCGTCTGTGTACTTGTTGATTCTTTATTATGGTCGAATGTTTGCTTACGACTTAAAAATGTATGTATGATATTGTTTTAATCTACTGCCGTAAATACTTAATTACCGTGACTTACAATTAACGTGGAAATTTAAAAAATGTACATTCAAGCTAGATTCGGTAGCTATAGGAGTATCGAGTCGACCAAAACTGAGTAGGAATTGTACGAGGAAAAGCATTTTTACATGTTTTGCGTAGACGTCCGATAGGTTGCCCAGACTCACGCAAACGTACCCTATAATGCCAGATGTGATGGATTTGATAGAGAGCGACATTGACTAGACTATTTTTCTAATGACATTTGTGCTTTGAGAAATGAATGCTGAAGGAAATAAATCTTTAATTAAATACATCATTTTGCGATCTGTTCCAATTTAAAAATTAGAGAAAGAAAAATAACATAATTCTAAGTAATATATATTTTAAGTAATTTTCTTAAAATATATATTACTTAAAATATACACAAAATTTAATATATTTATCGTATTAATTTGTACGGTTTATAATTAAGATCGTATTGTAACTTTAGCGTCTCTCTCAAAGTGCATTTTTATTGCAATAAATACATTATTGTTGTACAGGGGGGGGCGACAAAAATTATGATTGAAAATTGGGTTGTCAGTATTGAAAGTTTGAGAAACACCGACTTAACGTGTTAAATCACATATTCTGGTTCAACGATGACTAAGTATCGTTCTGAATGTAGCATGCAATTGTGAATAAAGATATGAATAAACTAAGAAAGATTTGAAGAATTTCTATCACATGCTGTTGTGTTTAGCATCATTACAAAAATATGAATATTTTACAAGTGAAGTTTTAGAAAAAAAACTGAGCAAAGTTTTTGAAAGGAGTTTTAAGATAAGAAATTGACCCTCTGGGTACATTTTCTATATTTAGCTGATATCTATATTTTGTCTTCTAAGCAACCACCGCATTTTGTAATATGTTCCAATTTAAAAATCAGAGAAAGGAAAAATAACTTAGTAATTATCCTATTACTTAACTTTTTTTTGCTTAAAAGTAACATATACAAAATTTAATACTTATGTCATGAATTTGTACGGTTTATAATAAATATTGTTGCTTTATCGTAAAAGTGCATTATTATTGCATTCAGTAAATTATTATGTATAAGGGGGGCGCGATAAAAATTGTGATTGAAAAGGGGGGCGCCAGTATTGAAAGTTTGAGAAGCACTGCTTTAAAGAATCTGTTTAAAATAATTAAAAAAATTTGGAAGTAACATGATTGTTCATTTAAAAAAATCTCTCATATTAATATTATTTTCCTGCATCTAAACTTCCAGGTTTTTATGCACCAAAACGTATACCTAGAAACTAGTTTTAAATGGATAATATTAAGAAAGTACAGTAAGTAAGTACATAAGTATTACATACATATTAAGTAAGTACATAAAAAAGAATGAATTAAGAAAG
Organism: Trichonephila clavipes; assembly: GCA_019973935.1. Classification (NCBI taxonomy): domain Eukaryota; kingdom Metazoa; phylum Arthropoda; class Arachnida; order Araneae; family Nephilidae; genus Trichonephila; species Trichonephila clavipes. The sequence goes on along the minus strand of BMAU01017002.1, from coordinate 131,302 downwards.
AAAACGAAACAGAGAATTACATCTTAAAAAAAATTTTTAAAGCCAACTGACTATTTAAGGGGTGTTGGAAATCTAAATTTTCGTGTTAATGTGACAATTTTGAGAATTTTAGATTTTCAAATTGTATAGATTTTAATCTTTCTAAAATTATCTTACATTAACTTCTAGGGTAATTAGAAGCCCTTAAAAACTATGAAAAAATTCAAAATTAGCTAAAGGCTCAATTCCAGTATAATGAGAAAGTTGTAATTTAACTGTATGAAAAATTTCAAGCATGTACAATACCGGCAAGCAATATCGGTTTATTCAAAAATAACGTGACCGATTTTAGAAGATCATAAATTTGTGTTGAAACAAGTTATTTACGAGGAATTTGCAATGTGGTTTCTGGCACAGTACACTTTATATAACTGTTTCGATCAAGCTAAAATACATTTTTCTACCATGTTTGGGTATTTTTGCAACTTCCTTTTTGAAGTCTTGAAATGCTCTTACTTATTGGCTCTTAAAAAATATTTACAAGGAACGCAGACAGGGATTGTGGGATAGTCATTTATAAGGAGGGAGAATATTATATATTTTTATTTCATTCATTTTCTAATTGATTTTGCAGTATGATTTGGTGTACACTGATGGTGAAAAACAAAGTTTCATTGAGAGTAAAGACGCTTACTTTGTCTGATCAAATGTTTCCGAACTTTATTATGATAGTGTTTAGCATTAAATACAAACTTCAGTTCTACAAAAGATGGTTTTGTTAAGCATTGAGGGGACATTCGCTTCCATACCATAAACCCTGATGGCCAACTGACCTTTTGTAAAACAGCTGGGTCTTTTCGGTGCCTTTTGCGAGAAATATATTGTATCTTCATTTTGCTAGTTGTGAATGACAGATAAAACAGTGCTTTATCCAAAATTATCCATGTTTTGTATGTATCATTCCATAACATTAAATACAGAGGCCAAGAACAATTTCTTCCTTTTTTATGGTCTTAGATAGTGGATGACGGATAGGATTATTTACTTTTTTATAACCAATTTTTTTTCTGACGCTAAATTGTGAATTGTTATACCTGTAGTTTTTTTGCCATAGTTTTTTTAGCAAAATGATTTTCTATAGCGATAATACTTTTCAACTTACTTTTTTTCCTTTTTCATTAAGAATTTGATTTCGTTCACATTTTTTCCTGGAGCTTTTGATTGAGAGCCAAATTTTATTTCTGTTTGAATTTTAGATAGTAATACAATAGAAAATGTCTTTTTTCATTTTTAAATGATATATTTATGACATAATTTAAACAACCATCCTTCAAAAGCTGTAAAATTTGGTTCTGGGTTTGAGGATCGAATTTCATTTGTATAATTTTCTCTCACTTATAAAAATGGTTTGATTATTAAATTAAATGTTTGATTTTTAAAAGTAAACCGGTTCTAAAACGATAGAAATTCACCATAAATATATGTATGCTATTAAAGTTGGTCACACTTACTTTGAATCAACCGTCATCTAATCACTGGTTGACTCTTGTTAAGACAATACTAACTTATTCTGGAGAGCGACTTTTTTGTTGTAGATCTCACGAATCTTTCGAGAAAGATCCGCTTACGATTTAGATCGTGATATAAGTTAATTTATCCCTTACTTTCCAGAAAAAATCCATAGGGTCACAAACTAACCAAAAAGGATCAACAACATGATCGGTCAAGCATGGTCAACTTGGCTCTAACACCAAGTGTTCATTGAATCATCTTGTAATGGATGGATCGGCATTGTTTGCGAGTATTACAATTTTGATATAAAATAAATAGAACAGTAAATACTGTTAACGTATTACACATCCAGATATAAATTTTTTACACTATTTCAAGTATTCTTTGTTTAAAATTCGTAACACTATATATGGTACTGCAACTCCAAATAGTGAAAATCATATTGAAACGATGTTCATGTATAATTGTGCATTATAATATGATAATATATATTAATTTGTATGTTTAGAGTGTATTTCAATAAATGTAAAAGAAAAATTATATGTTTCTTTCTTATATTCACCGATGGATCACAACGGTAAGCAGTAAAAGTAGCAAAGCCTATACGGCCATTCTGAAAATCATAATAGTCCTGTAATACTCAAGAGGACAGAGCAAAACGAATATAATAATTTTAGCATCTATATCAGCTTTCCTTCACTCCTATCATCATGATTCCATTAAAGATCAATGAAGACAAATGAGGATTTCAGGATGCAATCTACTTCCTCCATTGACATTCTGCAGCCATTCTTCGTGCAATCTCAGAGATGAATAAGCTCAAAATGGATTCTAAAATAGGAAGGGTTTTTTATGATGTTCCTTTGCCTCATATTGAAGACGCTATTTTAATCAAAATCATGACTTAAAATTCAATCATATATTTTTACTATTTACATAATACCTCAGACATTGCATCTGATTTTCTAATGATGCGTGCGACAGGACACTGTTACTTGATGATATTAAAATAATAATAGTAATAAAAGGTCATTTTTTCGGAGATGAAAATTTTTGATTTCGCTGATATTTTTTTTTGATTGGATGTTCTTACAAATATGTAATGCATTTTGATGTGATTTTTTCCTTACATTTGTTAAATAAAGTTTTATATTTTTGAAGATCTGAAATTACTGAGAATTGCCAAGAAGAGAAAATACGGACGATTTTTTTATGCTATTACAACAGAAAAATACGCTATTAGCTCACACTCTCCCTAGATTTATATTATATATAGATATAGATATAGAATAGATATAGAAACATAGATATTATAGATATAGATATAGATATAGATATAGATATAGATATAGATATAGATATAGATATAGATATATATATAGATATAGATATAGATATAGATATAGATATAGATATAGATATAGATATAGATATAGGGAGAGTGTGAGCTAATAGCAGGAGTTGAAGAAAAAAAAAAAAATTTTCCTGTATATAATATATATATATATATATATATATATATATATATAGCTCAATTTTGCAATCGTTCATAAAATAATTTTATTCATCCACACACACACACACACACTCAAGTTCAAATACAATTTTTTAAAACTTGTAAGAGATGACGCTTGTTGTTAAAAGTTTTTTCAACTATTAATTCATTAATTAAACTTAATTAAGGAGTAAATAGTAGCAAACAAAAATAATAGTCCATTACTATATACAAAAAGCAAAATTGCTCGATGGCCTTTTAATTCAAAGATCATGGGTTAGAATCCCAAATGTGATGGCCTAATTTTTGAGAATGTGATTTCTTTTTACTATACCATTTTAATGGAGTCATTAAATTTAATTAATGAATAAATAGTAAGAAACAAAAATAACAGTCCAACATCCTATATAGAAAGGAAAATGAAAATCGCTTTCTAATTTGCCATTTAATATTGTGATTCTATTATATCTATATTAATTGTAATTATTTAATAAAAATTATCTAAAACAAAATGTTTCTTTGTTTTGACCTATAAGTAGGAATTTACTCAGATTTTTTTATATTATTTATTTATGCTATTAGAGCTGGATCAATTTTTTTATTGTAGCATATCTTAAATTACAGTTGAACTGAAGTGAATTAATTTGTATTTCAATGTTAAATTTTACAATTAACTATACGTATTCTAAGTGAATAATCTCACATGTCTTCAATTTAATTTTCGGGCTTAAAATTCCATTTCAACTCATAAGTTAGTAATTCAATTAATGAATATAAATTTTTGACATAAAATAATTATTAATATATTATAATGTTAAAGTAATATTATATATTCAGTTCTAAATATATTCATATGAATTTAAAATTATAAAATAAAATACTAAAATATAAAGATATTTTTAAAATTCTTTATGATTCTTTACTTAAGCTTTCACTTTGATACAGTTGATTTATTTATTATATAATAGGTTAAAAAGACTACCTTAAGACTTGATTTAATGTTAGATATATAATTAAGAAGAACATTTTAAAATATAAATTATTCATTCGTATATCGACATCGAAATATAATGTAACCTATTATTCCAAGAATTCCACGCGAAGACTGAATCATTATCAAGTAGCTCCAGCAATACCTATTCCAGAAGATTGCGATACATCTTTCGATTAAATAGACGATATGAAAGTACTCATATGGACCAATGATAGGGCACTAATTCAGAAATGAGAAGGAAGATAGTCAATATTCCTTTCACAGTTCCTTCCTTCCACATTACATCAGAAAATATTCCTTCCACATTAAAGCACAGAATGACACCTGGAAAGAATATAAATGTGCGACAAAGTTGATCCATATAATGGGATTGTACAAATGAAAAATGTATCATTAGGGAAAAGAAACTTTCAAAGAACCTGGGAGTAAAAGGATATGCTGGAAAATCAAATCCAGGGATATACAAGCCTAGGATAAGAAACTGTACATATACATAGATTGTTTATGCACTATACATAGAAAAAGACACCCCTCATGTAAAATGTTCTATAGGGTGTTTCCACGGATCATATAATGTAAGATTCAAGGACGTCATAAGGTATGAGCCAAATGGGCCCAGGGTCTCGCTCACACTTGGGACCTTACTCCGTTCTTTCGATTCTGTCTTCATAGGATAACGATCCGGATAATTTAAATGGTCAAATATTATTCCCATACATTATCTCCGAAATACACGGAATTTCAAACTGCATGTCAACTTGCAAAAGTGGTAAAACTACAGTAATATGTGATGTCGGTTGTCCATGTCTAGGCATAAAATCATAAACAATCATTTAACTCCTTTAGTCTAAACGTGGTCATCGGTCGAGCCGGTTTGTGCCTAGGTTTTTTAGATTGTCTGTCGTGCGCATGTATTTGTATCAAATTACCATTTGAACGAGCATTTGACAATGCATGCTATATACTGTTTACTTTTGAAGATCTCAGATAGGGCTTGCTTTTGCATAAGGGCCCAGGACCTCAAAGAGGTTTAAAAAGTCCCTGTTTGGATTATTTTTAGATCTCTTAAGATACGTCATTTCCTGTCAAAAGCTATTGTGTCTTGTAATTTTCTTTTGATATGAACCCCTACCACAAACCACTGGTGGCGTAGATTTAAAAAATTGTGTGATGCAGCATTTTCCTCTTGGAAAAGCATTCTTGCAGTAACGGGATGTCTTCGTGACTTTTTACCAATTCTCAAGGGGAAATATTTCTAGTAAATTGTTTTATTTTTGAAATATTTCTTGTAAAGTAATTCCTTTATGCAATGGAGAACTGCTATTTAAAATAAAGTGAACTTCGTTCGTGCAATTAAGATAGCAATTAGATATGATGATTGCAGATTAAATTATAATTTAATCTTGAACTGTTAGTGTATTTAGAAATAGGATTTTAGGAACCTCGTATTTTTTGAGTTCAAGGAATAAAACAGAATATCTACGTTAAATGACAAGTATATTTTCTCATATATATTTCGAAAAAAGTTTTAACTGACTCACACTCCATCATCTACAACTAAAGTTGACAGTAAGTGAAAGGATAAGAAATAAAATAGTGTTGATTTTCTAAAATACCTGTTCTTTTGGGTTATTCTGCTACACCGTGAGTAGTGACTCGCTACAAAGCACAGCTTCAGTGTCGATTTTTCCCTACCATTTGTAATTATGTACGCAAGATACATGTCTGCTTTCAGAAAGCGTACACCGGTCTCCAACAAAGGACCCATTTTATGTTAGGGAACTAGTGGTGTATCTACGGTCTTGTCATTTCACATCAGAAATTGCTCCAGAATGGACACTCTGACGCTTATGTCAAAGGCCTCCTTAGGAGGCCTTTGATCTCCCTTCATCCAGGCAAAAGAGAAGAAACCGGTACAGTTCCAAACCAATCTCTAGCTTCAAAGTCCACCTCATGAAGGGTGACTAGAACCAATAGTCGGATAGTAATTCTGGATACATCCAGACAAAAATGACAGTGCTTCACGTGTCTATGTTGTGGGCGTGACGTATTCCACCTTTAAATAGACACCAAAAGGGGAAACTCAGATACTCTCAAAACGCGAAGAAGTTTCCTAAACACTAGAGTGACACTTCTACAGGTTTCAACACTATGTATTGTCCCAACACACTCCAAAGGACTCTCTCTCTTTCCCCGATTGACTTCCTGATTTGCCTGGACTCTCAGACTACCGTGACCTATCAAGGCTGACACCTACGAACATCCCAATACCGTCCTAATGCAGATTTTCGCATGAGTAATCCGACCTTACCAGCGATCTCAATTCACTGCACCTTAGTAGCACCGCAGCAAGTGTATACCCACTCATCATGTTCGAAATATGTCTCTGAAATTATTTTGACTGATTGCAGTAAGAAACCCTCCCGTGTTACCCTCAATTGACCGCAATTACGTCAGCATTGTACTTTTACTTTAAGAACATTATGACGAGTCATTTCAGCATTTTAATTGTACTAAATAAGGTTTCTATCCCGGGTTCCCAGGAATTATAATATTTCTGTACTTTTTCTATTCCCGGGAATTATACATTGTTCCATTTGTTTGGTGATCAATAATTTCGCATTTCAGGATAAAAGCTTATCAGTTCAAATTATAAGGGGCTTATTTGATGAAACGGTAAACCGTAACTTCCAGGGGACTTTTATATAATAGCTACTGATGCCTCAAAAAATGAGCAAATTACATCTTTTGTAGGTATTACGGCAAATTCCCATTTTGCTTATAGAATAAATCACAATAAATCTATTTTTACAGCTGAAGCTCTGGCTATTTGCCAAGCTCTAGATGATCTATCTATTATAAACAAGAATTTGTTAATTTTGTCTGATAGTCTCTCTGTTCTCTCTGCTCTTCAAAATTACTCAATTAAAACCCATAGTGTCATCCATAAATTAGCTAGCATGATTTACATTCTATCACTTTATAATAACCAGTTGATTTTACTTTGGACTCCGGGACACTCAAATATATTGTGGAATGAACAGGCGGATAATTTTGCAAGAACTGTCACAGAGTCTAATGTTTACATCGACTGGATTTCCTCAGAAGACATCAATAAAAAATGTATCAAGAGAGTTTTAAAAAAGCCAATGATAATTTCTATTCAAGCAAATATTTTGTAAACTTGGGAAATATTCCTAACATAAGCACCATCTCTAAATGGACAAGAAACAGAAGAGAAGAAATCCTATGTACTCGAATCTTCAGCAAAATGATCATCACTCCAGGACTTCTGCATAAATTCAATTTATCGGATAACGCAAATTGTAGATCTTGTAATTGCTTAAACGATTTGGACCACATCTTGTTAAACTGCAATAGATATATTCATCCTCGAAATCATCTAAAACATTTTCTCAAAATCGATCCACATCACAACCTGACTTTCAAAGAATTATTGGAGAAAGCTATGTCTAACAGATTAACATTCAGATTTTTATCCAGAAACTGAAATATTTTGACATCTACTAATTTTTAAGAAACATCTGTCTTTTAGGGGATCATAGCCTTTGTTGCTCCATATCCCACAAAACCTGAACTGAACTGAACTGATGGTTAGTTTGGATACCAAAACACGCTGGAATAAGTTGTTGGCAATGCTTGAAAGATTTTTAGAAATAAGGTCAGCAATTTTAAAAGTATTACCTGACATTAAAGAAGAAAAAATCATGGCAAATGCAGAGTTTGAAACTGTGACTTCAATTACAGCAGGCTTAAAGCCAGTAAAAACTGGCTTAGAGGAACTTGTGTGAACCCCTCTGGGTTCCAACCTGGACACCAAGATTAATTTGAGTTAAAGAATCACTAACAGCCATTTTGTGTAATAATAACTTGTATTTATTATAACACTTCAAATATCAGAAACTCTAGTAGCATATAATATTTCTATGTTACGTCAAATAAAAGGGATTTACCTTTAATATTAAATTAAATTATGAAATATGAAATTAATCAATAATTACGCGCAAGATCAAATAAGGTCCACCGAAATAGGAGGTCCGAGAAATACACGTAACTCTAATTATTGGCTTTCATTAACTTTAACTAATTTTATTAAACTAACGCTTATTTTATGCGTAAATAAATTATAGTTATCACTTGGTATATCAGCTTTCTAGTTCTTCCATAGAATAACAGCAATATGGCTTCACTAATGTAAACCAATGGAATCCTCAAAATTTGATGCTACTGCTGCTGGCTAAATAACCTTCATACGTGCCAGCTTTTAATACTCTACTTAAATACCCTATCTACTTTGCATATCCCGTTCACTTTTTGGAGTTGATTGGAAATGTACGTGACTTTATAATTCAAAAAAGACGCCTAAGAATATTAGTGGAAAGGTTCCGTACAGATTCGCCACAAACTACGCAGACGAAATGCAATGATAACTGCAGAAGGTGTAGTTTCTTTCGTTATGGAGAATTGAACGAAAAAATTGAGAATTTGCGAAAAATATGAAATATTATATAATCCAAAGAATTAATGATAGACGCAAAACGTTAATTTAGTTCGATTAATGCAATACCTGAATTCTGCGGAAATATACGAAAGACCTGCAGTTATTGTTGATATTTTGCAATTGCCTAGTATAAATTGTTTGGTTAGACAAGCCCAAATGATAGGGACAAGTCTTTTCTGCTAACAAGAGGAATCTATATCTAACACTTAGCACTCGAAAGAAGAGAACATGTAGATTTTGAAAGAAGACATCTGACGTTGGAAGAAAAATATGGGAAAGCAATACATTGTAAAACACAATTTTATTTTGCTGAACTAAAAAAAGTATTAGTTTAAACAAATTCATGAAACAAGAAATGCAGTTGTTAGACTTGACTGAAAATCCATAACCAAACATTATAAGACTATGTGGGGCTTTAAAAAGAATTCCTCTAACTTCAGTTGAAACCGCGAGAGACTTTCTGCTGCCAGAATGTTCGTCACAAAGCTTAGAACATAGTTGAGTGATAAAAGTATAAATTGCTTATGCTTTCTGAAATCCTATTAAAAAATAGATAATCTAAATTTATTATATATTTTTTTTTGTATTTTAGTTCATTATATAAATAAATATGAATTTTATAATATATATACATATATATATATATATATATATATATATATATATATATATATATAAAGGGTGTTTTTTTAGAGGTATAGAACGTTAAATTGCAATAAAACAACGATGTGATGTATTATTCGATTGACATGATTTTTTTATTCGAAAGATAATCTTATGGCATTACATTTTAAATAGGATTTCTGGCATAGGACTGCCACGGCTGGCTCGAATGTAGTCCAATCTGGACGTCCAATTTTCGATGACTTTTTTCAACATTTGTGGCCGTATATCGGCAATAACACGGGGAATGTTGTCTTTCAAATGGTCAAGCGTTTGTAACTTCTCCGCATAGACCAATGTCTTTACATATCCCCACAGAAAATAGTTTTAGCGGTTTTAAATCAGAAGATTTTGGAGGCCAATTCACCGGTCCTTCCAAAACGTAAAATTAGGCGTTCACCAAACGAGTTTTTCAATAAATCAATTGTGGCACGAGCTGTGTGACATGTTGCGCCGTCTTGTTGAAACCACAGCTCCTGGACATCATGATTGTTCAATTCAGGAATGAAAAAGTTAGTAATCATGGCTCTATACCGATCACCTTTGACTGTAACGTTGTGGCCTTCATCGTTTTTGAAGAAGTACGAACCAATGATTTCACCAGCCCATAAAGCGCACTAAACAGTCAGTGTTTCTGGATGTAACGGTATTTCAACATACACTTGTGGATTAGCTTCACTCCAAATGCGGCAGTTTTGTTTGTTGACATAGCCATTCAACCAGAAGTGCGCTTCATCGCTAAACAAAATTCGCTTATGAAAATCGGGAACAACGACAATCTTGTTTTGGGCCCATTGGACGAATCTACGCCTTGATTGATCATATTTAAAATGTAATGCCACAAGATTATCTTTCGAATAAAAAAAAAAATTCATGTCAATCGAATATTACATCGTTGTTTTATTGCAATTTAAACTTCTATACCTCTAAAAAACACCCTATATATATATATATATATATATACTATATAATTACTGTTGATTTTATTTAAAAACAATTTGTTTTTAATTTCTTTGAAATTGTGATGTATTCTCGGAAATCCCGGGAAATCAGAAAACTAGTACTATCCCATGCTTCCTAAAAGTTTCACACTGATGTGAATTTTGCTTTCGTTTCCTCGGTATTATTTTTATTAATTATTTCAGCACAGCTTCTCTTTTTCCGCAAAAAAAGTTTTCATGTTCGGCACCTAATTTTTCCACAAATAATATAATTTTTCTATGTGTATTTTATCTGCCCATAAATTTTGGCTAACGAGTTCAAACACGACGCGTAAGTTAGTGTACGACTTCTGATAAGGATAATGTATTTCCTCAATAAAACTATAAATAATGTAACTGTGTTTTAATGTGTTTCGTTTTTAATGCAAGAATTTAATAAGAGATAACTACATTTTTCAACATAAATTATTTCTTGTAAAGATTTATATTTCCACACTACTAGCCACCATAAACGCAACATATTGAAGGAAGAATGCAAATAACATGAAGTTTACAACTTGCATTAGAAGAGGTAAGATATGCAAATGATTTTAATTTCAGCGCAGACACACATCACACGCGCCTGTGGCGCCACTTCAAAACGCTATTTAAGGCTTGGGGATTTCGGCGATTGCAAGTTCGGCATTTGTGTTTTTCCTGTGGTTTTTTTCAAAAAAAAAAAAAAACGATATGTTTTTCCTCTTAGAAAACAGCGATCGGCTTTTGATCAAGTATCCAAGTTTGACAGAGGAAGAATTGTAGCCTACCAAGATTGTGGATTATTTTCAAGGAAGCACAGCACACTGAGTCTGTACCGCATCATTAATTGTCTGCGCGTATCATTCAACGCCGTTTACAGCAGAATGGGGTCGCCAAAAGCCCTCGTGTAGCTGAACAGTGCGACGTTAATATTAAATCAAATACAGCAGAATTGTCTGTCCGCAAGACGTCCATTGCTTGATATACCCCTAACGCAGAACCACAGACGTCTCCACCGCCAATGGTGCGATGAAAGAAGGATGTGTGCGGCAGAATGGAAGTAAGCTGTCTTTACTGGCGCGTCACGCATCTGTCTGCAACACCACAATGGTCGGATTCTAGTCTGGAGACACCGTGGAGAGAGGATGTTGAACAGTTGCGTTATGCACATCCACACTGATCCTGCACCGGCTATTATGATATGAGACGGTATTGGATATCACTCTCGCACTCCTCTAGTATGCATTGCCGGTATTTTAAACAGCCAGCGCTACATCTCCGAGGTGTTGGGGCCAGTTGTTTTTCCTTACCTTCAGCGCTTGGCTACATCCATATTTCAACAAGATAATGCGTGACCACACGTGGCATGGTGTTTGTCCAAAGGTTGTTCGTCAACCACCAGATTGAATTGCTTCCCTGACCGGCTCGCTTTCCGAAACTTTCACCGATAGAAACATGGGGTCCATGGTTGCTCAACGATTGACCAAGATTACACCTTTATCTGCCACAAAAGATCAACTTTGACAACGTGTGGGAGCTGCTTGGTCTTCTGTACCCCAAGAAAACATCCAAAGTCTCTTTGAATCAATGCCGAGGCGTGTGGTAGCGGTGATATCCAACAATGGCGGCTATTATCTGTGTCTACTGATTCTGGCAGTAACCACACTTCACAGATGTCTATAAATTTAATCATTTGATACTTGGTCAACATATTATCTACAAAATAAATTTTGTTCTGCTATTTTTTGTCTTTCTTGGTGTTGCATTTACGGTGGCCAGCAGTGTAATATTCATTAGAAAATTTCAATAGGCTAAGCTCAAAAAATATAATGGTCACATGAAAATACATTAAAAACTGGCATTAAATTTGTACTAGCTGTTCAACTGTTGAAGTTCAGAAAGAATGTCAAATGTGAAAATTAGTTATGATCTTCAAGTACTTCTAAAAAAGTGTGTTTTTCAAATTTACCAAATATATTATCTAAAAAAATTAATGGACCTTGTATTTATAACGGACTAAAGAGCATAATTTTTGCTTTCGTCTTTTTGATTTTCTTCATCTTTCTCTCCTCATTTTCGTTTTTGTTTCTTCTCTTTTCACATTTTCATGCATTGTCATCTGCTTCTGAGCTATGGTCCAAATATCAGCTGATCGGGAAATTAGTTTAAAATCAATTACAAAGTTCCACCTGGACAGACAAGAAAAAGAGTTAATAAAAACATGGTATTTAATAATTATTTTATTTATTTAAATGATTTTTTATTATAATAATGACTAACTGTGTGTGGTAATTGGTAATTATACTATTTAGAATAAATAAAGTATTTTTGGTTTTCATACTTTGCTTAAATACAACAAACTGCCTCGCATTAGTGTTAAAACTTCACTCAACTTATAAAACAACACTCAACAATTGCGGTTAGCTCAAACAAACTTTAATTCGTTATTTCTAACTTCAAACTCCTTCACATTCAAATTAAGTGCAGTTACAATACATCAAACAGTTAATAATAAACAATAACGAGATGTTTTCGTACGTGACTATTTGCATCTGCTTTCTTCACTTAGCTGGCAGGCTGACTGGTTAAGTGTGCACACGGTCATAAGAGTGCACACTATTGTCAATAAAGAAATTTTTTGAAAGCGAGTTAATAAAAAAACATGGTAACCTAGGGGACTACTGTTTGACCAAAGAACCACGAAATTGAATGGGTAGAAGCAACTCAACACATGCTATCGGCAGGTGGTTTTTGTTCGTGTAAATTCGTGTAAGTTACGGAGTTACAGGGCCCTTGTCGAAATCGGGTCCACATCTTCGGGTGCCAGATAACTTCTTTCACATTTTCATGCATTGTTATCCACTTCTTAGCTATGGTCCATATTTCTAGCTCACCGGGAAGATTGTTTAAAATAAGTTACAATATTTCACCCGGAAAAACAAGAAAGCGAGTTATTAAAAACATGGTAAAAAGAGATTTATTTTACTAAATGTTTATTGTTAAGCCGAGTGCATTTTTTCTTTTACTTAAGAGCATGATTGTTGAACATTACGTAATTTTTAAAACAAAGTTTCTGTGAAAAACAAAAGTTGGCAACACTGAAGCGCTTTAACTGATTCTTTAAAAACACATGACTGTACACTCATGCACAAAATATAGCGCACCAAGAAATAATTATGAAATCGTAACGAAACTTGACATGTTGGAGAGATATGCAAATCATTAGAAATGCAGCGTGATTGCGCATTACGTATACCTGGTAGAGGTCATTTAACGTCGTTCTCCGTGGAGTATAAAACAGGTAACCAAAGCTTTTTTGAATGTCCTGAATCGTTTGACGACTCCTTTTTGGTGCACTAATTTTTTTGTCCATTAGTTTTTTTTTCATTTAATTATGATGTCACATGAAGTTATTTAATGAGTGGTTAGAAACATGTGAATACTTTTATCATGTGATTATGGCGCCTCAGGAACTAAGCGCATTGTAATAATCATTATTCTTAATCATAAAAACAGCTAATAATCTTGTATTTATGCATTTTCATGTTAAAAAAAAAGAAATTTAAATTAAATAGGCAACAAAAATATTTTGTAATGTTTAATGGATTCTTAAGCCTGGAAACCATATCGTTTTCTCGTTATGTAAAACCTTTAATATCTTTCCCCATTTTCTTTGGCTTCATTAGTAGTTTATCTATATCGATTAGGATTAGTATACTCAAAGAAAAGGGGTAAATTTTTTTTTGTCAGAACAAAAAAAAAGAAAGAAAAAGAAAGTTTTTTTTTTTTCAAATTAATAAGACATTGCTTCTTAAAAGGTACTTAAAAATAAATTGTTAACAAATATTTTTAAGTGCATGCTTAAATGGTTATCTGAAATATTAAATTGCGACAGATAAAAAAAATCAAGTGAAGCAATGTAAAAAGCAAAATACCATGTCAAGGCAGTTAACTTAACAAAACATGGTAAATTAAAAATGGTTCTAAACCCATTTATAATAATTTAATCTCAATACTGTTAACGAATTTTTGAGTAATGCGAGTTTAATGATAGAAATATTTAAAAAATATTTTCGCTTAAACTGCTGTAGTTTGCAACACAAATCCATGATAATCAATTTTTAAATTTTTGTGAAATTCTTTTTGTACGTAAACTATAATAGTAGACCTAAAATAAATTTTTTGTAATATTATATATGAACATTTAATTAAACGATGATCTTAGTAAATCATTTAATAGACTTAAAAATGAGAATTTAATAAATTTTTCTTAAAATTGTTTTCTATTTACAAATTTAAAATGGGAAAGTTCTTAAGTAAAAAGCAGATGATTTTCAAAAGAATCAAATTTGGATTATAATAATTTTAATGAATATTTTTCTAGAGCTATAAAGATATTTTTCCTCGTATAATTAATGAAACACTTCTATTTGTTTTGTTTAAAAATACTCTTAAACACAAAAACGTTATCTATTTATTTTTGTATTTATTAGCCATTTAAGAAGACTTTGTTTTAATTAATACCGGTTGTTTCAAAGGTCAAGCACATCAACCTTTGTGGTTGAGTTTTAAAGACAGATGGATTATGTTAACAAGTAGAAAAAATGGCATACAAAGGTTCAACGATTTCCATTATTATCAGGTGTCAGATATGGTCAAATTATCGTATATGTTCAAAATTATGTCCGATTTCGTGGACACACAATTGAACTCTTTTTACCTGATTAGTGGATGCTTTACGAAGTATGTGAGAATTAACGTCCGATATTGCATGAGGATGTTACACTTATGTTCATTAATCATCTGGGGATTATTCTTGATGGCAGCATTTTTCAAAGAGCCCCAAAGGAAAAAAATCCAGAATTGACAAGTTCAGTGAACGTGGTGTCCAAAGTTCTCTGGAAATGACACTATCATTGAAAAATTCAGTTAAAACTTCCATACTTTTCCGTGATGTGTGACACGTTGCACCGTCCTTTTGCAATCAAGCGTACCGTTCATCACCGTTCCGCAAGGATATACATTCCGTAATTTTGTTTATGTAGACGCGGTCGAATCGACAGTGCACTGGAAGAAAAGTGGCCCCACAATTCGACAGCGTGACGCAGCACACCACACACCAAATTGTTCTTCATGTAAGGGCCGTTCCTGTATAATGAATGGATTTGTGGTTGACCAATATCACATATCCATGAAAATGGAATGCTTCTTGTCTGCAACCGATTCTGTGTTACTGAACCGTTGCACTAAACGTGTTATTGTTGATGCATTTGGTTTAACCTGGATATTTCTGCTCAAATGCTTTCATCACACGGCAATGAGATTTTGCAGCGAAATAAATTTTCACGATGGCTATTCTTTGCTCATGGGAAAACATCATATGCCTCCCGTTGTGCTCAAATGACAAGTATTTTGAAACAGATCCGAGCTACGATCAAAACTACTTATAATGGGGCCCCTGCAGCCATCTAGTGACAAAAATTTTAACCACCCCTTTTGGTTTTTAAGGAACAAGTATTACACCATGTAGATGTGCGGGATTTTTGAAACATCCGGTATATAAACTCATTATTAGATAATTTTTTTTATAATAAAGTAAATGTTCAAATTTTTTAGGTGAATTAATTTTGTCTTTCCTTATATACCGTTTGGTAGTTAAAACATGAATATAATATAGTGGTTTAAAAATACAGGGCTTGTTTAACGTTTATCTAATTGTTACTAGCTTGGCTCTCAAAAATATATCTTTACATATTAAAAGTAGGGGTTTTTTTGTAGTTTTCAACACTATAATAAAAGTAATGTCTTTTGTTCATTAAAAAAAAACTAGGGTTATTAAGCCTAAAGAAACTGAGTCAAAATGCTTTCAAAATATTCCGTATACTATTTTGTGATGATATTGTTTTTATATTTGTATCAATTAAATTAATACAAAATTCATTATATATTTTAAGAAATATTTCGTCAGGAGATAAACTTGCTCCTCGTCAAACAATGCGCCTTACTTTTCATTACACTGAACTCAGTAATACAATTTTTATATCAAAAGCAAAGCGCTTATAACTTATTTTGAATATTTAAATTTAAAATAGACTATCAAAAATCATAAATATACTTTATTTGATAATAAATGGCTAAATTTGAACTTTCTAAGCGACTAAAATTTTCAGATTTGAAAAATGCATATTGCTAATATTCTATAACTTTAACTTTTAATTAGTTTAATGATATAGCTGGTGTTACTTATAAGTCTTTGAGTGCTGGATCTAATTTAGCTAAAAATATAACATTATATAGAATTAATAATTTAATTTTCTCTACAACAAAAATCTCTTTAGCTGGTATAATTCAATCATTTAATACATTTTCTTGCTGGAAGTATTCGAAAGTAAAACCATATCGTTCAGGGTAGTGCCAGCTCGTGTGTCGACCAGGGTTCAAAGTAAGAGGGTGCGTCACCAATAACCCTTCTACAGCTTTATAGAGACGTTAAAATAAGTTTCATTATATTAAAACATGTGCTGTTAGATTCAAACGCACTATGCTGTACGCATAGTGCGTCATTTTTGAGCTGAACAGTCCAATCATATTCTAAAATATGTCGTTAACTTTTCAGCAATTCATTTTTGACATATACTCTAAAGTTGATAACGAGCTACTTAATTAAATTCGTTAGAATCAACAGAAACTTAGAGCTGAAGAGTTTATTCATTTACAAGATACAATCGCGACTGATAAAGAAGTTGTTGATATTGGTCAATAGGTTTTACTTCTAGATTCGTTCATTGGAAGTCCAAGACACATTCATGTATATGCTCAGTGTACTTGGACATACTTTTGTAAATGTGGACGTTCTGATCTTTTTATCACTTTTTCATGTAATCCATCTTGAGATTAAATTGCAGATCTACTTTTGTCTGGGCAGCAGACATTTTATCAATTTGACCTCATAGCGAGAGTCTTCAAATAAAAATTGATAAGCTTTATAAATCTCATCTTTAAAAAAGAAATAGAAAAATTAAAATGAAGACTGAGTGTGGAAAATCTACAGTCCATGGAGAGTCCTACATTGTATGATTTGCAACCATAAAATGTTTGATACCGTTTTTTTTTATTTACACACCGTTTGTGACTATACACTTTGTGTTTTTTTCACCCCTTTTGTTCATATTATGTGGTTAGGAAAATGCTTTCAAAGCAATCAAATAATAATCTAAAGATAAGGTTTTTAAAATAAGAAAAGTACGCGAAATATATCCGAAAGCAACAAAACATGTGACAAAACTGACGCTAAAACTCTAAAACGCTCCACAATGTTAAGAAAAAGAAAAGAAAAAAGCATTGGGAGAGTTATTAGAAACACGAATGTTTTATATCAAGTGGAAATTTTACAAGCTATTTGTTTTCATTTCGATTATCCCCTCCCCCGGACTCAGTTGATGGGCAAAATATCAAATGCAGGCAGAATATTAACTAACTGAAGGTCAGGTTGCTCTAGTTACGTTCGATTTCAATATAAGGGACATATGGTAGTTACCCTCTAGTGGTTATTAAAAAACGTTCCAGCTGAAAATTCATATTTGCATCGCCCGGCCTACCAAAGCACCTTTGTAAAATGCACATTTGCATCGCCTAGACAGAAAAGGCGTCCGTGAAAAATGTATATTTGCACTGCCCGTCGCGAAGAGGATTTAATTTGGTTGGTTGAAAAAATTGTTTTCACTCAAATTGATGATATGATTAGAATTGGACTACCAGACTAACTTCTCGGATGATCAGATGTAGCTCGACATTTTTCTGGTGAGGTGAGTTCGATTCTCCCGAGTAAATAAGCAAGCAATTGGTCCATTTTTCCTGCAAACAATTTCCCTTTCGTTCCAAATCATAAAAAGGGGGGGGGGACCCGTCAATCATACCTTTTAGACTAAGTCGAAGAAAGAAATGAAAAACAAGAAAATCGAATAGTAAAAAAATGCAGAAAAGTTCCAAATATCCTCTACGGATGAAATTCAAATTGCGAATTGAAAAATAAAATAAAAAGGGAATTGTTAATTTGAAAATTGTCTGATCGTGTTGAAAACGTACGCATTTTTTAAATTCCTATTATTAGCTTACTCGCTCTATATTTATTTATTCATATATTTATATTGTTGAAATTTTCAATCGCGTTAATAAAACACTTTATTTTCATCCAATCAAGTTCAAATTTTTTTTTAAACTTGTAGGGAATAACACTTGATGCTAATACAGCTTCTTCAGATATTAATTAATTAACTAAATTAAATTAAATTAATTATTGGTTTCTGACGCCAACTTAGATTGGTCTCTATTCTTGTAACAATGGACTAAATTCATGTGACGTCATAGTCACATTATAACTGAGTCACGAGTTTTCAGCCAATCAGGTCATAAATTAATGCGACTTCATAATTATATCATAAATATGATCATGTGTTTCAAGCCAATGAGTTCACGTGCTTCACTGGTACCAACTTTTGCTTTTAGCCGGAACTTTCTTTTATGAAGTACATATTTGTTAACGATATAATAATCCTAGCTGCATTCTTCCTTTAAGTGTCTTTAAAGTATAATTGGAGGAGGAGGTCTCGGATAAAAAGAAATCATCTTTCCGGTACTTTCTTTTTTTATAAAACTAAAGAATCAAACGGAAAATAATATCAACAGGAAGTGTTCATGCAAACTGGAATTATGTTTCAAAAACATTTTATTTATTATTATTATTATTATTAATATTTTTGTTTCCTGTATTCCTTTCTCTTTTCCCCCCTCGTGTTCTACGTGTGTTTCAGGGCATTTCCTTTTCCTTAGGAGATAACACCTGTGTATGTTCGTGTGTATGAGTTTTTTGTATTTGCATTGTAACTGTAAAGTGCTTTTGCTGTATTTTTTCCCCGGTTCTCAAGAATTTTGGGGGAGGTTCCCTCACATTCCATGTACATGATTTTTTTGTTTAATTTGTAAATAAAATTATTTCTCGGAGGGTCGGATGCAACTCTAAACCCTTTGAGCTCGATTCTGAGGAGTAAGTAAGTAACGATGTAATAATAAACATACTTAAACAAAAATCACTTAATTTAAAAGTATTCGTATAGTGTAAATATTTTTTGTTTTTAATTTTGAAAAGGGTTTGAAGAATTTTAACACGGGCGTGAACTTTTTACCCAATCATCAAATTTTAAATGTTATCTAAACTTTACAAGTTGAACAACTATTATGTCATTTTTTAATCAGTGGGAAACACGTGATTACCGTTATCATGTGACCATCATGAATTTAGTCCATTTAACTGTTAAAAGAAAGACGTTGGCGTCGAATACCTGTTTTTCAGCCAAACTGGGTGTGCATTGTTACAAAAATGCAGATAAATCATGCTCTTATTTTTCAACTCCTATACTATTAGTTCCCTCTCTCTCTATATATATTTATTTATAAATATATCCTATTCCAATTTTCAATCGTTGATAAAATACTTTCTATTCATGCATTCACAGTAGAAATTGACTTTTTTTATATTACTTGTTTTGTACATAACTTGTTTTGTACGCTGTAAGTTACAAGTATGATTTTAAATTGAAACATCTTTCTCTTGTTTTTTAATTAACCATTAGAAATTTTTGAAAAATAACACATGACTTTATTTGAATAAGACCACAAATCAAAAATTATGGGTTACCAAATGTTACCTAGGGTCAGTGTGCCAGAATGAATTCGTTATCTCACCATGATATGTACATTAAAATTGCCAAATCCGAAGCCCCCTTCCCTAATCTACACTTTAGCCCAGTTTTTCTCAAAATTTCAATATCCGCGACCCAATATTTAATCATAATTTTCATCATGCCCTTCATACAATAACAATGTATTGATTTCAATAATACTATAATTTGATACTAAAACTACGATATGACTTTAACCTCTTAAGGCCTCATAGGACTCTTAAATTTCATTTTTTTTCGATTTTTTGAAAAAAAAATATATGTTACAGCCTCAACGTTTCTGAGCAGTTTGCAACCAAAATTTTGTTGATACTGTGAAAACTTCCAAAGTTATTGAGAAATAACTAGTAACACGTAAACAAAAACTTGCATCTGCCACGCCCACTTTTGACATCTGTCGGAACACATTCCAAACATTTTAATATTTCGCCGATTAGTTTTATTAAAAGAGCCACACCAGATATCAAATTGATTTCGGGAGTAGCATAACTACAACTCAACTTTTAACTTCGTTTAATCCAAGCGGGATTGTTTATTTACATTTCGATTTTGGATTAGCATTATTTTTCATTTGTTATTGAAAGCTTTTAAACATGGATGTTCCATTGAAAAAAACTTCATCCGGAAAGAGACCAAAGAAGAAAACATTTCAAGGAAACATGTATCGGAAGAAATCTCTGTCTTAAAAAAGTATTATTTCTTTTGAAAATGTTTCGCCAAACAAAAGTTCATCGGCGAAAAAATTGCCAAGTGCACACAAGATTTCAGAAGCTTACGAAAATGATGTTTCAGTTGAGTTTCAAGGTTATAGACTGATCGACATTAGTTTATTATTTTCCCAAATTGAAAAGTTACATTGTTGCTTTGTGTGTTATGGCAAAATAAAAATGAGTGAAAAATCCACTGTAGGATTATTTTCCATATTTCAGTTCACATGCAGAAAATGTAGCATTGAAAAAAAACTTAATTCCTGTGAATTGATTGGTATAAAAAAATATACCTGAAATCAACAGACGGTCTGTTTTGGCCATGCGCTATATAGGCCAAGGATTGTCTTCTCTCGAGACATTTTGTTCTCTTATGTGTTTGCCAAATCCAGTGTCTCAGAAAGCTGAGGAAAAAATTATTGATCGCACCGTAAATTATGTTGTAGTTAACGGTGATTGGTACCTGGAAGACCCGTGGGCATACTTCACTTATTGGAGTCTGTGCATTGATTGGAGCTGACTGCGGGAAAGTTCTCGACATGGAAGTCATGTCCTCTTATTGCAAAGGATGTGACTCCGATAAAGGGCCAAAGCTTGGACCAAAATATAGTGCTTTTTTGGCTAAACATCACATTTTCTGCAGACAAACCCATAGTGGATCTGCTGGAAAAATGGAAGTTTGCGGAATGCAGAAAAATTTTTTCCGATCAGAACAAAAACATGGATTAAAGTATCAGCGATACATAGGTGATGGTGACTCAAAGACACTTTTGTCTATTGCTGAAAAAGAACCATATGGGGATAGTGATCGCATTGTAAAAATAGAGTGTGGTGGCCATGTCTAAAAGCAAATGGGTAACCGCTTGCGGAAGTTGAAAGCTTTACGGGGGGAAAAGAAGGTTTACGATGGGAAAACAATTGGTGGGAAAGGTCGCCTAACCGATGCTATTATAAGCAAATTGATGACTTTTTATGGCAATGCTATTCGTGCCAACTCCCATAATGTGAATGAGATGAGGCAAGATGTCTAGCTGTGTGGGTTCATACATCCAGTACAGATGATGAGCCGAAACATATTGGTTTTACCCAAAAAGCAAAAATAGCTGGTGTAAGTACAATGTTTCGGTTCACAACAATACAGTGAATGAATTTTCTCACAAGAACACCTTACCAAAAGCAGTTTCTGAAGTGATTAAGCCTGTTTTTAAAAATTAATCACACTTGAAATTGTTAAGAAGGTGTTTAGGGGGGAAAACTCAAAATGCTAATGAGTCATTGAATTCACTGATTTGGAAGTATAGCCCGAAATTGATTTTATCAGGAATTAATGTCACAAAAATAGCTGCATTTATAGCTGCATGTGAATACAATGATGGAAGTAAGAACAGAATTGATCTGATGCGTGCTTTGAATTTAAAAATAAATAAAACAAATGTTTTGAATTGTGTAAATATTGACAAAGTGCGCAAGTCAACGGCTAAGAGACAAGCTTCTAAAACCTCCTTTTAAGCTCGTAAAGCTAAAAAACTTAAAATACTCAAACACATTGAGCAATGCAAACTTGCAGAGGGCAATATTTATGCTGCTGGGCTTTTTAAAGCATACTGGTATGTTTAATTTTCTTTTTTGTTATTTTTTATCTTTAACTTCATTTTTCTCAAAATGAAAAATTTTGCCTTGTGCGCAGAATTTTTCAAAAACTATTTATCATATCAATATGAAATTTCATACACATGTTCAAAATAAGGTTTTTTAAAACTTATATATACAAAAAAATTTTAAACAAATTTTTGTATAATTTTTTTTTTTATTTGTGTTTTTAATTGAATTTTTCATAAAATTTTAAAATTTTCTTCATAATTGTATTTTAAAAATATTTTTGTTCTCTAAATGCTTTAAAAGTGTGTATAAGTTCAAAAAGGAACATTTTTATATCAAATAAAATTAATTTTGTGAATTTTGATCAGTTCTGTTCTTCAGATTTCTGCGCGCTGTAAAATGCTAATTTTCATATTTTTGAAAAATTGACCAAATTTTATTTCTTAATAACTTTTTTAATTTTTTCTCAAATTTTCTGAAATTTGAGAAATAATGTAAATATATATGATTATCATGTGGTAAAAATTTCAAAACATTGTTTTGTTTTACTGCTAAGTTACACTGGTTAGAAGAAGGATGTTTTCTTCGAGTGCACGGATATCTGTTAAGGGTCCAATGACCCCTTAAGTGCCACCAGCGCATACAAACGTCTCCCTCAGTCAAAACGTTAAATTCCTCGGACGTACACTCTATAACAAAAAAAACCCGATGCTCCAAGTACGAATTGTCCGATAGAGACAAAAATTGGTGGATAGAAAGATTATGTACAGAATAGAAAATCATTAAAATTTTAGAAAAGTGAATGATTTATTTCGGAGTTACATAGTTACAAAGTAACGAGTTTAGTAAGTTGTTGAACCACCTCTAGCCTAGATGTAAGCTGCCACATGACGCGTTGTGGCAAAGAATGGTAAATCACCCTGACGGTCTCCTGAGGTACTTCTTGACAAACTTGCAACAATTGTATGGCTAAGTTATCAACATTCCTTGGTAGATACAGTCGCCTTTCCATCATATCCTAGATATGCTCATTTTGAGTGAGATCTGGTGATATGGATGGTTAAAGAAATACTTGGCAAGCTATTAGACAGTTCATAGCAACACGTGCCGTAGGTGGTCTGACACTATCTTGCTGAAAAATAAAGTTTGGTTGCCGCTGAAGGAACGGCAACAAAACAGTTCTTGGAATGTGAACGACGTATCGCCGTGCTCCAAGATGCCTCTAATGACGACCAAACGTGGCCAGATGTCAAAATAAATGACACTCCAGTGCTTAAATTCTGGTTGAAAGCCTGTGTGGTGTACAATATTTAAAGCAGGATTGGCACGCTTTCCTGGACGTCGCCTGACACGTCTTCGCTAATCATCAGGACACAGTTGGAAGCGGGATAGGTCGCTAAGCACTATACGTACGCAGTCAGCATGATTTCAACTCGATCGATCCAAGAACCACCGTAATCTGGCTCCACAGTGTACAGGCATAAATGGTAGGTGGCTTAGCGGCCGTTAAGCACGTAAATTTTGCTCAATCAGCAATATGTGAATGGTCATGGTAGACACTTGTGTGTGGGTCGAAAGTCTGATGGTTTATAAAAATGAATCAAGTGCTTTGACAGCTGATTCGACAGTCAATTTGTCCGCCCCATCTGCTGCGGCCCTAGGTCGACCGCTACCATCATGGCGCTGAAATCTGCCACCGTCCACCCATTCTTGCCAGAATCGTGTAATGGCCGCATCTCTTCGACGCATAAAACGAGTGATTTTCCGATTTGCCCAACCTGCCTCTTCCAATCAAATGATACGACCTCTTTCAAACTCTGATAGTTGCTCGTAATGAGCTCGAATCCTGTGGCGAGACACTTATTCAGTCGTTGAAATGTATCCTAAATCGCAATTTTAAAGAAATTTTGGCCATGAGACTAAAAATCGCTTCTTACAGACACCTGGTGAGTGCGCAGTTTCGATCGCCATAACTCACGTTATTCATTCATTGGACACCAAAATTTTAATCATTTGTACATTTGGTACAAATTTCTTTGCATACAAAATTTTACTACAATCGGGCCACTATTTCTGGGTGTGTCGTTTTTTGTTTTTGTTTTTGTTATAGAGTGTATACATACGTCGATCGATGTACAATCTTCTCTGTGCTCTGCTATCCATAAAATTATTCTGAAGGCTTTAAATGCAATAAAAGGACCTAGACAATATTTGCAAAAGATTTACTTATATCAGATTTTTTTTTTTTTTTTTTTCTTCCGGTCCCCAATACATCACATACGCGTCCCTACGTAGAAAACTGTTGACATTGGGAAGCTAATTGCATAACGTTTAATCGGCAATTAATTAATTATAAACCATACAAATTATCAAGATAAGCGTTAATTTTTAAATAAAACTTTATATATGACAATCTCACAGGGTCACCGGTCATTATTAAACTTCTTCTTTACTTCATATCGTTAAATTAATTGACAAATACATTGAGAAGCACTGGTACATTTATAAGTATAATATATCAGTGTAAATTGTATTTTATTTTTTATTGTGTCAGAATGTATTTTGTTTACTTTCAGAAAATTAATAATTTTTTCAGTCTTTTGTTTTTGACTTTTCAATATTCTTGCGCCCCCCTTGTAGAGTTACCATGCCCCCAAGGGGCGCGTGTCACACACTTTGAGAAAAGTGGCTTTAACCGAATTAATTTTGGTAATTAC
Source organism: Trichonephila clavipes (assembly GCA_019973935.1). Lineage (NCBI taxonomy): Eukaryota > Metazoa > Arthropoda > Arachnida > Araneae > Nephilidae > Trichonephila > Trichonephila clavipes. The sequence goes on along the minus strand of BMAU01017002.1, from coordinate 106,418 downwards.
GCATTAATGTAACCAATTGACAACATTATATGAAACGAAGCTCATGATTGTCAATTCAGTGCATACACCAAAAGCAAAATGGGTGTTTTCAAATTGGCTAGTTAACTTGAACTTCGGTGATTGTTACGATAATACGTAAGTGCCCTTTTCTTATTGCCTCATAACTAAAACTGCAGCATAATGATATAGATTTTCATTTCGTTTTTCTACGCATAAAATGCAAATATAATTAAAACTAAAAATTATAAGATTGAACACTGAACATTCAAGAGATCCAGTGTAATTACACTGCTGGACATTTGCTAAGAATGGATCACAAATCGCTATGTAGCATAACATTAAGCGAGACATGAGGCCTAGTAGGATAACATATAGTTGCCACACTGTTCAGACATTAGAATAAAGAATATTTATTGTTCTGGAAAGTACAGAAGCTGTGAAACATCTGAAAGAAAAAAAAAATGTTCATTTTATCTGCGTACGGAGAAATGGAACAAGGCATCTAAAAGACAGCAGGCACCTTAAAGAAAGTTATCAGTACGTGATATGTCCACCGTGGAGTGTGATGCAACATTCCACACGTCGTACAATACTTTGCACATCATTATCCAGCAGCTGTTGAGGCAATTTAACCCATTCCTCTGTGAGTGCACGGATAAGGGTGTTCTTGTTTGTCAGAGGATAGTTTCGACCAGCAACTTGCCTCCCCAAAGCATCCCACACATATTCAATGGGATTTAGATCTGGAGAACGCGGTGGCCATACGAGACGTTGAATACCCTCGCTGTCTAGACAATCCTGAACAGCGAGTGATCGATGACATGTTGCGTTGTCGTCCATAAAAACAAATTTATCACCGACAGCACCACGGAAAAGACGAACATGAGGAAGTAAAACTTCATCAATGTATTGTTGGCCCGTCATAGTCCCATTCGCAACCACATGTTGGTGCGTGCGGCCATTGATCATGATGCCGGCCCACACCAATAAATTGCATGTCGGATATCGGTCCTTTTCCTGGATATTTTCTGGACGATAAGTAGTACCACTCTCGCGCCAGATCAGTTGGCGTATACTATCCGATGACAGACTGAACCTACTCTCATCTGAGAATAGTACGCATGCCCAGTCCTGTTCAGTCCAATTGTGATGCTCACGACACCATTGCAAACGGGCAGTACGGTGCTGTCTGGTCAATGGGACACACACAACAGGTCTGCGTGCGTATAGTTTTCCTCCCCTCAAACGTCTGACAACAGTTTTTTGGGAGATCTGCTTTCCTGAGGCAGCAAGAAACTGATTTGCCACCTGCTGAGCTGTGGTGCGCCTGTTCCTTTTTGCTGATAGGGCGATATATCTGTCTTCTGCAGGCGTCGTACTTCTAACACGACCTCCCCGTACCGTCTACTACACATTCCAGTAGTTTCAAATGACTTCCACAGCCGTGAAACAACGCTGTGAGTGATGTCGAACTCCCTGGCAACATCTGTTATTTTTCGCCCTTCTTCGATCTTTCCAATAATTCGGCCTCGCATAAAATCATCTATGTGATGTCGGGAAGACATGCCAAAAATTTTAAGTTCGTCTATTAAATCTTTCCTGTAAAACTTTGACTTAAAACAACAACTGTCCACACGCGTCAAAACCTTTAAAGCTCTTATGTACGCTATCACGTGATGAACAGACGTGGAAAAAAAAATTGCATATATATACTCATACATCTTCTTTCTAATATCCCGCACTTATTCTAATTTTCCACATTTTGCTTCCTTTCATTTTGTGGTTGCTATGGATGATAGTGTTATCCGTCCTTTGCAATTGTCCAGCAGTGTATTAGAGAGAGCCTAGGAGCAAGTAAGCACTAATTAAAATACAACTGATTATATTTTATAATCTACAGTATTTTTATAATGATACACAGTTACACATAGAACAGATACGCAGTCACATAGAGTAGATATAGACCCCTAAATTAATACGAAATTTTGCTCTGTGCTACTTCCTACTACAATCAAAGTTATGATTTTTTTTTTCAGTGTTGGCTGTTTGTATTACTCGGCGTGCCTTATTCAATGTGTGGAAGGAAGATCAACATACTAGCGCAAAAGTAATGTTGTTTTGAGTTTAGTTAGGACTACAATGAACTTTGATGAACACGAGGACTAGCAGCACGAAAAATTTAGAAAAATTGTTAAAAATGTCTGCTTGTTTGTAGGGGAAAAATGAATGCGGTGCCATAGAAATGAAAAGTTCTTCTCGAAGTCAAATGATGCGCGGTTGTTGGGGAAGAAAAATTTATATTATATTTTATTTTTTTTAAAATATATATCGCGGATACTTTAATGAGGTACTTTATGTTTATTTAAACTTATAATAATTATTTTTTCAGAATTATAAATTTTAAAATGGTTTTTCTCAGTTTGTGTTTTTTCGCATTCAAAATACGACTTCTTCCACAAGTATTTACCAATTACTTCCATTTTTACCCTTTGTCTTATATATAATGCATGTAACAAAATTAGGGATCCATTTTGCTGTAAATTAAATACTTCTTTTTTCTTAAAAAAATAAATATGGGAAACGTTAGGCTTTGTGTTGAATTTTAGCATATATATGTATGTCTCAACATTTTTTTTTGCTCCAAAACTAATTCAGGTATTGTAAAATCAATCCCTAAGAGTATTTAAGACATCCTCCAGAAATATTACAAAAATTTCATGTCAAAAAGTTAATTAACACATAAAGAGTAGAATTAGAAAAATTTCAAAAATTTTTAAAAGAAATTAAATTCGTAAAATTGTGTGAATAATATGTACAAAATTTTATCTCGTATGCATTACATGAAATGCTAAAATATAATTTTTAAATACATAAATAAAAAAAAATGCTCAAAAGGTGCCAAGTCCTTATAAACACTACTTATTACCGATCATCTATGGTATATGTACAATGCTATGTTTTATTGTATTTGTTTTATCTTTAACAATTATTAAATTACTTTTTTTAACTTGCCACACTATTTCTTGTATATATTCTCCCACGTGTAAATTACTACCTCTGCTAATATCATTAAACTTTTGTTCAGAAACTAGTTCCATTTAGCAATAATTTATTCTCGATCATATTCAAACTGGACATAAATCAGTTAACACCCCATTAACCTTATTTGTAAATAAAAAAGATAAAATAGCACCAAATTTTAACATTAATTACTATGAGTTTTTAGCATTTGATAGAATTATGAAGACTTTAAGGCCATAAATTTAATGTCTGCCTTTCTGCCCGATTGGTAAAACTGCCCACTGTGCGGCTCTTCCCCCTCCACCACGCGCGTTGCGTCCCAGTCCTTTCTTAGCGTCATAAATTTCTTGATCATTTAACTATCCACTGGTATAATTGAATTTTTAATGGAGGTGGTAGAGATATGCAGCTGCAACACCAAACTCTGTTCCCCTATTTTGTTATCATTTGTTTTTTGTATTGCTTCCTACTATCGAAGCAATTTTAAAGACGCATTCACGTCAAAAAGGGAGGTCATATAAACAAACATCCAATATTATATACAGGTTAAACTTCCGCTACTCAGAGATCCCTAAAGGCCGTTCTGCTAGTCCAAAGAGAAAAAATATTTGACCAACAGACATTTCAGATGATTCACTCAAGGTTTCTGAAATAAAAAAATTAGTTTAAACAATTGTCAACAGATGCTGCTATGAGTTATCGTGTGAAGAAACACATTGCTGAGATTAAGAAAAAAGTAAAGGTGTTACGGTATCTGACTATACGTTCGAGCCGTGATTTAGCAAATGCGTATAAATGGATAATATTTACGATATTTAGTGTTATTTATATTAGAAAATGTATATTAAATTGTTTTAAAAATATTATTGCAATAAAAAAAATATTTAAGTACAATATTTTGACAAAAAAAACACAGAATGACCCATTTTCAAAGTATTCTCCTTTTGGGAAAAATGCTTCTATTATAATAATATTTTACCTGTATATGGCTCAGACCTCTCTACATAGGTTCAACTAGAATTTTTGAAATATATAACTTAGGAGTTGGTTTATCCATGTTATATGACAACAGAGGAGAGAAATTTTAAGAAAAAAACGCCGATAAATATTTCAATGGGTTGTAACTCAGAAAATAATGTGATTTTTTTCTAAATCATAGGTGATCTTCTGTACAGAGATCTGAGCTATATACAGGCAAAATATTATTAAAATAGAAGCATTTTTTGTAAAAGAAGAACACATTTTGAAAAAGGGTTATTCTAAGTTAGTTTTTTGCCGAAATATTGTATTTAAATAAGTTTTTTGTAAAAATGTGTCCTTAAAACATTTTTATACATGTATTCTAATCTAAGTAACACTAAATTTCATGAAAATTATCCATTTATGTGCTTTTGTTTTTAAAATCATGGTTCCTCACGTAGTCGGATATCGTATTGAGTGGTCTGACACAAAAAGAATGCAAGAAGGACAATACACAATTGTAATGTTGCACTTACAAACTATTAAAAATAATGCACTTTTCTTAATGACGTAGTGTACTTAGCATAGAAATCATTGCTTTAAAACATGTTCAATATGAGAGCCATCATGTTCGAAAACGTACTACATTCTGAAAATCAGGCTTTTTATCTCTGAACGGAGAGAGTCAACATGTATGTTGTTAACATGGCGGCGAATACTGTTTTTAAATCCAACGCCACAGGTTAACGTTATCTTTCAAACGACCTTATAGTTATAAGTCGCAAGGCGTGAGATCTGATGATCGTGGAGGCCAAGCTGTTGGGAAAGTTTGGCTGATCCCACGTGCGTCTGTAAATGTTATCATTCACAATTGATGGACAGAACTCGCGATGTTAGGTGGCGCTCCATCGTGTATGAATATTGTTTCTCGTAGGCGGGCTCGTTGCTGAAGAGTAGGAATTACGTAGGTTTGTAACATCTCACGATGTTGTCTTCCGTTAACAGAACAGGTTGTAACTCTTTGAGGGTTCACTCGTTCGAAAAAATAAGATCCGAGAATGATAGAATCAGGGAAAATGCATCTTACAATCACTTTCGCAAGAAACAAAGTTTTGGCATGTTTCGCGTTAGGGTTTCCTCTCACCCAGTTGTGAGAATTATGACGATTCACTTGTCTATTAAGATGAAAATGGACTTTTTACGTCCACAATATGTTCCATGACTGTGAATCATCGACCGCCTTTCTTGCGAGAGATTGTAGCCTCGAAGGTCGTGCGGTTTCAATTGTGGAACGGATTGATTCTTATACAGGTAGATATTTATAATTTTACGCATATACGGACATTGGAGTAGGGCATATCAAGAGTACTTGAAATTTTTGGATTTTGGAAAGTTCTGTGAAACGATTCACTGCTTGCTTCTACGACCGCTGTAGCAATATCCTCCATGAAAGTGGTGTCGACTATGTATCGTTCTCTTCAAGGAAGAACGCCTAGCTGTCCTGTTAAGACGAATTTTACCATCTTGTTTTTAAGGGAACTCTCCGAGATTGGCCCACATCCTTTGTTTCTTGAGACGGTGGAACTCTCTGACAGTTGTCGCTGCATTCTAACTGTCTTGGTAGTATAGCTTCAGAGAAGTGCTCTCTCAGGCAACGTAAGAATTCAACAATGCGTATCTGATTGTGGCAAGGGCAACATCTTCCTTTTATTGTGCGTGCTATTTGCATATTTTGCAGGAATGTTTTGATCACAGCTCCATCTCTATTTTCAATGTGTTAAAAAATTTTTTTTTATTATTTTAGAAACCTTGACCACATCATCAGATATGTCTGTTGTCCAAATATTTGTTTCTTCGGATCAATAAAACGGCCTTCAGAGCCCTCTGTGAGGAGAGTTTAATTTCGCAAGCCCTGTGTATAGATTAACTACATGTCATTAGTGACTTTTTTTCAAAAAAGCGTCAGAAAATACTTATCAATTATTTTTTACCATGGTATGAAATGGATTGGCATGACTTGTAAAATATTTGGCGTATTAATATCTGTCATAAAGTAAAAATTTGGCGATAAATCGCTCTTATCGGATTGATATTAATATGTAATTTCTGTTTTTTTTTAAATAATTGCTACATAATTTGGCTTTCAAACTAAGGAATTTATCATTTAAAGAAATAACTTACACGATACAGGATTTGATGCATCTTTTACGAATAAAACTTTTTTATGAAAAATTGTACGGAGGTCTTGCATAGAGTGGAATGACATTTCAGACATCAGTCTCATCAATTTACTGTGTCGTCTTTCAGCCGAAAAAAATATTTCCGAGCCCAAAGGTAACGACGATATCATGAACAAAATAATGAAACGAACCAGCAGGATTGTTTTGAGTATTCATTATTTTAGCATTTATAACATGGCAACAATATTTAATAACCAAATTAATTTCACAAGCACAATCCATTTCGATGATTTATCCGTGCTAAGAAACAATCATGAACTATAAGGTAAGAGTTTAAGAATAAATATTTATTATATAGTAAAAAATTAAAGATAAGAATTTTTTCCCAGCGTACAATATCCATTTTGATTGACAAAAATTACGAAAATTAAAAATTCATCTCTGTGAAAGCAATTTTTTTTAGGGATGAATATCTTTTTTTCTTCCCAATAGTGTCTCAAGCTTACTTTATGAGCAAATAAATATAATAACTCTATTTCAGTTAATGCCATGGTTGGATTACTCTGTATGTAAATCATTGAATAATTTCTTATAAAACTTTGGGATTTGAGACATATTTGTGGACAACTTTCGGTATTTACGTATGATCACAACGCTTTGGTAACTTTATATGGAACGAAGCACAAGTTTGCCAATTCAGCTCGTTCGACACATGAAAAATTAAAGTTGCCAATTTGGCGAGTAATCTGGAATATTGGCATTGTAGCCATATTACGTAAGTACCCAAATTTCATATTATACAGCTGCCAATTTTTCCGCACAATAAATGTAAATTTTACATAAGTGGTTCCATCAACAGAGTACAATACGGCCACCTTGACTTTTATAATTTTTAACGTTATTTTTCCGCTGTTCCCTATCCTCCGAAAAAACAGATCATTCATAGAATTATTTTGATTACGGTATGCTACTCGTTATTAGCATCATTTAGAAATCGAGTCAAATAGATCTTAGGTGGACTGTCTGCTATTATTTTAGTGTAAAATTATTGTCCCAATTTGGCAAAATTTTAGAACTTTTCGGTGGATATATGAGTCCATATATGAAACTTTTGGGCACAATATATATATATTAGCTGGTATACCCGTTCTTCGCACGGGTGAACTGAAAAGTTAAACAACACAGATTGAAGGATAAATAAGTTTTTAATGAGTTAATTTTACGTGAATTGCAATTTAAACAAAAAAAGCTTTTCACATATCTCAGCTGAAGAAAAAAATACCTTTGTTAAATTTTCAGTCTGTAGATCAAACAGCTGATAAAAAGGATTTTTTTATATTTATAACTCCCCGTAACACTCTTGAGGGTCGATTTTTGAAAATATCTCCCTAAGCTGATCTCTGTCCGAAAAAAGTAACACATTGTTAAAAGTTTTGTGACGCTTAAAATATTGTAAATAATTTATAACTGAAAGTGGCATGCATTAATATAACTTTCTGTGTTGAATTTATCTTATGTTAAAATTATACTCGCAAGCAATGCCGTTTCCTAAATAACAATGGTGACTCAATGGAAAAAATAGCGAAATGTTGACAATAGAGTCAAGTTGGCAAATGTCTAGCTACTTTCATAGCTCAAACTTTATTAGAGCTTTGTAAGACCCGCCGTGTAGTGGAGAAATGCACTTTATTACTTTATCCAACCGCATTATGATTTACTGCAGTTTTTTTTTCATACAATATTTTTTTTTGGATCACTACATTTAAAAATAAGGGATATACATAAACAAAATACTTCACTTTGGAAAATTTAATCCGTTAGAGCTAATAAATTAATTAAAGATATTCCACTGTAAAATTAATTATATACACCGTTCACTTAAAATAAGTAGTCAAATCATTTTCCAAGGTCTTCACTAACATACAAAAACATAAGACACTTAGACATTAACTATTTTTGGGGGACAAAAATGATAATCTTTGCAATCCACTGAAAATGCTGGCAGCTGAAAATGTAATATCTGCTACAAAACTTTTCCTTCCCCGCTAAAATACTCATTATAGAACCTGTGCTGTCATATATCTTGGAAGAGTGGATTTCGAAGAATATTCCAGCTAAGTATTGGTAGAATATTCCTGCTAAATTGGTGTGGCGTGGTAGTTAGGAGAAGGGGGTGCCAGCTCAGGTGTCGTCCACGTCACTTGAACATGGTTCAAAATTACGTGGTCCGTCGCCAAAAGTCCTCGTGTAGCTGAACAGTGCGACGTTAATATTCACTCACTGAAAAAAATACAGTACAGTAGTTATAACTATTTTTATACTTAAAAATGCAATATCTGCCTATTCAATTAAAATTATAGCATTATAATTAATTACTAACCACACAAGCAAATTTTGAAAATTTGTCCAAATGATGTAGTGTGAAAGAGAAAGTTTATTCAGACAGACAACAAATGCGTCTTATATGCATATAGATTTGTTTGAATTCTTGTGTATTATTACTTTTGTAAGCTTCATGACATACTTTATGGTGTACCAGTATTTTAAAGCTGACTGAACCACAGCAACATTTAGCTGGGTATAGCTAGTTATAACATAAAATTAAATCTTAAAAAGATATCAAAAATAAAAGACGACTCAATATTTTGAATAAATCAGTGTAAACAATTTCATACAAACACAATATATATATTGTAAAATATTTATTTTGCTATTTGCATTTCAGACAGACATCAAACAATTTTAAAAATTGTAAAAAACAGATAAAAAAACACATTTAAAAAAAATATCACTGATTAATTTTGCCAAAGACATCGCAATGTGCAAAAAATATTTGCAGTACATAATAACCAAAAAAAATGTAAGTACTAAAATATAAAAAAAAATTATATGTTGAATTAATTAAGGATTACTGGAGGGAAAGATAAAACAGGCTAAGATAATATTCATAATATTAATTTTATATTGGTTGGATACTCATTTTTGGCATGATTTTGAAATCACGCCAAATTGGTATATGTTGCGGCCAGTCTAATGTTATAGTAATGTACAGAATTAGAGGTACTTATGTATTATTGCAAATTATTGGTGATATTATACAAAATGAAGCACATGATTGCCAATTCAACGCATACAAAGTTGGGATTGCCAAAGTGGCAAGTTGTCTTGAACGTTGGCGACTGTGCCAAAAAAAGCAAGTACTAAAAAAATTATCCAAAGTATATATTTCCTGAGCATAAAAATAAATTGAAAAATGAAGTACAATACTAACATTAACTGACATAAAAAAAACTGAACTAACTTTATCAATGCAAAAGCATAATTTGAAAAAATAAGGTATTTACATATAACCCCAACCTTTTGGCAACATTATATGAAACAAAGCACATGACTCACAATTCAACATATATATATGACATGTAAAATCAGGGTTGCCAACTTGGCAAGTTATTTTGAATGTTGGCGATTATCAGGATAGTATGTAAGTTCCAAAAATAATTTATCTTACGACCACCTGCTTCCTCAACAGGTATTTAAGCCATTTGTCTGTTTTTCTCATTCTCTGATGCCTATTACATTTTGATATGTAATTGCTACCAACACTGCTTTTGCTTGGGCAGTATGATTTTCTGCATGTCAATTTTATACACTGAAGCCAATAGTATACCCTTAAAGGTTAAAATAAAGACACATGAAATTGCAAAGAACGATATTATTCGATCAAGTGTAGTATAGGGTGGCTACTTGGCGCAGTCCTTTATTTTGGTTACTAAAAGTGGTATCCAAGGTACTTTTTTCGGTATTATTTATTTTAGAATGAATTCGATATCTCACCATGACATTTAGATAAAAATCGAAATATCCGAAGAAAAATCGCCAAATCCAAAGTGCCCCCTCCCCTATACTACATTTGAACCGAACTGAAATATAAACCTTGTCAATGAGAAGTTTTAGTTTGTCAAAATTATAATCTTCGCATTCTAAAGAAATAAATAAGTTGTAATTTGCAAGCAAACTCACACATAAACATCCCGCGATAATACCTAAATGTTGCCAAAACAACAAAACAAAATTTTAGTTGTTAAAGAATAATCCTTAAAAAAATGATTTATTCGAAAAGTAATCCTAATTAAATATCAAAGAATAGAAAAATTGAATAAATAGTGCAACCGATAAACATAGCTACAGTAAAAATATGTAATAATCTTGAAAAACTGCATGTAAAGTATAAATTGTCCACTTAGTGAGAAACGTGACTACATATGACGTCATAACACTAGAAAATCACTTAAAAATAAAATTTTAAAAATTTTGGAAGGAATTATGAACGCCAAACCTACTTAAGAACTTTTCTCGTGTAATTTTGTGTACGTGTACCCAGTTTCACGTTATTTGGGTGTCTGGATAACGAGTTATGAGGGAACAGACAAACACACAGACAACAAATGCGTCTTATATATATATAGATATATATCCTACCAATATCAACTTAGCACCTCGTTCAATACTGATCGATACGTTGATTACGTACGTAACGGATAACTTGTATTAGTATTTAGGTAAAACCCTAGTTGAAACCCTTATTTTTTGTGGTCAAAGAAATAAAAACCTTTAATCAAGTTTTGATTTTGTAAATTCTGTACGAAACTGTACTTGGTACTTAGGTATTAGCTTCAACGCGGCAAAATTAGCGCCATGCAAAAATTGAGACATTTTCTACTAAAACCTAACTGATTGGTTTATTTTCATATAAAATACGGTATAATACTGTTTTTATATCAAATCGTGATTCGCATGGCAGTAATTTCGGTGCAATGACGCTAATACGCAAGTACCTATACATTTTTACATAAAAAATGAAAGTGTTTTTTTTTTTATTATTCAGATGAATCAAATGCAAATTTTGGCAATTTTGGTGTTGTTTCTACATAAAGGTAAGAGTTATTCAAACAATAACAATTAAACTTCATTACAGGGAAACAAAACAATTTCCTCTTTCTCCCTCATTTCCGTTTCACTAGCGCAAATCTCGTTAAGTAGTCTTCATTGGCGACAATACACAGCATACACATATAAAATATTAATAAATAGTATTTCTCACTTGTTTTTTATCTAGTTTTGATGTATTATGAAAAAGACTTTACTAATAAGAAAAGACCGTGACTTGTTTTTTAGAATGCGGTGGTAAAAGCTTACCAGAGGTAATATTGGGTTAGGTATCGGTTATTTCATTTTAAGCGACTTTATTGATTGCGTCAGCGAAATAAATAAAGTGCCAAACTCTCTCTTGGTACTTACATATTATCTCAACAATCGCCAAATTTATTAATAACTCGCCAAGTTGGCATTCCCGTTTTCCCAAGTGTCGTAAGTGCTGAATTGGCACTCATGTGACTCGTTTCATATAACGTCGATAGTAGATTGCAATAATACATAAACACCCCAAAATAGGTACGTATTATTGCAACCTAATGACGACATTAAAGGAAATGAAGCACTTGATTGTCAATTTATCTCGTACGACACATGATATAATGTGTTTGCAAACTTGGCGAGTTATCGTGAGCGTTCGTGATTTCGGCACTAATACGTAAGTACCCCCAAAGTCATTTATTCCTGTATTATCTTTTGGCAAAGAAGTACAAATACGAAATTCATAGGACTTATGCATTATAGACTACGTAATATTTAAAATGCAACAAGAAAGTATGGATAGAAAATTGGATAAATTTCAGAGTGGGTGTGCAGATTGCGGTAGAACTGATATAAAGCAAGCAGGTCACTCGCAGAAGTTGTGTTGGATATAAAAAAATGAACATGAAAAATTACGAATACATGTGCTATTATTTTTACCAGGCATGACATCCCGGAACTTTTTTCTTGTGTTAAGGGGTCACAGGGGTGACAAAAATGTTTCGAGAGCACAAAATACAAACAATTTTCGACTAGAAATAATTCTTTGAGATTAAAATGAAATAATTTGATTCTTTTACACATTTCTTATAAAGGAATAAAGTTTCAAAAAAGTATAAAATATCTAATATATAATCATAATTTTAAAAATAATAAGCACATAAAAATAAGAAAATTTTTTGTAAGAAACAAATAGTAAGTTTTACGACGCGCATGATATTTTCTGCAATAATAATTCTAATTACTAGCAATAAGTTGATTTATAAAGTCAAATATATTCTTATTACATGCTGGTCTATCTTCTATAAATAGAATAAAAAAAATATTTTTAAAAATAAAAAAGTACATTTTTTAAAAATTTTTTTAAGAAATTCAATTTTTGTTGAAATATTTCAAAAAATTAAAAATTTATAATACTATAAATAGCTAGGATTTGAAGATTATGATAGAATTTATAATTCTGTAAAGTTTTATACATCAAAGTATGATAGTTTTTGAAACTCAATGCGCGTAATTGAAAAAAAAAAAAACACAAACTGAGAAAAAGGGCTTTAAAGTTTTAAAATTGAATTTGAGAAATTAAATCTTAAAACTTACATGCTAAAATGCTCCAGGATCATAAGATATACCTTTCTGTTCCTGAAAGAGCTCAATTTCTTTACTCTTTTTAATTTTCTTGGCTCTGCGAGCTTCAAAATATGATTCTAAGCGCCTCTGTCTTGACGTAAAGATTCGACGATTGTCACGTTCAGCCAGGGACACACAAACAGTTCTGTTAATTTTCAAGCCAAATTTCTCTAAAATAGTAATAAGTATTTCATGTCCATCATTAAAAACACTAGTTGATAGATTTGCAGCAATATCTGCAATCTGAAGACTAGAACCAATCGTCTTATTACAAAACTTCCAAATTAATGAATTTAAACTTTCATTAGGATTCTGTGTATTACCTCCTAAACATTTATTCAGGAGTGCCGGATGAGATAAGTCTGCAAATACAGGCTTAATTACATCTCGAACAGCTTTAGCAACTGAGTGTTTGTGTTTATAATTTTATAAATTATTATTAATTGCGGCATTATATACTTACACCATGTATTTGGTTTTGCAGGACAAAACCAGTGCATCGGTTCATCATCAGTGCTGCAAGAATGACCCCAAACAGCCCAAGTGGCTTTCCGCATTTCCTTCACACTAGTAGAATTGCATCGAATAGCATTACCATAGTAATGCGCAAGCTTATCAATTAAACTTTCGGGGTTAACCTACCTTTACCGCCTATAGTTTTACCATCAGATAATTTCTTTTTACCATATACTAATTTAGCTTCTTAAGTCTTGTACCCATTCTCTTTTGCACATGACCTACACATTGTATTTTCTGAATAAGATGATCATCGTCGTATGGCTTGTTTTCAGAAAGGGCATTGCATTTTTTTGTGTCGCCATCTCCTATGTAGCTCGAATATTTTAGGTTGTGAAGCTTTTCTGATCAATTAAAAATTCTCAACATCCCGTCAACCTCCATCTTACCAGAAGAGCCAGAATAATTTTTTCTAGATGAAATCTTATGCACTCTTTGCTATTTATTGTACTTGATACCAAACTTTACCCCTTTATAACTGTCGCATCCTTTGCAAAATGAGGACAACACTTCCCTATCCAAAACTTTACCTGTTTAGGCACCTATTACAGTACATACTCCAGTCAACGATGAATGTCCTCTTGTCTTCCAGGTACCATCACCACTTACCGTTAAAAAGGTTATCAGGTGACGAAGAATTTTCTTCGACAGCTGCCCTTTTCATGCTTTCTTCAGCGACTTCCTTCATAACACGTGAAAGTTTATTATTAATAACATCATATGATTTTTGTTCAACAGGATTAGGAAGACTCATTACAGCACAAAAATTTTTTAATGACTCTAAACCTTGGCCTATGCATCTCATTGCTAAAATAGATCTTCTGTTAATTTCTGGAGCATTATTTTTATTCCCAGTGTTTTCACAGCTTGAAAAAGTACAAACACTCCCACAGTTTTTACAACGTATTTCAAAATTCGAACATAAACCACGAGTGGACTTTTCATTAATTGTTAATGGTTTATGGTTTATGGCATTTTAAACAACATGATACTGATAAAATAGAGCTAAAAGTTGAAATAAAATCAAAAATACGATATCCTTTGAAGTGTGTTTTCACTTACCTTAACAAGATTTGACTTTAATGATGTCTGAATTCCTGAGATTTTATTACTGGAAGCACATTTGCTTGTATCTCTCCTTTCTGCAACATATGTATGAGGACATACCTTCATGAATTGGTTCCCTCTAAATCTCTTATTTTCTTAGGATGTTTACCTGAAGGTCTACGATGAGTATTTTCCATTTCAATCGAGAGAATTTTGTTTTCAATTTTGATAAACGGTTTTAAACAACGCTATTTTGAATTTTGATAAGTTATTTCAAACAACGTGCTAGCATTACCAAAACAGAATCAAAGCACATTAAAAAAGTGTGTGTTGAGTTTCAAGCTTCCTTCTCATTTAACTATGTGTTTAAAATATTTCATGAGGCTTTTTAAAAACAGAAAAATAAAACGTATGAGGAAATCAAGAATAAGTGGGTGTGGCATGTGGCCATTTAAACATTGTTATTACTAAATTGCTGTTTGGAATTTTTCGAATAACTTTCGAAGCTTTTGTAGTACTATCACGTGGTTGCTGTCAAAATGTTCAAAAGAAAATGAGGAACAACATATATTTTTTTTTCGAAAATTAGAAAAACTCCATCATTAACACCCCTGTGACACCTTAAAGGGAACGTATAATTGAGAATTCCAAAGTTCCCACCCTTGGAAGCAGTACCAGTTCATTAACAGATTAACAGAAGTGTTTGAACTTATAATAGGTTGCTTCATCCGTAAAATCTTAGCTGATACTCATCTAAATGCATCTGTGACACACTGGCTGTGGAAAAGACGTAAGGACGTGAACATGTGACAATGGTGAGGGGTACTCGTTTGGTCAGAGCGATGTAATCACGCATGGATCGATACTTCCACCTCATAGTAGAGTTGTCCATACAAACCTATTCTGACGCTGTTTGTCAGCAAGTTCGGGCCTTTATTCATGTTTCCGTATTGGCCAGAACTAGATTATTTTTAGTAAAACCTGTGTTTTGCGGTTGATAAAGAACGCAAAAAATAAAACCACTCTAAAAATATTTAAATATATTACATAAATCCTTACATATAACGAACAACTTTCTCTACATACTACATAATTTTTAGACGGCTGGAAGGGAACGGATAAAAATATCACACTCAGAAAATACGTCATTATTTACGAAATACATGAGAAAAGGCAATACATATTATTTTAATCACACATTAACACTTTTAAAAATATTTTATTTCTCATTCTATACAAGGAGAAACTTTGAAACTGTAGATACATAATTTAGTACCTACTCGTCGTAATCCAAAATACGCTTCTTCCTGTGATTAATTCGTTCAAAATCACTTTCGTCACTTGAAGAAACAATTTAATTTGATTTGATTTGATTTGTCTTAGCACAATAAAATAAATGAGAAGTTTTGATGGTGACGGTCTAGTAGTTCATATATATGTACGGATAGAAAGCATTAAAGTGGTGTCCATGCATTTGAAATTTATATACCACTTAAAAATGGCATTTAAAAGAAATTCACATAAACAGAATTTGCTGTTTCTTAGTTCCTAATAACCTTCATTACCAACGTTTATTAAGAAAATTTCTATTGACCTCACAGAGCAAACGATTCCTTTTGCAATGCGGCCTGTTTAAAGAAAAGGGTACAGGGAAACTTTCTCATACCAGTCATGCTTTTTCTTATTTAGTGAGAATCATATCATCAAGGTATTTTGAGTCACATCAATGTGATGACACTTTGAAACCAGCCACGCATGTCGCTGGTTTGAAAATGGAACGTGGGACACCCCTCCGTTGAAAATAGGTGGAACACCCCTCCGTGATATGGTGTGACATAATGGTTGGTAGCATGTCGCCTGCGGTTCCAATTCAGAATATTTTGTTACATGAATACACAATGATACATGGCAGATATGTTGCAGATACAGACACTCCCGAATCTTCAAGAAGTGCCCACTCTCTTTTCCTAGTAGTATACTCCTGATCACGCACTACACTCATCAACTGAAGTGGTTTGTAAAACATACAGATATTTCCCTGGTCACCTTTTACCTCAGATGCTTATCTGAGTACCTAATAAACCAGTGTTTCTCAAACTGTGGGGCGCGCCCCCCTGGGGGTGCGATAACTTTACGAAGGGGGCGCGAGCACATCGAAAATAAAAGATTTAAAAATATTTAATTTACTGGAATGAATTAAAACAAAATGCTTTCAGACATTAAAAAAATGAACTTTTACTCTGATATAATTTATAGGGGCGCACGCGTGATATTAAGTCATCAAAAATAAAAACATCTTCAATACCTAATTATCTATCTTTGATGCTATAACCAAATAAAAAAACTTTTATTTGATTTGCTGTAATCCCATGATGAGAGATTTTTTTATTAAGTTACGTTTTTAATCCTAACATACTACTCATTCAGAGAAAACACAGATGCCGGACTCTCAATCGAAAACATTTAGGAACATAAAAAATTCATCACTGTCGTTATTTTTGAAATACTGCGCATTATAGCTGTAATCTGTTTGACCTTCTAAGTTATTGGTCAGTTAGTTATGACACCTCTCTTATGTGTTTGTTTCTCATTTAGGGAAGTTCCAAGTGATGTATATCTCTGTTGCGCTTTTTTCCATGAAAAGAGTTTTATCATATTTGGAAAACTACGGAGAGTATATGTATATAAATATATTTAAGAGTATTCTAAAATATTTAAAGCACAACCAAAAACGTTTTTCAAAATTTTTATTAGTAACATATATATTATCATAATTAATACACTTTTTACCCGGAAGTGGTCACGCGGGACACACAGATTACAAAATCGTTAATTCTGGCAAAACTGTTTATTTGTTACCAAAGAAAAATTGAAAAGTCCTTGAAAGTAGGTAAGTATATTTTCTCAATAATTAAATTATTCACTGGAATTACGATTTTTATTGTGTACTATAAAAATAATTATAAAAAAGGATTAGGATGACTCACACAATAAACCCGCTGGACCATTAGTATCGAGTGCGCGCCTGTTCCAGGGTTAAAACATGTTGAAGTCTTTTCGCTTTAAATATTAAAAATAATACAATTATTCTTCATCTGAATTTTATATTATTGTTCATTATTCAACATCAATTCTAAACGATAATTCTGTAAGGCTTAAAATTATAGTTCGCTTTAAACTAATTATACTTTGAGCAATCATTTAAAAAAATCATTTTACATTTTTGTAAACATTGTCGCGCACTTGGCTTTACTCTCCTTACAAAATTCAGCGATTAGTTCAATAATGTTTTATTTTCTTATAAATGAACTCGTGCAAGCGGGTACTTAAGCCGGTATACTTTTAATGTAAGTGCTCCATGGTAGTTTATAACTAATTAATTAGTACTAAATTAAGAACAAGTTTAATATGTATTAACGACTTCCATGGGCTTGTCTTGCAAAGCAAAGTTTTTATAAGGAATGCTTATGATTAGAAATTGACCCTCTGAGTTCTTTTTCTATATTTAGCAGATATCTATATTTTGTCTTCTAAGCAGCCATCGCATTTTGCAATATGTTCAATTTAAAAATTAGAGAAAGGAAAAATAACACACATAATAATTATCCTATTATTTTATTTATTTATCACTTAGTAGTATACAAAATTTAATAGTTATGTTACTGATTTGTTTATGGTTTATAATTAAGATCGTCTATTGTAGCTTTAGCATCAAAGTTCATTATTATTGCATTCAGTACATTATTAATGTATAAGGGGGGGGGGCGCGATAAAAATTGTGATCGAAAAGGGGGGCACCAGTATTGTAAGTTTGAGAAGCACTGTAATAAACAGATCTGGAATATGTTTAGATGCCACTTGCTACTGCCATCACGTTATAAGGCATTGATTCTGTTTCTAGATGTGTTACTTCATATATTGCAATCTGAGTTTTTTTTTTGAGTCTACTGAGAAGGCCTTTTCTGGCTGAGTGTTACGAGAACAAATTAAAATTAAACATCACTTCTTATTCATTGTTGTCTATATTAGCCACAATTATTTTTTTTTCTTCAAGCTTCTCTTTTGCACATGACAAAAATTTGATGCCTGTTCAATGATACTTGCAAAAAGTGGTTACGGTAACCGAGTGAATAGGGATCCAAAAATTTAGCCAGTGTTTTAAGTTCCGTCCTGGTGCTGCAGTTACCATATAAAAGGCTGTATGCACCCTAAATCAGTTAAGGTTGAAAAAATACTTCTGTGTGATGTGAAAGGTATAAAGTGTGTTGGCATCTCAGCCAGCATCTTAGTCAATTAACTGCTGCTGAAAATCATTCTTTCTCTCCAGTAACTATTGTATTGCTTTGTGAATAGGATATTAATAAAAAACCAATAAAAACCTTATGAAGTTCGATGTGCATTTTGAATTAACATCAGCGTGATTGTATGCAACTAGCCGTTGCTCATTAACTATCAATAAATTTATTGAATATGTTGTGGTTGAGGATAGTCTTACTTTCTTTTAATTATACGAAACTGTGTTAAACAATTTGGTAAGTATTTTAGAAGGCAAAAAATTATTTTGCATTCCTTGTGTCTATAATGTTTATTCATTAAGCCATCGTATTGCTTTCTAAGTATTTGTAAAAATGTACTATTTTTTACTGCACGTCTGTGTAATTTTTTCAATTCCTACTATTACCTCACTCTCTCTGTTTATTTATAAATTTATCTTATTCAAATTTTCAGTTGTTAATTAAATACATATTTTGAAGCACTCAATTGAGCTGAAATTCTGTAAACACAATTATTTTGGATGACAATACGGTAATTTAATTGTAATTAATAAAAATCAATTGATTAAAATTAATTATTCAAAGAAGTACAGATACAGCCACGTTGACATCCTTTTTGACAACTTAGCGAACCTTTTTAGTGACTTGGGACAAAATTGTAAAACAGTTTTTTGTTTCTCATGTTTTAAATCATTCAGAGTTGAACTGAAATTTTATGTACGCGATTGTTTTGGATGGTAATACGATACTTTAATGATAATTAATATACATTAATTTTCACTTAATATTGGGATTCCATCATATGTATATACATATTTATATTAGCTGTAATTATTTGATAAAAAGAACTAAAATAAAATTTTATTTGTTGTCTCTTAGTAGGAATTAGCTTATTTTTTTTATATTGCTTGTTTTTTAAATCAGTTTAAATTTCAGTTTTAGTTTTACATGTTACATTTTCTTCAAAAGGTACGCACAGTAAATATTGCGTGATTTGTATACAGTTGAAATTTATAATAAACTTAAATCGTCAACAATTGTTTTGCAAAAAATAACGCAATTTATAACAACATATTGTTACCTTTCAGTTTTAAACCACACCCCGAAGTTATTCTTGTCAGATCGTGATTTCGAGTCCTGACATTAGTAAAGATTCATCGTAAAGAGGGGCTAATTTATGTTACATGCATGAAAGTTCAAAATTCTTACGTTGGAGTGGTGAGGAAATTTTGAGAGTGGATTGTTAACTCAGGTATTATCTTGAATACTAGTCTTTTGCTTTGTAATTTGAGGGTCTAAAGTCACAATAATTTCTGTGAGAAAAATAATATTTTTCTTCGATAAAGACTGAGTGCGGAGGTGGTTGTTACTTAGGGAGAGAGCAATTAGATTATTGGGAGTTACTCGAGTAACCCTTAGGTTGCTTGGAAATGCGACCTTGAAAAAACAATTAATCAAGGAATGAATTATTTTCAAAAATGAGCACATTATTTTCAATCAATATATTCATACGTATTTTCTTATGAAATTCGTGTATTTTCTTAAAAATGAAGTTCAATAGATTTGAGGGTATGGTTTTAGAGTTAACAATAAATTTCATTCACAAGTGGTATTACCAAGTTGTTTCAACCATCTTTGCCATGCATCTAATAATTGCATAAGTTATCAGTGAAGATTCAATCAAATTAGGGTTTTCGAGTTTCAATGTCACTAAAGGGTTGTTGTATATAACTTGGTTTATTAAGTCCAATTTGTCGTGGCTGAAAGTATTCATGTTCGGAGAGTGGGATGACAGTTAAGTTATCTACCTCACCACTTTACCTCGCTTCAAAATTGCTAGGCGTATAGCGAATATTTTTGTGTGTGTCGGACTCAAAGTTTTAGACATCAAACCTTTAATTTTTTCCTAATTAAAATGAATTTTTTTTAAAAACCAATTTAAATTATTAAATTATAAATGCATGGATCTGTAAAACAAACAAGTAATATAAAAAAAAGTTTTTAAGTCGATTCCTACTTAGATTAAAAAAGAAAAATTTTAATTTAGCTACTATTTATTAAATAGTTGAATTAATATAAATATGTATATTAAGTGGTAATTAATTTTTATTAATCATTATTAAAGTATAGTATTGCCATCCAAAACAGTCGTGTATATAAATTTCAGTGCAACTGAATACTTCAACACGTGAGAAAAAAAACCCTTTTCAAGTTTTGACACAAAATGCCAAAAGGGTCGCTAAGACACTAAAAATGATGCCAACGTGGTTGTATTTGTAATTATTTAAATAATTAGTTTTAATCAATTATTTTTTTTTTATTAATTATTATTTTATTATTGTATTGTCATTCAAAATAATCATGTATATGAAATTTTTTTCAATTGAACGCTTTAAAATTCCACCAAGATAAATAAATAAATATATAAATAGAGATTGTGTGCTAATAGTAGGATTTGAAAAAAGTTAACTTCTAAAATTGTGTGAAAGCGCTTCGGCTGAAAACAAGAGACAATTTTACTTCAATGCTACATCACAAAACAATTGCAGATCTACTTTACTGTAGGAAAACGTAGGTAAGTCCGTAAGGACGCTGATTCAGCTTCTTTGAAGATTTCTGTAGTTATGCATCATACTTTCCACCAATTTTGCCAAATCAAATGACATCGTCTAATCAAAAAACATTGTCTAATCAAATATTATCACCAAATCCAAAGACGTTGTCAAATGTTTCGATCGTTTGCGAATATAAGATTACTGTTTTTGTATTTGTAAGGAAACATTTTTTTTATCATTGACAGCACATCGCATCATTTAGAGACGTCCTTTCATACAACAATTTGGTCAACGGGACCGTACGTAATAGTTTTTTTTTCTCAAAAGAAAAAAATACCGCGGATTTTAGTTTATTTTAAAGAAAACGAAATTCAACAACTATAATTTAAGAGACAAAAATTTCATCGTAATTAAGTTAAGGAGAGGGGTCATACGCATTACTTTTGTTCGGGCCCTATAAAGCTCAGAATAAAATCCTTTCTAAAATATTCAAAATCTGTATTTCTCATTATTATTAATTTTTCTTCTTCCCCAGTGCAAGTTTTGAGTGCTACATGTCATACTTCTGTACTTCCAAAAGGAGTCAGCATCATTGGACCTTGCAGTTATCAGATTTCAGATGTCTGTAATGTACAATGTATACACAACGGCCAAGTCCTTTGGAGAGAGAAAACAAAATGCTTGTCTGGTGACCAATGGTCAATTTTACCTTCTTGTAATGCAACCAACTCTTTAGAACTAATTCGATGTGATATTTTAACTAATGTTTCTCAAGAAAATTTATCCGCATGTATCAAGATTAAGATAGCTCTACGAGGTTCCTCTTCTACCCCCAAGGCGATGTGTCCAGAAATTTTACGTCTGTTTGTGAAATTTGGAAAATGCAGTTCAGAACCGGGAACCAATTGCACCGTATCGTGTCCTTACGGAGGATTTGTCCTTCAGTGCGCCACTAGAAAACAAGGAAATTGCACCTTTCCGGTAACGTCATTGTGTCCTGAATTAAAAAGTGTGAAGCTCATCAACTGTTCGAGAGGTGTTGGAGACTTTTGTAAAGTAAGTCTAAATACTTTTTTTCTATGACAAATTCTATTTTGTCTATGCGTTTATTGAGGTCATATGGTTGCAAATATTGTGAGAGTTACACAGTATCAGAGGGGGTGGATTATATTTGCAGATTTATGGATCCTAGATTCTATTAATTTTAACCCTCGGTCACTCGCGCCTGTTTTTGCAACCGTCGTTACTCGCGGGGTGTAGAGAACACCCCACACTTTTAACACGTGTATTTAATTATGAAAATAAAATAGTCATTGTGATACATATTTATAAAGTACAAGATGTTTTTGTATTATACAAATGAAATTATTAAATTTATTGCAGACTAACATGAGAAAATGAGACTAACATTAATTTAAACTAAAAATATAAAATTTTCATTTTAAAACAAATAATTTTATATTTTTTTTCGTAAACCAATAAAACGTATATACCAGTAGTAAATATACTTAAGAATTAATGAGATAATGATTGTAGAAAGAAGAAAAATAATATTTTAACCATCTTCCAAACATTCAGAGCAGAGTGTATACATATGCTCAACTTCTCTCGGCAGTTCTCAGCCCCCTCAGATAAACTTTTGAAGGCCATTACATTCCAATCGTTCGAAAAATAGGGACTGCATGAGACCTGAAGGTTCAATGACCTAAAATGGGTAGCTACAGAAGAAAAAATTGTGGTTCTGCGCATTCTTTTTAGAATCATGGGAGGATTTTCTTGTTGCTGGGGTGTGCAGAATTACACCGCGTGAGTGATCACGGGATAATTACTACTTTTGAGTTTATGATAACAGAAGTTAGTATTATTTTATAAATTAAAATAATGAATAATTGTAAAAATTTCAATGCTAGAGAGTGCTCAGTAACAAAATGGCATTCTACTAACTATCTGGAGTTAAGAGAATTGACTGGATACACAATTATGAATAAAGAACTCCCTCCTCTAATTTAGGTGGTTATTAATGACGGTAAAATATAAATATTAACATGAGATAATGGAAAGGCTATTTCAGTTGTTTTTATTTGAGAAATTTAATTTTTATCATTTATATATATATATATATATTAATGTATCATTTAAGCCAGTGTTTCTCAAACTTTCAATATTGGTGACCCACTATTCAATCATAATTTTCATCGCACCCCCTTCCATGCCCTAACAATGTATTGAATTCAATAATACTATACTTTGACGCTAAACCTACAATATATACGACTTTAAATTCTTAAGTGCCACATGCGTATATAAACGTCTTACACATCCAGGGAATTAATTGCCCTGGACGTATTTATACGTCTTTCAAAAGGACAATCTTTGGCGAAGAATTTACTAATTTTAGAGAATTTGCTAATTTATTCCTTATCAACCCTTCCCCTGTGCACCACATACACTCGCCTACTTGTTAAATGATAGCATTAGGGAACGAATCGCCTAATTTTTAATCAGCATTTAAGGGATCAATTATAAACCGAACAAAATATCAAGATAAGTGTTACTTTTTGCCGATATTTTTATACATGACAAGCCCATGGGGTCACTGGTAATTGTTAAATTTGTTCTTAGTATTGTTAAATTAATTATAAAATACATTGTGTAGTACTGATATGTTTGTAAGTGTAAATTTGTACTTAATTTTTTATTGCGTCTCAGAATGTATTTTGTTCAGTAAATTAATAATTTTTTAAATAATCCTTTGTTTTTAACTTATCAATATGCTCACGCCCCCTTCGTTGGGTTATCACGACCCCTATGGGGGGTGCCTCACAGTTTCAAAAACACTGAATTAAGCTTTTTTTTCTTTATCTTTAAAAAAAATGATATTTTTTAGGATTTTAAGATTTGTTTGATTCACATTTGTATGAGGAAACGCGGTTTAAATGTACAAAAAAGTTTTAAATGGGAAAAAAAAAGTTTATGTATACATTTTCATTCTCATTACATTTTTCACTACATTTCACTTGTAAATTAATCATTTTATATTATATAAACTAAAGGATAAAAGATAATAAAAATTTACCAAAAATGATTTTTAGGTTTTATGCAAGAGTAGCAACTTGAAGTCAATGTAGTTGGGTATCAAATATACAGGGTGTTGCTTAACTCAACTGACAAATATTTAGGTGTGATAGTAGGCATAATGAAATCGGTGCACAACAAAACACGGAGTCTCAAACCCCATTTAGTCGGAGTAATTCGCATAAAGAATCATGAAAGGATGTAACGTCGAGTGGAATGAAAAGGGGAAATAAGAAGTAAAAAATATATTTATTAGACGAAAAGCATGTTTACAGTACGAACAATACATCACACTTCAGCGTCAGAAATGCATGGGTGACTGATTCATTCTGGAAAGTTTCGATGTCGTAGCGGCGTAGGTCATAGATCTCCATCACCGGCAGTCGAAAATTGTCAGACCCATTCTAACATTCCTGTGTGCTGCCGATGTCCCCTGAAGCAACAAAATTCCGTGACGATAGATTATCTACACTAGCCACAGGTGTCTTACACACAATCTAATTCAGGTGCCTCCAGAAGAAGAAATCCAAATTATTGATACCTGAAAAGCGTTGAGGCCAAGTACCGTATTTTCCTGTATATATTCCGCAGCAGTTTTTATGTTGAATAATCCAAAAACATAAACTGCCGATAATTAGTGTCATATAAGATCAAAGATACGCAGTATAATTAAAAATTGAAGTAAGAAATTGTACAGAAAAAAAAATTATGAAACTTCTCTTTAAATATGTATGATAATATTTTTTACGATAATCTCAATGAAACAAAAACATTATTTGCAACTGTCTTCTATGTTTTCAGTTGTTAAACGAAACATTGCACGCGGGAAAAAAACCTTTTTTTTTAATTTAGCAAGTTAACAGCAAAAAAATTAAGATCGAGACTGCTTTTCCATTGTCTCTCTTTTAAAATCCATTTATTTATTTATTCCTCTAATTCTAGCCAGAGAGGTTTTCCACGACTATCGGCTCTTTAACATCGATCCCAATTTTCGAAGTTGGTCTTGTTTTTTCTCCACAAACAAATATTTAATTCGTCAACGTTGAAAAACCTTGCAGCTTCCCGACTTCGGTGGCCTTCTCTTATAACTTTTAACTTGAAGTTTGCGGTGTAACTTAACGCTTTCGCTTCAACATAATGGAAACTTTCAAAGGACGTAATAGCTATAGTCAAGAGAAAATTTGAAATGGCGCCAGTGACTCGTAACTGTTTTTTTTTCTTCCGAGGAATCAAATTTGTTTTTGAATGTAATTGGACAAAATCTAGTTATGGCTGATATACGTCATCCGAGTCATGAAAGCGCCATCTATTTTTTTTATTTTATAAAACATAAACGACATTTCTTTCAAAACTTTGTTGTTAGTTTTTCTGATGGAGAATGTTTTATCTCAGGTAATCTGCGGTGGCGAATAAACGCACAACGAAATTTGAAACTTTTGTAACATATAATCCGCGGATTTTATACAGGAAAATACGGTAAATGGATCACCGTGTCCAAAACCACCTCCCGGGGATATCTAGTATAGGGGTGTTTACGCACCGTAATCAAAAAATGTGGTGGTGCCCTATAGCACATGAACCACACGTTCTGGGTGCAGTAGCTGGCCTGTACTGTAGAAATACGAAGTATTTTATGCCACTGAGGAATTCGTGTAGTATATGTATATCCCCGCCTTCCTTTGGTTATCCCCCTCGTCTGGCACTTTATCCTCTAGACGGCCAGCATTTCCACGATTTTCAGTGACTAAACACGATTTATGACCCCATGTCTTATTTTGATTTGTCATCTCCGTGTAGTCTACTATGAAACCTCTAAATTTATCAGTCGAATTTGGCAACACCCTAAATTATGCTATACACACTCACCGACAAAATTTTAAACCTGTAATATTATTTTTAAGTCTATTTCAGTGTGTGCAATCAGAGAAGTTTAAAATGCTCCATATACAAGTCATGTAATGACGTCAGAAGCAATATTTAATGCACATTTGCTTGATATTTTGATTTATTAAATGTTAGCTTTTATTCCGGTTTTACCTGGAAGCATAAGCTTCTAAGAGAAGTAATTTTATAAGAGTGCGGCAGTGTGATAACTAATGAACTTGTACCGACATCGCGCGAAGACGATCGTTTTGGCGTAATCTGTAACGTACTCGCATCGCGTTCGGAACGGAAGGTACACATAATGAACCTTCCTTCATTGGTGACCCTGACCCTTCAAAACAGCCGCACCCTTCACGCGCCACTGTCGTGGCGCCATCTATCCACCGCAACAGCTACCAAACCGTCAAACATTGACGCACAATAAGCCGTTACTTCTTGAAGTCGTCAAACAATGATGTCATTAACTGACGCAATTCTCAAGCCGTCACACGAGTGACGCAACTCACCAAGTGGCATAACTGCTCGCATGCTCGCCACGAATATGGTATCGTTCGTTCGCCTATTTGCCAAAACACTGGCAGGGGAGCATGCGGTGGTGTGATAGCTATATGAACTTGTACCGACATCACGTTTTGACGATCGTCTTGGCGTGATCGGTTAAGTACGCGCATTTTCATTGGGAACGGAAGGTACCCAGAACGAACCTACCTTCAAGGGAAAGAATAGCCTAGCTGAATATGTCTATTATTTAAAACAAAAATAGGTGAAAAGATTATTCCGCATAACACGAGCATCTAGCTATTATTAAGCATCAGCTAAATTCAACCTTTTTGTAAGGTAAAGAAAATAGCAGACGCAATGCGTTTCTCAAAAACATTCATTAATGATTATCATACGGGATCCTGAAATTATGTTTCTGAAAAGAGCAAACCACACACACAGAAAGAAGAAAAATCAACACCTGTTTGCGGAGAAAGACCGTTCTTGTGTAAAATTCGGTGCCAAAACATGCATTTGCAACAAATTTCGCATGAGTTTATCATACATATAGTACTTTGACATCAGCTTCACACATGATGTTATGTTAATTAGAGAAAAAGGGCCAGTAACTTTCCAATTACCAAAAATCAAACAGGCTGCTGTACAGTTTGCTGGAAATCATACGTTTTGGAATGATACATATAAACTTATAATTGCTTCGAAAAAAAATTTTAACGTAGATGGCCCTGATAATTTATTTGGAGAATATGAAATATCTTTCTTATACCTTGAAGAGAGTACGGAGATTGTTCTGATAACGATGGTGGAAATCGTAGCAAATCCTGCTTTCAAATAGGACTCTGGATACTGTTTTCGTAAGTGGTAGGATAATGTAATTCATAATTAAGGCATGCTTGGTGAGGTTTTATTAAACATGATACTCTAGTAATCAGTAGTTAACATTGAATGTTTCTTGAAGGCAATATGTGCTGGGTACATCGTTAGAACTCGGCAACTATGGGTTTAAAAGCGAGTGGAAATTCTAATTACAATTTTCTTGCTGGAAACCTGATATATATCTCCTACAGAATGTATGGAGATATTTATTTCGGATTATTTACATCAGGGGTGTTAAACTCGTATGATATTACATCGTCTGTTTTATCATAAGTTAGAGGCCGCATGTTAATGATCCTCAAAAAATGAATAAAATATTATTTATTAATGTAAAAAATCAATATATTATACACATGTAGTCCTTTTAATTTCTTATTATTTTCTAAACTTAATCTATACATATTATTTTATATTTTTAATAAAAAAAAACTAAATAGAAAACCTTTTTTTAAAGAATTTGAATGTAACTTTAGTTTCTATAAGATATTTTACATCAATTTTTTTCTCAAAGCAAGTCAACAAGATTTGATTAAAAATACTGAGCTGATGCAATTTTTAGAATTGACGATAAATGTTTATTAGGGTTAATCATATTTTTCTGAGTACTCTCTACTTTTCATTAAAGAAAATAAATGCCCTCATAAATAAGTATATTCTCAAACATAGTTAATTTTCACATAACAAACAATAAACTTTAGGGAAAAGATCCACTGATAAATACGAGTATGTATAAAAATCTAGATTTCCAATTTCCATAGGTTTTTTCTTCAACACAAAGAATCACATTGTATTTCAATTAATTTATTTGTAAGCTTTCATAGATAATTTCAGTGTAGATAGATAGCGATAAACTAAACGAGCAAAATTATAACTCACAAAGCTCTTAAAACTAGAATTATAATAATTCCGATTGAAGCAATTTAATCTTGTGAGCGGATTCAGCAATTCTTAATTTATGGGATTTAATCAATGGATATTGACATCTTTCAAATGAGACAAGTTTTCTATTTCTATTTATTTTCGCCCCAGTAATAATATATTATCAAGTATAGTTGTAACAACAGATTTTTGCCTTAAACTTAACATTAAGTTGATTAAGATAGCTAGTAATATCAACTTAGAAAGCCAGGCACAACACTTTATTATTTTAAGCCATTGAAGTTCCATATAATATGGTAGATCGTAGAATTCATTCTCTATATCTTCGAGAAATGAAGATAAGTTCCGATTATTATGTCTATGTTCTTGAATATAAATTACAAATTTGGTGACTGACTAAACATGTCATATTTTCAAAACTTTGGAACAGGGTACCTGATGATATATAATACAATGAAAATGCTCGAAAGTATTATTGCTATGCAGTTTACATGTTTCTTTTAATTTTGCAACCACTCTTTTATTAATTGATGCGGGGCCAAAGTAAAATTCTTAGTTTAAGTAACCCAGATTCGGTATCCGTAAATCGTGTCATGTCCAATGTTAAATAAATAAAATTAAATATTTTTTTTCAATTAATGAATCATTACGTTTAAGATACAGTTAAATGTATTGATGCACAAGTAAATTTAAGTTTACAAAAATTAATGAAAGAAAACTTAGCTTTGAAGGGAGGAGTTCATTTTGGCTCAGGACAGTCCCAGGTTTGGGTGGCGATTTCTCTACGATTGGTTATGTCTGAATGCTGGAATTTTTTTTGAGAGAGCCTCTGCTGAAAATTCGGGTGCGTTCCATTTTATTATGAACCCCATTACGTCAAAATCCTGGAGCCGGACTATTTACTGACATTTGAATTGCGCATCTGAATGGACAATCTCCTTCGCGCAATTCTACAAGTCGTGAAATTTATGCGTTCATTGAATTTAGAAAAGCGAGGGAATCTCTTGACATTCCCTGCTGAAGGAATTTCACCACATCCGGCCAAGGGGGGGGACTCGTATAAAAATTTCTAGAAAGCCAGGTACAATTTCTAAAGCAAGGGACAATTGCTAGCCTCCCATTATAATATTGATTATGGTAGGCGGTTTGTCCGTAAAAGTTGGTTTGTCTTGCACCATACCATCATGCAAGACAAACCGACTTTTCGAATGGGTGTGTGACGTACATTTCTTCAAAACATCAATAAGTAGATTAAAAATATCAGCTTCAGATGTTGTATTTTGACTATGAATGATATCCAAAAGTGTTTCGATTGTTTTAAATCAACATAGAATCAATGAAAAAAAGCGAATGTTGTACTTTCTGCAAAACTATGTATTTTAATCAATATTACAATAGAGTAGACTAGAACTGTTAATATTATTGAATTATGCTGATTTCTCAAATTACCGTCTGTTTCGTCAACTCTGCGATCAACAATATTTCGACTTCAACTTACATTTTTAAAGAGACATGGTACGATTTAAGCAAAAATTTTTAATTTAAGGACTTTTGAAATTTTTTAAACTGCCTCCTATGTATGTAAATTATGTAAAACAGGTTCTGTGCTCAAAATTTCATAAAAAATTATCCATTTATTTTTTTAAGGAACAAACTTATAAAATTTTTGAAGTGATATTAAAATGCTACTCCTACAAAAATTTACGTACACGCACGAAATTTGATTTACAAGTACGTCCAACTATGTGTAACAAAAGTTAGTTTGGGTTCTGCGATAACACGACTAGTATTTGCACAATACTTCTTTTTAGGAATCCTTATTGAAAATTCTTTAAAAAATGTATAAATTCTGAAGTTACTTATTTTTTTTATAAAGATAAGCATTACTTTGATTCAAAAATGCAAACCAATTTTTATTACATGTACTATTAACATTAGGTAAAAAAAATTTAAAGCAATAGACACAATAGAAAAAAAAGCCTTATCATTTTAAATGGACACAAACTAGTTATTTTACCTTTCTGGGATAAGTAAGTTTAAAAGTTTTGATTTGCAATAGAGATGTGCATAAAAATGAATGTGACTCTGGACAAGACATGACTGCCGCTCATTTGGACGAGTGCTCTGCACTGAATGATCTTAACTGTATTGTAAAAAGGTATTGGAGAGCCCGTTGCCTAATGACCTGATAGTCAATGGCTTGGCATTTGTAAAATAAATAAATAAAAATGAATGTAAAAACTATCGTAATTCTGCGTTTTTTAAGTTTAAAGTTTCAAATTTTGTGAGGCTAAAGAAAAGTATACAAAGAATAATTTAGGATAGAAAAATTAGATTGGATATTTTGATCGATTTTTGTCCATGGAATCGTAGTGTGTCTTTTTAATTTGCTTTGTTTGTGGTCGACATAAAACACTTCCGCTGTTTTAAATAAACATTATCTAATAAATTCCCTTTCAGTAAATGATTTCGATCAGGTTGTGAGATTAAATGTAAGAATATATAGCTTTTACATCAGCTGTATAGTCTTCAACAAATTTAATATAAGTATTTTATTGTTTTAGAAGAGTGGATCTCACGCACACACAATTCAGACAGTTTTTCTTCACAAAGTTTTGCTAAGTATTGGTCATATTTTGCTTCATGGTTTATCTCATTGAGCTTTTTAAGAATATATTCCTTAGCAACTGAAATTGTTTTTCAATATATGACATATTTAAATCTTTAAATCTTATTTTGAACAATAAAAATATTACAGTTGCCGTTTTATTGAAAATTACGGCATTCCTTTTTAATTGTTAAAATTTGATTGCGATTTCATTCGCAAACGATAAAGTATACACTGTCCTTTTTCTTAACTATCTTGAATATATTTTTTTAACTTAAAATGTATACCTGGTTGCTTCTTGCTGGTGGGACACTTCAAACAGAAAAGGAGGAAGAGAAATAAAATTCGCACACACAAAGAATCATGTACCATCCAGATGATAGAATATACATGAAGCATTTTTAGAATTTAATAAAAAAATAATTTTTTTGTAGTAAAATCAAATAAAACGTTTAACAAAATATAAAAAAAAATATTTTTAATTTAAGGAACAGAATTTTTTTAAAGATATCCGACTACATTCGGAACTGTTATTTTGCAAAAGCGTATAAAAATGGATAATTTTTATGATAGTTAGTGTTACTTAGATAAGGATACATGTATAAATTGTTTTAAGAATATTATTACAGTAAAAAAAAATATTTAATTGCAATATTTTGGTAAAAAAGAAACATGGAATTACCTATATTCAAAACATTTTTTCTTTTATAGGAAATTCTTCAATAATAATATGTTGCCTATATATAGCTCAGACCTCTATACAGAGACTGAAATAAAATTTTTGAATTATATAAATTAGGAGTAGATTTATCCATATTTTAATATAACAGGGCAAAGAAATTTTAAGAAGAAAACAATAATAATTATTTCAATTGGTAATACCACTGAAAATAATATGAATTTTTCAAAATTTTTATTTCAGGTCCTTTGGAGGAAAGCTTAGCATTATATAAGCAAAATATTATTATTATAGGAGCATTTTTGATTCAAGGAGAATGTTTTAAAATAGATAAATTAAAATTCCTTTTTTAACAACATATTGCTGTTAAATAATTTTTGAAATTAATAATATTCATAAAATGATTTTATATATGTATTCTGATCCAAGTGATACTAAATATCCTAAAAAATATAAATTTTTCTCTTTTTTTAAATCATGGTTCCGATCGTATATATATTCGGATATCTTAAAACAAGATTAGGTAACAGGCAAATATATTGTAGTTATATATATATATATATTAGGTCCACCGCAAATAAATTTCAAAATGAAAAAAGCTTTAAAAACCTGCACAACTTTCTTACTTGCGGGCCACATGCGACCCGTGGGACGCGTCTTTGACTTCCCTGATTTAATAGAAAGATGATATAATCAACAGTAACATTGCATTCCTCAATTGGAAACATCGTTTTTAATTATCAGAATAACAGATCTATAAACGTATTTTATAATGTAATTGACTGAAAGAAAAATCACATTTATATCATCCAATCGTGAATCATTGAGGTTCACCAAAATGTTGAGGTCATTATTACTTACATTTATTGATGATTTTAAAATCATGTCACACATAGGTTTTAATAATTTGTATTCTTTTGAATTAGACTGCAAATTAATTTTAATTTTGTACGTTCATTTATATTTATTTTTCTTTAATTTTGTGTTTAAGTATCAGCTGACTATTGCAGCAATAAAATTTTGACGTTGACTGTAGAATAAAAGTTTACTATCTACGAAAAAATATTTAGTAACCCATGTAAATGAGAACATTTGATATCGTGATTTACGTCACGTCTTCTGTACTTAAATATCGTATAGGAAAAACCATTGGCATTAGTCGTATGCTAGAGAATGTACGAATTTCAAAACTTTTTAACTTTTGTTAGGGTGTGATTGCAAGATATTATAGAAATGACTGGTCCTTAAGTGGCATATTTAGTGAGTTAAATAGTCCAAAATAAATAGCCACTTTTATGTTTAAAAAGAGGAAGGCCAGCGGTGATTTTCGAAATATGTTTTGATCTGGAAGATCCACGAAACTAAGAGATAAAGACAGAATATTACTGTTAAAAAAATTCAGAAAAACTACCCAAACCGATGACCTACATGTTCCAGGAGTTCCAACGAGCATACGGGACTTTTTTTTATAAATACCATATGCAAGGAAGCACATTTGCTGGGTTTGCATGTTCAGTAAGCCGTTGATTGTGAAATCGAACCGTGCTACTCGTTTAAGTTGATGCAAGGAACCTCAAAATTGTACCGAAAGTGAGTGGAAATAGGTTTTCCAGATTGATAGATGAAGTTTCTCTTCAATCACTACCAGTCAAAACGAAGAGTCTATGTTTGTTTGTATCCCTGGGCAACGACTTTTACCAGAATGCATTGTACCTACAGTTAGGTTTGGTGGAGGTGGAGTTATGATAGGGCCTTTCTCGTGGTACGAACTGTGACCCTTGATCCTAATTGATGGTAAGAGTTTGACTCTTGCTCCGTTTTTCTAGACAGCAAAGCGCTTTTACGCTAAGGCAAATTTACGGGTCGGATAGCTGTTACTTTCAGGACGGCAACGCCATTTGTCATGTTGCGCGGTCCACCCTACACTGGAACGAGGAAAATGGCTTGAGCCAACTGACATTCACAGGGTCCAGACTTGAATCTTATAGCAACTTTAGGGGGCGTGTTGAATCTCAAGCTTAACAAGGGGAAGAAATCCTCTAAAATTGGAGAAATAACTTGTATGCCGTCCCAAAGCCGAGTAGAAGATAATGCCACTGTCCATCAGTCAAGCATTTGTGACAAAGTTTAACTTAATGTTAATTTTACACGCTTAAGATGATTACTGGGAATAAGCACGGATGCATTCTGGTGAAGGGAAAAGTTCCACGCCATCTCTGTCGAGCGACACAGTTTCTTTACTGCAAGTATAATGGCGTGGAAGTTCGTACTTACTGTAACAATTTCACTTTGATCAGGGTGCGAAGGCTGTTAAGCATGGAGGAGATTTTACATCCTCATGTCCTTTTATTCACGATGGGTATTTTAGATGAAATTTTAGAGCATCATAATGCATCTCCAAAAACGCATCGAATTACTCTGGAGTTTTTTACTTTAGACTCAAATTTTGTCGGGTACTATCCTATGTCTGTACTAAACGAATTTGAAACCAGCTGAAATGCTCGGATTTATCATGGGAGTATACGCAGAATTTGGAAAGTGCTGCTTAGGATATATCTACCTTCGCACAACATCAAGGGTCTATTGATTTAATGCCGAACATTTTGACAGCATATAACACTGCCGCAAGTGGTCCGAAGTGATATTAAAGGCAAATTTATACATCAATATTTATACATTTTGACACTTTTTTCAAATTTACTTTCTTGTTCTTTGCACCAATTTTATTTATATATTGGTATTAATTTCATGCCTTGCGGTGCTTTTTGGGGAGATTTTCTACGTTGATATTATATTTGCCCATTCAATTTATTTTTAAATGTTTATTTCATTTTAATTATTTCATGTACACTTCTTAAGATGCATAAACATTATATATATTTTGTATTTGAAACATTCGTCCTACAAAACAACACACGCAAGCAACATAAAAATGTTTTAAGTTCTTGAAGAGAGTAAAGCTACCAACTTAGTTAAATATAAACCAGTACTTTTTTTTTATAAGTAAATGTAAGCTAACTGATTTTATATAATCTAGAGAAAATTAATAGAAATTGATTATTTCATATTGTTTTCAGGTACGGTGTCCCAATGGAATAATTGCATCTGAAGAAATCCTGTGTTTATCGACGAATGAATGGTCACCGTTACCTTCATGTAATTTTCGACTGCAATGCGCAGATCAAAATCTCACCGCTCAAATACATTTTATTAGGAACTCATGTAAAAAATCCACTGCAGCCCTCTGCAAAGTTGGCTGTGATGTACGGATTTTCTCACGTGTGTCGAATTCCATCTTTCATCGGCTTGTGTTTGTAAAAGACGCAGAATGCAACTCTTCTGGTTTGTGGCAGGGTTTGCCGGACTGTGAAAAAGCAAATAGAATGTTCTCGATTGAAATCCCGGAGAAATTGCAGTGTCCGAAACCAAGACTTCCCAAAACGTCTGTCTTACTGAAAAAATGTTTGCCGTTGGAGGGCTCAGTCTGCCACTATAAGTGCAAAAATGGTTTTTTTTCATCAGGCAACAACACCATACGTTGTTCTATGAAACAGTGGATCGGAGAATTTAAATGCACATCTATTTTGTGTCCACCGTTACCAA
This sequence comes from Trichonephila clavipes, assembly GCA_019973935.1. Lineage (NCBI taxonomy): Eukaryota > Metazoa > Arthropoda > Arachnida > Araneae > Nephilidae > Trichonephila > Trichonephila clavipes. Next base: position 71,220 of record BMAU01017002.1, on the reverse strand, counting down.
AAGAATTCCACTACGAAGCTACCTGTCGAAGAACTGTTGGATCAAAATGTGATTTGCAATGTAAACTTGGCACTTTGGAAGGGGATAGTAGAGTTAGTTGCAGCCGGTCCGGAAAATGGTCCACATTTCCAACCTGCTATTCCTCTTTCACAAAATGCCCCCAAAAAATATCTCCTTATATAACATTTGTTCATGACTGTTCATTTAATGATGAAGCCAAATGTCAGATTCGTTGCCCTACGAACTTTGTACTGGTTGGTTGGCATTTCATAAAATGTGAAAACGGTACTTGGAAGGGTATTCCTCACTGCTTTCCAGAAAAAATTTCTCCGTATAAATTCTTTAAAATTAAATGCAGCTTTCCACCTCCTATCTATGCAAATCTTAAATTAATCGGATCATGTAATCCCGAAGGAGGCGTTACGTGTGACATAACATGCAGAGATGACTCCGCCCAGATGACTGGTCCAAGCGCTACAACATGCTTACCGCCTGGTCTTTGGACTAAAATTAACCCATGTTCTGGAGGCAAGTCATATTGCTCAATTCCTAAATTTCGTAAACATTTAAAAGTCTCTCAAGATTGCTCTGGAAAAATAGTTGGCACCAAATGTTATGTCAAATGCAAATACAGACCAGAGATGGGATATTTTATATTTTGCAAAAGTAATTTGAAATGGAGTTCACCCCCTCGTTGCACCTGCCCACTACCCATTTTGAGAAACGACATTGATTTCCGTGAAAACTGTACAGACAGACATCCGGAAGAAAAATGTGCTCTCAAATGCCAGAAAGGATTTTCGATAATAGGTGATGGTAATATTATGTGTAACTACAAGTTAAAATGGAGTTCCTTGCCTTTATGTAAGAGACCTAGATGTCCAAAACCTCAGTTGTCAAGAGTTCTTGCCTTTCAAGAGGATTGCACATCGATATTGTCCGGAGATCACTGCAAATTAGAATGTAAGGAAGGAGGTAAGACGCTGAAACATAGCAAAATTCAATGCATCAATGGAACCCATTGGACACAACAACCCAAGTGTGCATGCCCTTTCCCATTCTTGAGCGAAGGAGTTATAACCAATCACGATTGCAGTAAAGTACTTCCAGGTCAAAAATGTTTTTTATATTGTAAAAGTAATTCGTTTAAGATTAGTAGGAATTTTATTACTTGTAACAGTTACACAAGATGGAGTGGTACACCCGAATGTAAAAGGAAACTCTGTCCGACGCCAATACTTACAAATACACTTATTTTTGAGGAAGACTGCATTTTCAAGGGATTAGGAGATCGATGCCATGTGTCATGCAAAAGACAAGGAAGACCATTTAAATACAATTATATTGATTGTTTGAATACAATGCGTTGGACTCCTCTTCCTATCTGTACTTGTCCAATACCTTCTTTGCCAGATTTCATTGAAACAGAAAATGATTGTAAATATAAATTTCCGGGACATCATTGCATTTTAATTTGTAAAAATGACTTGAAAATTGATGGAAACGCTGCTATAGTTTGTAAAAACAATACCCAATGGAGTAAAATCCCCAAGTGCAAAAGAAATTATTGCATGAAAAAAAAGTTACCAGAAATTTTGCTTTATTCTGGAGATTGTACGACTGTAATTCCTGGGAAAAGATGTTTACTTGAATGTAAGGAAGGAGGACAATTCTTTGGCCCTAATTTTATAGTGTGCATATCTGGATTCATTTGGACGCCATTTCCGACTTGTTCTTGTCCGGTTCCATATCTGTCAGATGATTTAATCACCATAGAGAATTGCACAAGAAAGGGAATAGGAGAAAAGTGTCACTTAAAATGCAAAGAACGCATGTCTTTAGTCTCTGATAATTTCATAGTATGTCAGAATAACACACGATGGAGCCATGTGCCAAAATGCAAAAATGTTCCGTGCTTAGAATTAGGGTTACCAGAATATCTTAGTTTCATAGAAGATTGTTCATTGAAATATCCAGGTGAGCATTGTCAACTTAAATGTGCGGAAGGGGGAACACTCTTAGGCTCTAATAGAGTGACATGTATAAAAGGAAAAACATGGACAAAACTGCCGAAATGTACGTGACCTTCTCCATTACTAAGAAATCAACTTATTTTGATTGGGGAAATGCTCTTCCAAACTTATTGGACAAAGATGCTGGGTGAAGTGCAAGTTTGATCAATCATTTTATACTGTAAAACATATTATTTGTAAAAATAAGGCTCAATGGAGTCTACTACCGAAATGAAAACCGCATCGTTGCACTCTTCCAAAATTGCCTAACATGTTAATTTATGCAGATAACTGTTCTTTATTACCTGGCGAAACATGTTTCGTTCAATGCAAAGAAGGAGGAAAGCTAATTGGATCAAACAAAATCTTTTGCAATAATATAAAATAATGGAACAATTTCCCTCGTTGCATTTGCCCTTTGCCATTGCTTATGAAATATTTGTCAAAATCAGAGAGGTTCATCCATATGACTGTATGAGAAGAATGCCATGTTACATGCAGAATATTTTTAAGGTTAGTAGGGAAAAGTTTCATTGTCTGTAAAAAAGATACTCGGTGGAGTCTATCGTCATAATGTGTAAAACGTTGATTTGTTCCAAACCAAAGTTAAGCAGTACTTTAAAGTTTCGCGAAAGTTGTTCATCAAAAGTGCTGAGAGGGAAATGCCGATTACAGTGTAGAGAAGGAGGAAGCCTAATTGGTTCAAAGTATGTTACTTGCAAAACTCATTCAAGAATGTTGTACTGGACATCCTCCCTGCAATGCATTTGTTTGAATCATATGCTACCAGATGAAATGAAAGGAAAATAAGCTTGTTGCAAGAAGTCGGGCGAAATATGCAACATGAAATGCCGTGATAGAATGACAATCATATCTGGAAATAATTTTATTCGGTGTCAAGCGAATATGAAATGAAGTGTACCCCCAAAATGCGTGTTGGTGATGTGTTCCAAACCAAAACATTCCAGAATTTTGAAGTTTATTACAGATTGCTCTTTAATACCTGACGGGAAAAATTGCAACTTAGGTTGCCGTAACGGAGGAAACCCTTCACCCAGGAACTATATTTCATTTTTTTATTTGGGAAACTGAAGCCACCTACCAAAATGCGCATGCCCTCCACCGATGTTAAAAGACAATTTGAAAATCAATAATAGTAAATGCACTGCAATATTACCTGGCGTTATGTGTTTTAAAATGCAAAAATTACTCATTTATAGTTGGTAGAAATTGCATAGAATACTTAAGCACGTCAAAGTGGAACATTCAACCTGTATGTAAGTAACATGTTTGTAAGAACCGTCTTCTTCTGCTTCTTTAAAGCTCGAAGAGTGTTGCCTTTTTAATCGCATCGAAGAAAGTTGTAGAATTTCATGTAAAGAAGGAGGGAATTTAACAGGAGAAAATAAAGCCACTTGTTTAGCTAATGAAAACTGGAATATCACAGGTTATTGTACGTGACCTGATCAGTGTTATTGGAAGATCAAGAAACTAAAGGTAACGGCAATTACATTAAGTTAGGTGAATATTGTAAGGTATTTATAGCAAGAACAGTAAGAAATCCGAAAAGAAAGATTTTATTTTTTGCTAAAATAACACCAAATGGAGTGTTCCACCGAAATAACCAAAGTTTTGCTCAAACCCAATGCTTCCGGAAACATTAGTATTGGAAGAAGACTGTTTTTTTTTTAAATCTGTGAAACAATCATGTAAAATTATATATAAAAAGGTGGTTTTATAACTGGCAATGCGGTCATTGAATGCACAGAAAACTTCAAGTGGAGTACTTTTTCAAAATGCACATGTCCACAACCGGTTTTAAGGGATCCCTTTAAAGAAATGAAAAACTGCTCCCATAAATGCCCAAAGAATCTTGTAAAATAAACTGCATGCAGGGTTGGACCCTCAGTGGAAAAAACTTTTTAATATGTGATAACAATACGAAATGGAGCTCTCAACCGCAATGTGTAAAGGCATTATGTACAATCCTAGTATTGCCGGATGGCCGTCTAGTACTCAAAGAAGTGTTTCACAAGAACCATTGGAAATGCATGCCAAGTGGCTTGCTAACATGATGGAACTTTCATTGGTGAAGATAAAATGAAATGCACAGAAAATTTGTTGTGGAGTAAACCACTACAATGTGCATGTCCAACATCGAATTTTGAAATATCTATAGAAATCATACATAATTGTACGTTTAAGAAACCAAATGAAAAAGGTGATCTTAAATGCAAAGATGGCTGTAATATTACTGGTCTGAACCATGTAACTTGTCAGAAAAAAAGTGAATGGAGTTCTTTTCCAAAATCTATTAGATTGTCCTGTCCAAACCCCACAATGTCACGCATTCAAAATTTATAGCAACTTGTTCCGACAAATATTTCAAAGATATTTTTGCTTTGAAGTGCGAAGAGGGTGGATAAATAATTGGCAATAATACGTTTCAATGTCAGTGCAATGGCCAATGAAATATTCTCCCAAATTGTACGTGCCCTCTTCTGCATCTCTCCAGTAGCTTGAAATTCAGACACAGCTGACACTACATAAAGCCTGAGAAAAATATTTTCTTCAATGTAAAGAAGATATGTAATTAATTGGAAATTCCTCTGTTTTGTACCAAATTAATACGAAATGGAGTAGCATGCCAAAATGTATACAAAATATATGACCACCACACAATTTTTGTTTTGTGCCAATTTAATACGAAATGAAATAGTATTCCGAAATGCATACATACATAAGATATGACGATCACCCATACTAACCGAACACTTAGAGATTAAGAAAAACTGCTCTTTAAAAAAAAGTCGGAGAACGTTGTGAAGTTGCCTGAAAATATGAAGGAAAAATTAATGGGTTAAATGAAATCGAGTTTTTACCTACAAAGAAGTGGAGTTCCTTACTAGATTGCTTATGCCCATTTCCAAACATAACGCAAAGTTTACTAACTCTTAGAGGATACTGCAATTTTAAGAAAAGTAACAAAACATGTGATGTGGCTTGCCCACAGGGATACGCAACTCAGACTTATTGCCAGCCTCCCCAATGCTACTTGTAGTTCTTTGTCACTTTACGTTAGAACACTTTGTTTTCATCCTCGGTTAGATAGGGAAATATTTAGAAAAGAAGATAACTATACACTTTGAAAAAAATAATGAAACTTGTACATTGTTTGCAGAGTGGACGCTTATTAAATCCAAACTTTATAAAATGTCTCAAAGGAGGTAAATGGAATCCCCCCCAATTTACACCTGACCAAAGATAGAAAGATATAATGGTTTGAGTACGACGGGGAATTGCAGCGACATGGCGGCAGGAAAATTATGTTTCGTTGAGTGTAATAAAAACATGCCACTAAGAGGTAAAGATTACATTGCTTGCCAGTATAGTTCGAAATGGAGTTTTCAGCCAAAGTGCGTTTAAACGTTTTGCCCGAGCTTAGTGTTATAAGATGATCTTCTGGAATTAAAAAGAATTGTTCTACTAAAACTATTGATGAAGTTTGGGAAGTCTCTTGCAAAGATGGTGGAAAATTAATTGAAAGGAAGAAAATGAAAGGCTTACAAGAGTATCAGTAGAGTGAGTCAGCCCGTTGTGCGTGTGCAATTCCGTATGTTTCCGAATCTATTGAAGAGGCCAAAAAGTTCAATTTTATACCAAAAACGGAAACGTTCTCTATTAGCTTTAAATTTGGTTACAATATTCTAGGGCCTGATTATATTGTATGTCAGAATAATGGTAAATGGGGTGTCTCTCCAACATGTCAAAAGTTATCGTAGCCAGAACCTGTAAGAAGCAGTTTAACGCTGGAAGTAATAGGAAAATGTTCTGAAAAGAAAACTGAACAAACTTGTCGTTCAACACTATAAAATGTCTCGAAGGAGGTAAAAGGAATTTTCTCTCAAGTTGCACCTGTCCAAGCATAAATATATCTAATGGTTGGGTTACGAAGCGGAATTGCAATGACATGTTGCCTGGAAAAATTTCTTTCTTTCAGTGTAGTAAAATCTTTCCACTAATAGGGCCTGATCATATTGTATTGGTAAATGGTTGTCTTTCCAACATGTCCAAATATTACGTCCAGAGCCTGTGACGAATAGTTAATTTTTTAAAAGAGAAGGAAATTGCTGTAATTAGTTTTTTTAAAGACACATGCATTGTTATATATAAATGAACAGAAAGTTTCAGCTTAGTCGGGAAAACAGATATCAAATATTAATTCGCAAATCTATGGAACATATACCTTTATTGTGTGTATTCCCTTTTTTTTCAAATATTCCAAAACGTCTATCTTCTAAAGTTTCTTTCCGAAATCAACTAAGAGAAAAGTGTTTCGTTGAGTACGAAAAAGATTTTGCGCTAAACGGAGAGGACTATGCTTCATATCGAAACAATGGGAAATTTTGTGCCTGGACGTAATGATTAATAACACCTAAAGTAAATTTTAATTTTTATTAAATTTTTATTAAAAATATGCTGTTTGCAGTCAGATGCACTGAGCCCAAACTGAGAATATCCTTCATGGCCTCAAAAACGTTTCTTGGAGCTTTTTGGCCTTTTGTGTTAAAACGCATTTGATAAAATAGCGATACATTGAAAGAAGAAAACTGTGCATTGAAAAATATTGAAGTAAGTTGTCGTGTAAAATGTGTGCTGGTTGGACATTTTTTTAGAATTAAACATTATAAGTTGTCTCAAAGGAGATAAATGGAGTTCTTTCGCATTTAATTGTTAGATTACATGGGGAAAATTGAAAACAACTTGTTTCTTCCGTCCTTAAATCTGCAATTGCTATAATCTGGGTGAATGAAATGTATGAGGACTAGAGGAATATCTAATTGTCTGTTTTTGTTTACATTGAGAAACAATTAAAAATTCCCTTTTCCCTTGTTCGTTAGTCTTTCATAGGTTGTAAAATATATGCGAGGCTGGCAATCTTAAAATAGTATTTGCTTTTAAACAAACTTTCTTTATATTTTGGGAAACAATATATCCACAACTTCATTTAAAAACCAACTTAGGACACTTCGAAAGCTTAAAAGAAAGGATTAAATTCTGAGAGAATATTAAAAAAAGATTTTAAAATCATATTGTAGAAGAATTGGAAAAGTTTCTGTCTGACCTGCGGTTAATATTTCATAAAAGAACTTGTGCATGACCTCTTAAGCATTAGGAACTTTCAAAATCAGTTGAGGAACTCATAGCTTCAAAATATGTGATGTAAAAAAATAACTGTGGATGACCAATTTTAGTTTAATTTATTGAAAGTGTTCCAAAACAGTATAATTGGTGATTTATTCTAGCTACTTACTATTTATAGGTTAATGCTCTAATTTCTAATATATAATTAACTGCAGTTAAAATATTATCGGTAAACTCGACTTTTCATTGAAGGAACATCAATCGTATGTGACTTGATGTGTTAAGGAAACATATAAAAAATAAAATGACTTCATTGACACATATTACACATAATGCTGTTGGGTAACTGCAGTTTACTCGCATGTGGTAGAAACTTCACAATTATTACTTCGCAATACTCATTTTAATTGCATTGGATTTCAAAAAATGTTAGTATTTAAACAATTATGGAAGAAAATCTGGACAATTCATTATTAATTGAATTAAAGACACTTTGATTTGTTGTTTGAATAAGAAGTACAGTTTCATAGTAGGAGTTTCAAAATGAGTTGTCTCTTTCACGTTTAACAGTACTTTCAGATTTCTCTTTTCTTGTAGGATGAACTAATCACTTTCAGATTGAGATCAATGTAGAATCTTGTCTATAAACTAATAATAAAATTTAAACAATTTAGAAAAACAAAACAATGAGTTTGGGAGAAAAAATTGCAAATGAATTTGTAAGGCAATATATATGATTAAATAGAATATTTTGCAGTAATCATATATATACATATATATTTTTTTCTATTAAAGTATGTAATATCATTTATAATACTTGTGTGCCATAATATGGAAAAGAAATATTTTAAATGTAATGCAAATGTAACATATGTAATAATATAAATGTAATGCAAATGTAGCATATATATTAATGTAAATGTAATGCAAATGTAACATATGCAATAATGTAAATGTTATGCAAATGTAACATATGTAATAATATAAATGTAATGCAAATGTAGCATATATATTAATGTAAATGTAATGCAAATGTAACATATGCAATATTGTAAATGTAATATATGTGTATATCATTCCTCTGTAATTTATGAATCATAAAAACAAAATTATTTTGATCGATAGCTAAGAAATGTGTAATATTCTACTGTAAATTTTAAATATTTATTGTGTTCTTAGTTTTCTACTAATAATTTACTTTTAAATTTATTTGAATATTCTATGTGTTTCAAAGTACACTAATAAATTCGTGCTGTCATCAAATAAAAGTTGTTATTTTTGTCAAAACTAGACACAATTGTTTTCGTGTTAACAGCTGAAAATGATTGAATTTATTAAGTTAATTCAACGATTCAATAATTTCATTAACATAACAAATTGAATTCAAAGCATAGCTTTATTCTCATCATTATTGTCGAGTTTCACAACAAGTTTGCTTTACATAATATAAAAAGAAGGATTTCTTTAGAAGTCAGCTTGTGAATCAGAGAAGATTAAAAATGATCCCCTAATGTTAAAAGAGTCTCAAACATCAAAATGCTTACGCTTTATGCATTTCACAGTTTTTGCACCAAAATATAGATACTTTTTATGTATACATTTCAAGCAACTTTAAAATGAAAAAGCAATATATTTATAAACAGTAATAAAGGGTGTTTTTTTAGAGGTATAGAACTTTAAATTGCAATAAAACAACGATGTATTATTCCATTGCCATGAATTTTTTTATTCGAAAGATAATCTTGTGACATTACATTTTAAATATGATTTCTGGCATAGGACTGAAACGGCGGGCTCGAATGTAGTCCAATCTGGACGTCCAATTTTCGATGGCTTTTTTCAACATTTGTGGCCGTATATCGACAATAACACGGCGAATGTTGTCTTCCAAACGGTCAAGCGTTTGTGGCATATCCGCATATACCAATGACTTTACATAGCCCCACAGAAAATAGTCTAGCGGTGTTAAATCGCAAGATCTTGGAGGCCAATTCACAGGTCCAAAACGTTAAATTAGGCGGTCATCAAACGTGTCTATCAATAAATCGATTGTGGCACGAGCTGTGTAACATGTTGCGCCGTCTTGTTGGATCCACAGCTCCTGGACATCATGATTATTCAATCCAGGAATGAAAAAGTTAGTAATCATGGCTCTATACCGATCACCATTGACTGTAACGTTGTGGAATTCATCTTTTTTGAAGAAGTACGGACCAATGATTCCACCAGCTTATAAAGCGCACCAAACAGTCAGTTTTTCTGGATGTAATGGTGTTTCGACATACACTTGTGAATTAGCTTCATTCCAAATGCGGCAGTTTTGTTTGTTGACGTAGCCATTCAACCAGAAGTGCGCTTCATCGCTAAACAAAATTCGCTTATGAAAATCGACCATTATTTTCAAAGTAAAATTGCACAATTTGAGAGCGTTGTTCAGTCGTGAGTCTATTCATGAGGAATTGACAGCTGTTAAATCGGTCGCCATCTTGGAAAGTAATGCCAACTTAAACTTCTATACCTGGAAAAAAAACACTCTGTATTATGAGTTATTAAGTATAGTTATAAAAATTAATGTTAAAAAAATGAAAAAATAAATTTTAAACTATCTCTTTGGATAAATACTGCAAATTATAATAGTTTATATTGCAATTTTTATCATAGTTCAGGAAGTAATAAAAATTATGTCTTAGGTGCAGAAACAATTTAAATTGGAATTTTTATAACGATTAATTGAGGATTCATTTTAAAATTTTAGAAGTTTATCAATCACTCGGATTATTTATAAAAAATTGAATTCTGGAGATAAAGAAGTAGGAAAGAAGAAATTACAATATATTTCTTACTGTTCTGAGTAAAAAAAAATTAAACAAATCAGTGAAAATTATAGGGTCTATTTTTACCAATGATCACAAACTTACAGTTGAGTAACCTGAGTTAAAAACAAGTAATATAAAATATATATAAAATAAGTCAATTCCTACTAAGAAACAACATAGATTTTTTTTTTATTTTAGTAACTTTTAATCAAATAATAATTATAATTAAAATAAAAATGTATATATGTCGCAAGGAAACTATGAAATTAGGGCTTTCGTCAAATTCCTAAAGGAAGTAATCAATTCACGCAAGCTGTTAAAATAACGTATCTTTGAGGTTGTTGAAACTTCAACTTCCACTTCTTCCTAAAACCGCGAGCTGAACTTTTAGCTGCGACTGTGACTGTATCTGTTTACTTTTTTGAAACAGTAGAATGTAAGACAAACGTCCCGTTATTTCCTACAGTAATTTTGTATTAATTATCTATGCTTTTCTCTTAAATTGTAATTTAAATGGCCATTAAATATTGTTCATTGTGAATACAGACTCATCAATGATTTCGAGTGTGCTTAATTTATAGTTGGTTTCAAGAAAAAAAAAAATTGCTCGGACCCCATCGACTTCGAGACTAGCTGCAAAGAAAAGGTAAGCTTCTACCTTAATTTTGTTTTAGGCTTTGTAGCTCGATTAAAAATATTGGCAATTAATAGAGGTATTTTCCTTTGTTGTTCTAAGTCAGTGAATTAATGAAATCCCCGAACTGTTTTAGTGAAATAATGAAATGAACGAGTCAGCATTTGCAGAACTGTTTTCGCTTTCTACCCGCCCTTTACCACCCCTCTTTCTCCTCAACACATTTCTCTGTGACATTTATAATTATCCTGAATCCGTTCATTCGATTGCGATGAAACTTTGCAGAGTTGCGATTGATTGAATATTAACGTCGCACTGTTCAGCTACACGAGGGCTTTTGGCGACGGACCACGTAATTTTGAACCATGGTCAAGTGACGTGGACGACACATGAGCTGGCACCCCCCTCTCCTAACTACCTCACCACACCAACGGAAGGACGTTTCAGCTCTCGACAGATTTAACGTGCATCGCTGCCCTACACGGCGGGTCTTTAGTGGTACTTGGATCGAACTCGTGACCAGGCAAGCCACGATCCGATACCTATACCACTCGGCTACCACGGCCACTTGGAGAGTGGCGAAGGTTTCTGAGTTAGTAAAACTATATTTCGATAGATGCCCAAGTAGAGCGTTGCGGGAGATTATAAGGGGCGTTATATATATATATTGATAATTATTTCTATTTTTAAGCTATTAGACGCACAGTATTGAAATTTAATAAGCAGATTAATTTTATAGAATATATACCCACTGCAAAATGGTTTCCGTTCGCACCTGGCTCATTCGATCCATCTCTACCTGCTCTTACAATTGTTATAATTTCACGCTCATGGGGCTATTTCTTCAATAGTTTTTATTTGTTTTAAACTTTTTTTGTTTAAATTCAGAATATCTTGGCTCCTGTTCGAGTCTCGAACTTGAGATTTTAACCAATTGTTCCACTCGTCGAGACCCATCCAGTCATCTGCTTCTTTTCCATTGTGTAGGCATTGGGAGGGCTTAAGCACTAAAATATCATGCTTCCATATTAATCTTATGGGGACTGGAAAAAATTTCACCCCCCAAGGATTTTAGCTTGGGACTTTATTTTTGGAGGTCGGCCATATTTTCATATTAGCGCAAACTTTACTAGGAATTGCCTCTCTCCGGTGTTTCCTCCCTACATGGCTTCACCAGTAATAGCTCGAATCGTATGCTACCTTGGTCGACCGCACTAGCTGGATTCGATTGTTTTCCCAATGAGCATTCAAGATATATCTTTTCAGGACCATAACCCCATATATCTTCACACATATTTAACTTTTTTAATTTTTTTAAAATCCCGCATAGCTCTGAGGAATTTGAGCTTCGTTAATAAAATTCAGACCATAGGTTCTACTCGTCTAATTCTTTCATCTGTATAATTTTTGTGTAGATAGTAAGCCTAGGGGAGCGTTATCACTAAAATTAGAATCTCCATGTTATTCCTAAAGGGTTTGATATCATGATGACGTCACTTTTTTTTGAGAGAGATGGATGAAACTTTGAAATCATCTACTTGTGTATCGTTGGGATGTACGTGACCATTTATGTCACAATTGTCCCCTGCACCGGAGGAGTTAGTTTAGTTTTTCTTTCCTGATCTAGCACCGCCCCATTTGCAACTACAGACTCCGGATCGGTTCGAATGGATTCATCTTGCGTTTCCTCACAACCAGGCTGAGTTTCGAGTTGCCGGGTGTCCTGCTTCTAATTTATTTAATGGATTTGATTAATATTTTAAAATTACCATAACTTGGGGGCTCTTCAGGTGGATGTCTTAATGTTCTCAGAAACAATTCTTCTTACCGAGTCATGCAATATGAGATCTCAGAGGTCACATTCGGTTCACCTCATCCCCAGTATCAGTCTACCGAAAACCCCCCATTCTATTGGTCCTATTATCCCTCTGCGGGGTTGTTTAAATTTATTTAAATCGTAATTATCTCGGGTTTGGCTTTTCCGATTGACTTAAGGTTAGTATTGTTCAACTCTGCTCGTGACAGCCTTTCGACCTTGTACCAGCGTGCTAGGCTCAAGATTTTTAGAAAGATTTTAATTTTGTTACGCCGAAGAAGTATAACTTCTTACGTGCGTACATAAGTACACACACACTTTTTAAACCATTATACTTACATACTTGAAATTTGTCAGACGTGTTTCTTTCATAGATAAAGATCTGCTACAAAAGATGTTTTTATGAAAACTGACCCCCAAGGGGGTTGCGAGGGAATAAAGTAGCGTTATAACCAATTTTTCCCGTTTTCGAGGTATTAGACGTACAGTCTTGCAAAATTTCGTAAGCAGATTTCTTTTACAGAGTAGATATGCGCTGCAAAAGAGTCTTACTTCAATTTTAGAAATTATTATTTAGAAGCTCTCTCCTTTTTAAATCAAGAACCGAGAGTTATACGAATATTTTAACTATGCGAATAAATAATTTATACATTAAAAGCATTTATATACTGAACTTCATTACTAAATGTTGAGCAAGTAATACCACAACAGTCATCGAAACAAAAATACTTATTCTAAACTAATTAACAAAAGAAACAGGTACTTAAGAGTACTTGGCACCTTTTAACGTATCCGACTACGTTCGGTACCGTGATTTTAAAAAAGCACATAAATGGATAATTTTCATGATATTTAGTATCACTCAGATTAGAACACATGCATAAAATTGTTTTAAGGACATTTTTTGACTAAAAAAATATGTATAAATATAATATTTTTGCAAAAGAATTAACTTAGAGAATAATATTTTTTCCAAATATTCTCCTTTTTATGAAAAATGGTTCTATTATAATAATGTTTTACCGGTATATAGCTCAGACCTATCTACAGAGGCTCAAGTAGAAGTTTTGAAAAATGCACATTATTTTCAGAGTTACCACCCATTGAAATAATTATTCGCGTTTTTTTCTTAAAGTTGCTCCCCTCTGTTGTCGTTAAATATGAATAAACCCAATTCTTTGTTATATATTTCAAAAATTCTAGAAGAGCCTCTGAACAGAGGTCTGAGCTATATACAGTCAAAATATCATTCTAATATAAACATTTTTTACAAAAGGAGAACATTTGGAAAAAAAGATTATTCTAAGTGAATTTTTTGCCAATATATTGTATTTAAATAACTTTTTTTTTCTCAAAATGTACTTAAACATTTGTATGCATATATTCTAATCTATTTGACACTAAATATCATGAAAATTTTCTATTTAAGCGCTTTTGAAAATCACGGTTCCGAACGTAGTCGGATACCCCTTAAACAATTTTTTTTAAAAATATGTATGTATTTAAAAATTATATTATAGCATTTCATATAATGTTTCTATTGAAAAAATGATGCTAGATGAAATTTGTACATAATGTTCATACGATTTTAAAGGTTTTTAAAAATGTATGAAAATTTTTAAAATATATTACTTGCTTTGTGTATTTATTGATTTTTCAACCTTAAGCATTTTTATAATATTTCTTAGAACGTTTTAAACAACTTTAGGGATAGAATTTACAAAAACTTAATTAGTTTTGGGGAAAAAATAATAATTGAATACGTATGGTATAAAATTCAAGAAAGAAGCTAAAATCTCCCAGATTTAATTTTTTTTTAAAAAAAAAGTATTAAGTGGGCAGCAAAATGGGTCCCCAATTATTTTGTTACATGAATTATACAAACACAGAAAAAAATGGAACTTATTGGTAAATAATTTTGAAAGAAGAAGCATTTTGAATACAGAAAAATACAGACAGAGAGAAATATCACTTTAAAGTTTATATCTAAAAATATATTATTATAATCTTAAATACATACTTTTCTTAAGAACAATGGCATTTACATATTATTTCAACCCATATATTTTATAAACAATCCCTTTTTAGAGAGTATTAATAAGGTGACCAACCGTCCTAATTTAGGGAGGACAGTCTCCTTTTACAGGTTCTGTCCTTCCTCGAAAAGTGTCCTCCTTTTCAATACTTCAGAACTGATCTGTTAATCTCTGTATTCAGAGATGAATCAAACATGTTTTCAAAATGTCGAAGAATGATCTGAAACAAATATGACAGGAAATAACAGTTTTCAATGGTATTTTTTGACTTTGTTGCAAGTAAATTGGGCAAATATAGAAGTTTTATTGGTAAAGTAATTGGTTGAGTTTTTATTGGTAAAAATGCCTGATATTAAAATCGATGACAGTTGTCTGTTTAAAGTAGAAATGCGATGAATCTGTACGAAACCTTTCCACTAGTCTTCTTAGGAGTCTTTCTGGGGAATATAAATTCACGTTTATTTCCAATCAGTTCCAAAAAGAAGTTTGGGATATTTAAATTAGATAAGGTATTTAAGTCGAGGGTTGCGAGATAGCAAGAGAGATGATGGTAAGATATTGAGACGCTAACTTTAAATGCAAAACTAGAAGATTCAAAGAGATTAGATTCGTGAAGACGTCGTGGTGCTTAGACGTACCAGAAAGCGGATATAAGCCAGCGGTAAATATAATTCACGTACGCTTAAAGTAAGCGTCAGTTTGAGCTACTTAGTTAAAGTTAATGACAATTAAGAATTCGAATACGTGTGTTTCTCGGATCTCCTTATTCGGTAAACCTTACTTGAGTCGAGCTAGATTAGTAATCAATCGTATTCTTAGTAATTTAAATTAATATAAAGGCTTTAATAATTTGTCTTTAGAAGACGTAACATTAATATATTATTTGTTATCAGAGATTTTTGAGGAAATTATAACAAAAATAAATAATATTATTATTCAGAATGGCTTTTGGTGGTTCTTTGCCTCAAATTAATCTTGGTGTTCCAGGTGTGACCCAAGGGGGTCATCACAGAAAGAAGGCTGAATGTATCTTTAAATTATAATAAATTTGAACAATTGGGAAATCAACATGCTGAGAAATTGCTAAAAGATGGGTGAAATTACTTAACCCATTTCAAAAATGATGTCATTCCAAATGAAAATGTAATTATTCTTGTTAAATTTACGTTATGCTACCCTGGAAATAATGCAGCAGATGAAATAGCTTTCTTCAGTTGGTAATGATTTTTGTGAAGTGAATAGTGAGAAATCAAAATTTAATGAAAATATTTTAACTACAGTGCTTACCGTAAAATTCAATATGAAGGATATTTTTTGCTTGAACTTTCCAATATATAAGAAAATGATATGTTGACAAAAAAATTCATTCAATGCAAAAATACTCTCGTTTAAGATAATAATTAAAAATAATGTAAACGTGTACTTAGCGTATTTTTGTTTGATTTAATAGAATGTTTCACATATTTAAGTTGTCATTTTTTCTTAAATTTTGCATCCTCCTTTTCATTGTAAAAAAATGGTCACATTAGTATTTATCTGCATAAAACACTCAAGAGAAATAAAAAAAAAATAGCTTCACATAATATTGAAATATCATATTTTTATTGAAAACATATGAATAAGAATAGTTAAATCAAAATTATTTATACAAAATGCCTGAATTAAAAAGTTTTACATGCACACATTTCAAGATAAATAAAATTGACATTAATATAATATTTCACAAAATATCCTGCTTTATTTGGGACACCCTTTTTTTAGCTTAAAATTGATATTTAGGTCATTTTTAGGATGCTAAAACTGACCTTAAGCTGATATTTTTAAAAGCTAAAAAGAAGAAACATTAGAAAAATTTTAAACATTTTTAGGGTATGTTATTAAAAATGTTCATTACTTTTTATTAAAACATGTGGTTGGCTTGTGGCATCTTGAAATACTCAGTACGTTACTTTTTAAAATGCACATTTTTTTTTGGTTTTACTTTGTATTTTTGATTGTTCACAGGAAAACTTCCTAATTCTTTGACCTTCTAATAAGGGTGGTTTTTTGCAATTTCACGCAGGCTTATTTTAATCTGTGGAACTATAGTGGTTAATTTTGTAGTAGCAATTTTAACAGTATTTCTAGGTAGCCAATATTTTATACTTCCCACTGAGGTACCAATTTGATACAAATTATTTTTTATATCCAATACCATTCAAAACAATATTGTTTCCATTTAATGGACCTCTATCTACTTTAGGTACATTTGCAGAACTGTGGAATCCCCTGACAAGTCTTTAAATTTCTTCAAAGAACCTATTTCATTTTTTCAGCAGGTGTTTTACAGCATTTTCTCTTTGATTTCTAGCGTTCTACTCTTTTTAGCATAAATAGCCTAGAATTTTCGATCCATATCCTTCTTCTCTTACTGTACTTCCACATATTACGTGCTTCTGATTTTACAAATGTCACATGAATGGGCTCCAGTAGATTCCATTCCGCCGACAACACAGCATGCTTTACTGTCGCTGACAGCTGCTTTAATTATGATGCAAGTAACACTACAGCTGTTTTAATTGTAGAAGCAGGAGTTAAAGTAGAGTTGTTAATTCTGTTTCGAGTTGACCAGTTGTCAATAAGGAAAATGATTTAATTTTTTGTAGACCTTCTAAATTTAATGCCTTTTTGGTGAGGGAATCAGCTGCGGGTAGATCATATGACACTGAAGTGTTATTGCTCGTTGATTTGACCATTGATATAACATAAAATATTGAAACAGTGTAATTAATGAATTCAGGTGCTAGCAGATCTTTTGACGATGAAACGTTGTCATTAATTAATTCAAGTTTTGACAGATATTTTGAAGTTGAAGCATTGTAATCAAGTAATTTAAGGGCTTGCAGATATTTTGAAGCGTCAATGTTGTTTTTTAAAGAAATTGCTGGTAAGTCTTCTGATTGTGACAAACCTATACGGAACTTTATCACTAAATTTAGGTAGGGGAAATTTAATTCCCCTACCTATTTCCCATCAGCTCCAAAAAGAGGACAGGATTCCTTGTCATATGCAGATTAGATAGAGTATTTAAGTCAAACGGAATAGAAAAGTAAAAAACAGTAGGAGAGAGAGATTGAAGCAGGAAGGTATAATGGTGAAGTTAGAGATTTATCATTGAAGATTTCTAGGTGGATAAATCTCAGGAAGAGCTGAGCTGCAGTGTGGTAAATATTGATTTATAATTAAAGTCTCATTAAAGTTTTATATTAGGAGTGTGAGATTAAAGTTAAATGTTCAATAGGAACATCATTGAATATAATTCTGGGATCTCTTATCGCGGTAATCTCTGCGTGATTGATATTCTAATCGTTAATTAATTGGATCATTAAATATTTAAGTTAATATAAAGGAAAGTCCCTTTTAAACCTCATAAAGCTATTTTCATTTAGTTGTTATTAAAAGTCTTTGATTCTATTTGGGAAAGATAACCAAATAAAGAAAGTTATTTATAAAAATGGCTACTGGTTCTTATTTGACTCAAAATCATTCTCGTTCTCAAAGTGAGATCCAAGGTAATCTTCACATGATGTTGAAGTAATGTCATGATCCTGTTGATTAAGAAGTAGATTCAAGTCTTCTTCAGTAACATTTTTTCAAGCAATATTTTTGAAATATGACTAGATTGGAATCCTATTTTTCGTTCTGATCCAATACACGTAGCCATACACGCAACATAACTTCAACATCTTGATTTGATCGTTCAACAGATCTTCGGTTAGCTGGATGTCTAGGCCTTCCATTTACAATTTTCCACGTTGGCCGCAGATTCTTAATTCTTGTATGACAGCGGTCGTAAACTCACGGTCATTGTCACTTTATAATATACGAGGGCAACCTACTTCCGAAAATATTTTTAATTGCTTCAAATGCTACTTCACTTGCTCTTTTTGAAGTCAACGGTCGAAGAAAGCTGCATTTCGTCGTGTGGTTCTGATTGTGTAATAACCATTTATCATTTCTATCTGGGGTCGACTGTAATTCAACTAAATCGACTTGGTCACGATAATGGAAGTCTCTGAATACAATTGGGCAAACAACGATTCCTTTTCTTGGAAACCCTTTTTTTGATTGGCATACAGTGCACAGCTTCAAAAACTCCAGTACAACTGAAGTCAGGATGACGAATTTAGATTTCAAACTGTATAGCATCTGACTTGGCTTTACGGGACTTTCTACTAATAACCCTCTTGGGGAATCTTTGGGTCAGCAATCCTGTTATTTTACAGCCATCCTTCTCAAGAAGGAACCATGAAATGCAAATTAGCTGGTGCATATGTAGTTAAAATTTAATAATCGTGAATTAGGAGGAACAGGAGCGGAGTCGCTGAAAGCTGTGCTGATACGATAAGAATCAGAACTAAGGCGCGTGACTAAAGGACGGATTTTAACTACTGGATTAAATTAGGGAATTTAGGATTATTAATATAACATTGATTAAATTTAAACTATTCGGATTTTGGACGCTTATTCACATAAGGTTTGAGCTCTCTTTATATAACTCCAAAGGTTCCCTTCATAGTTTGTTCTAGAATATTATCTTTGGTAATAATAAATTAGATTTAACATGGTTAGTTTGGGTCACATCCATCGTTCCCTCCTACAGATTTAGGTCTATTAGATGACAAGGAAGCGTCACCAGGGATGAGGCCTTTATAAGCAATTTATCTGCTCCTCCGTGGCCAGTAAACTCATGGGTTTCCCAAAGTATGTGGTAAAAATTTGGTGTTGATACTATTTTCACAACTGGATCAGAGTCAAACTTTCTGTTTAAAATTAAAGATTTTTCATTTCCTACTTCCATAATATCATATTTTTATCCATAATAGCATTGTTTAGCATTGTTTAGCATTTGCATACTAGCCGCATGGCCCGGCGTTGCACGGTCTATCTCTACTTTTATAAATGTTCCCTTTTCTTCACAAAATCAGCACTTCTAATACTCTTTTTCAAAATGAATTCCAGCCCCCCCCCCTTCCACCGCTCAGCCCAGCGTTGCTCGGGCGCATTCTCATTTCCTCATGAAACCAGCATTTCTGTGTGTGTGTGTGTTTGTACGCGCATAATGTAAGTGATTACTAAAATTATGTCAAAAAATTTCCCTTTATCTCGAAATTTGTTCCATTCCACTTATTTTTTATTTAAGACAGGATTCTTTCCACTCAATATAGCCCGAACACGTTTTTTTAGTGTGAAATTATTGTTCTGTCTTCCCCTTCTTCTCATAGAAAAGATATAGTTTCAAATTTGGATGTACGGCTTATAAAAAAATAATCGCGTTTGAATTAAAAAATTATTAATGTGAAGCACACAATGAAAAGAACACGATTCTGATGCTAAGATTAAAACAAAAAAATTTTCATCATTTTTTAATAATAGTTAGTTTCTAAGAATCTAAAATAATAAAATAGATTTCAGATTTTCATGAATCAATCAATCGTTACATATAGTTAGCTTAAAAATGTCTCTAAAATGTATTTTGATCCAAAAAAATAGACGATGTACTTTTTAATTAACAAAGAATTTATTTCGTAATGAAATAATAGAAATAATCCTTTAAAAAAAACATATCTATATATATAAAGGAGAGAAGTGACTCACTCACTCACTTACTAATCACGATATCTCCGGAACTATTAAACCTACAGATTTGAAATTTGGTAGGTAAGTTCCCTTCATGCAGTAGACATCAGCTAAGAACGGATTTTGCAAAGATGGAACCCTAAGGGGCGTTACGGGGGTTTAAGGGGCGTTATAGATAATTACTAAACTATTAGATTCCATTACTAAACTATTAGATGTAAAGTCGTGAAAAAAAAAAACTGGGTACACAGATTTCTTTCATAAAGTAGAGATTCCCAACTCCAAGGGGCGTTGCGGGCGCTTAAGGGGTGTTATGCATAAATATTTCCATGTTGAAATTATTAGACGTACAGTCTTGAAATTTGGTAAGCGAATTATTTTCATATAGTAGAGATCCGCTTCGAAATGAGTTTTCTAAAATCGACTACTAAGTTACGTTGTGGAGAGTTAAGGGGCTTTATAGGCAATTAACTCCTTTATTTAAAGTATTAGACGTAAAATCTTGAAATTGAGTAAGATGATTCCATTCATTGAGTAGAGATTCGCTATAAGATGGGTTTTCTGAAAATAGCTTCCTAAGTGGCATTGCAGGGGCTTAAGGGGCGTTATAGATAATTATTTCCATTTTTAAAATATTAGACGTACAGTCTTGAAATTTGATACATTGATTCCTTTCATAGAGTAGAGATCCGCTATAAAAAAGGTTTTGTAAAAATCGACCCCCAAGTGGCGTTGTGGAGAATTAAGAGGCGTTGCAGGCAATTACCTCCTTTTTTTAACTTTTAGACGTAAAATCTTGAAATTGAGTAAGCTGAATACATTCATTAAGTAGAGATTCCGCTATAAGATGGGTTTTGTGAACATTTTTTCCTAAGTGGCGTTGCAGGGGGTTAAGTGGTGTTATAGATAATTATTTCCATTTTTAAACTATTAGACGTACAGTCTTAAAATTTGGTAAGCGGATTCCTTTCATGGTGTAGAGATCCTCTACAAAATAGTTTTGGGAAAATTGATCCCCGAGGGTCACTGAGGGGGATAAGGGGCGTAATAGATAAATATTTTCGCGTTTCAACTAATAGAACCACCTGCTTGAAAATTAGAATGTATGTTCCGTTCATGGAATAAAGTTCCTCTTACGAAGAGTTTTGCGAAAACGGACCCCCAAAGGAGTGGGGTTGCGACGGATTACGGCGTGTTATAGAAAAATTAATGTTTATTAATTTAACCCACTTACTTAAAATTTGATGAGCACGTTTTTTTTTTTTTTTTTTAGTTGAATAGAGTTCCACTAAGATTGGATTTCACGGAAATCAACTCCATGTGGAAGGGGGGAGAGTTATTGGGGCGTAATATAATAGATAAAATTCCCATTTTCGAACTGTTAAGGCTATAATAATAAAATTCGGTCGGCTTGCTTCTTTTTTGTTGAATTGGAATCCGCTAAGAATGCTGTCAACGAGGTATTGATGAGGAAAATTCCGTTTTTTTTCTGTTAGATTTAAACTTGAAATTAAGCACGTATGTTTATTTTATGGAGTAGAGATCCACAGAAAGTTGCTTTGGTGGAAATCCACTTTATTATTAGGTTAAGTGATCGCAAAAAATCTTTCTACTTCTATTTTAGATATAAATAGAAATATTAGATATTTTAATGTATGTCCTTCTTATATCAAGGGAAGAGAGTTAAGCTATAAATTTATTTTTCAATACAATCGTGCGAATTCTTAATGCTTGATATCAGTGATTCATATATATGTAAATATTATATATTTATACAACATCGTTAAATACCCAGTGAAGTGGGTGGGTTACGGGGCTAGTATATACATATTTATTAAAATCAAATTTCTATAAGTAAAAAATGAAAGAAAAATTTACAGATAGCTATTGAAACGATTGTTTTTTTCTGAATAAAAGAAAATTTACAGAAAATAGAATTTTTTAAACTTACAAACTTACCTGAAAAACTTTAAAGGAATTAGCTTCAGATTAAAATTTAACCCATCGATACGGTTAAAAAAGTATTGATTCGTCCTCCATACATGAGCAAAGCACTCGGATGTTATTTGGGGGTTAAATGCTTAACAGTCGTTTCGGAGCGTGCGTCAACAAATGTCGAGGTCTGAGTAGAAAAAGAGTTTTCTTGCGCCAAACCGGATTTCGCCACCAAACTCAGAGCTATTGTAAAATTGATTTTTTTAAAGCTTTAATTTGTTTTCGGGCTTCATTTTTAAGTTAATGCTTTCAAACTTCATACATTGATTGCAAACAATGGTAATTTTTAAACAAAAACCTTTAAAAAAATGAATGGTTACATATTTTTCGCAAAAAGGAAAAACAAAATTTTAAACCTTAATTTTTAAGAAATTTTATCAATCTTTATACAGATTACATATAATATTGTTGTACACGCGGAAAAAGAAGTTTCGTGAGATTATTTCTATAAAAAAAGTTATTAAGCAATTTAATTAAATTTTGAGTTTTTTTTAAGAAATCGTAAAAAAAACGGTTTTTGATATTAAATTTTTTAAACAACTGACTCTAAAAGCGAAATGCATGAACTTTTTTAGTGTAAAATATTTTTTGTTATTAACGCAAAAGAAAGGGCGAACGGAACAACTTATAACTTTATATTCAAAAAAAGGAACGATTTCGATTTATTTAAAAAGAAAATCGCACAAAATACAAAATATAACTGTTTTGTAAAATAAATTTTTTTTTATAGCATATCGTGGCGAAATAAATGATCTTTACGAATCTGTATCTATTTTTTGTGTGAGTTTCAAAAAAAGTAGATCGTGTTTTATAAACCTCTCTCTCTGAAATAAAGAAGTTCCGAATTTTTCCCTGGCTGTGAGAAATGGTATTAAATATGCGTTTTAAGGTTTTTAATTAATATCGTTTTAAATAATTGAAATATTAGAATGTAAATGATCGAAACGGATTCCTCGAATCATTCCCGAAATTTTAGTAACTTTGTCGAGTTTCTGCGTCTTGTGGTTCGTGAGAAAACTCGGCTACATTCATTCATATTTACCTACATTCCTATATAGATACGTTTGTTTAACTTCGATGTTTAATATTGTAAACTAGCTGTATGGCCCGTCGTTACACGGGCTATCTCTACTTTTATAAAGTTTCTCTTTTCTTCACAAAATCAGCACTTCTAATACTCATTTTCAAAATGACTTCCAGCCCCCTCCCCCTACCGCTTAGTCCGGCATTGCTCAGGCTTTATTTTTTCCTCATGACACCAGCATTTCTGCGTGTGTGTTTGTACACGCACAATGTGAGTGATTTCTAAAATTGTGTCAAAGAATTTCCCTTTTTCAAAATTTGTTTCATTACACTTATTTTTTATTTAAAAGCGGTTTCTTTTCCCTATCTATAGCCCGAACACGGTTTTTTAGCGTAAAATTTTTGTTCTATATTACTCTCCTTCTCACAGATAATATATAGCTTCAAATTTCGATGTGTGACTTATAAAAAAAATATTGCGTTAGAATATTAAAAAAAAATTATTAATGCGAGAGAGAGAGAGAGAGAAAAGCAATGAAAAGAAAACGATTCTGATGCTAAGAATAAAACAAAAAAATGTCCATCATTTTTTAATAATAGTTAGTTTCAAAGAATCTAAAATAAATAAAATAGATTTCAGATTTTCATGAACCAATCTCAATCGTTAAATACAGTTAGCTTAAAACTGTATTTAAAATGTATTTTGATCCAAAATAAAAGACGATGTACTATTTAATTAACAAATAATTCATTTCACAATGAAGTGTAATAGAAATAATCATTTTAAAAAACATATATATTTATTAAAATCAAAGTTCTATAAGTAATAAATGAAAGAAAAAGTAACAGATAGCTATAGAAACGATTGCTTTTTTCTGAACGCTTGATTAAACATCTAAATATATAAGTTAGAAAAAAAAAGAGCATGGGGTAAAGTCTATATATATAAAGAGTGTTTTTTTCCAGGTATAGAAGTTTAAATTGGCATTACTTTCCAAGACGGCGACCGATTTAACAGCTGTAGAGTGATTTATTCTCAGTTTGGTTTGGCAATTCATCAAAACGATCATCAAGCAAGGCGTAGATTCGTCGAATGGGCCCAAAACGATATTTCCGTAGTTCCCGATTTTAATAAGCGAATTTTGTTTAGCGATGAAGCGCAATTCTGGTTGAATTACTACGTCAACAAACAAAACTGCCGCATTTGGAGTGAAGCTAAACCACAAGTGTGTGTCGAAACACCGTTACATACAGAAAAACTGACTGTTTGGTGCGCTTTATGGGCTGGTGGAATCATTGGTCCGTACTTCTTCAAAAACGATGTAGGCCACAACGTTACAGTCAATGGTGATTGGTATTGAGCCATGATTACTAAATTTTTCATTCCTGAATTGAACAATCATGATGTCCAGGAGCTGTGGTTCTAACAAGACGGCGCAACATGTCACACAGCTCGTGCTACAATCGATTTATTGAAAGACACGTTTGGTGACCGCCTAATTTCACGTTTCGGACCGTGAATTGGCCTCCAAGATTTTGTGATTTAACACCACTAGACTATTTTCTGTGGGGCTTTGTAAGGTCATTCGTCTATCCGGATAAGCCACAAACGCTTGACCATTTGGTTGACCACATTCGCCGTGTTATTGCCGATATACGGCCACAAATGTTGGAAAAAGTCATCGAAAATTGGACGTCTAGATTGGACTACATCCGAGCCAGCCGTTTCAGTCCTATGCCAGAAATCATATTTAAAATGTAATGTCACAAGATTATCTTTCGAATAAAAAAATTCATGGCAATGGAATAATACATCGTTGTTTTATTGCAATTTAAAGTTCTATACCTCTCAAAAAAACACCCTTTACAATAAGAATTCTAGGTTACAATAATATACTGATGTGTTGCGGTGACATGTGCATAAAACCTTAAATTAAAAGGTACCTGTTTATTCAAGTAAAAAGTAAGTACCGATAAATTGCGTAGCTAGTCTTGTGCGGGCCTTGTATCGAAATTCTTTGGGAGCCTTTTTTGAAAATGGCTTTTCTTTTAACGGAACTATTGATAGCATTTCACAATTTTTTACACATGTTGGGGCCGCTTTAGCTCGAGGGTTATCATTGATACGTCTGATAAGGTGGTAGCTACGCCCCTGGTACCAATACATAGTTCTAAATTATATAATAATGCAACGCCCGTTTGATTTAATGTTAAATTGATTAATTTATTTCGTTAGATCAATTTTATAATACCCAGGTTCTAATTTATCATATGGCGTCACACTATAGTTTACGTTTAAACATTAGATCTTTTAAAGACAAATAAAACAGGACACTAAATTAAAAAGCCGTTCTTTAAATTAACACTTAATTTATTTACAATAAGATTGAAATTATATTAAATACTAAGGATGTACATGATTACTTAACTGAATTAGGATCTGAGAGAGAGGAAACATGGTGTGCCATCTCGAGAGTCTCCAACTGCGGCATTTTGTCAAAGGGTCGTCAGACCAAAATCGGTGATAAAATTTGTGTCAGAGAGTGTCTTAATTCGTCGTGCATGCGCTTATATTTCGCGGCGGTTTACTTCTGTATTCTGGAGAGGATTCTGTTTCGAAACACAATCAGCTTTTCTGATTGGTCTGGAGTCAGCGGAGGGATATCTTCTAGCGATCCATGACTCCCCCAAAACGCGGGAAATTCCCAAAAACAACCCAAACCATGATGTATTTATGGGTACATTGCCTTCTTCCAGGCGTGGGAAACGCGTCACCCTTTTCGGTGGGGTGAGAAATTCCTTTTCTTGTAAACAACAACAGGGCCGATATAAAAATTACTGTTGTAATCCTTAGGGAAAGGCGGCCCCCCATCAATAAATAGGAAGATATTGAAGTTATAAGATTAATTATGTTCTGTATTTTCATCTTTTCAAAGATTGAAACCATCAGGATTTCCAATAAATATGTATTAATCTTAAAAATATATTGGGTGAGTATCTTAATTACTTCTATAGGATGGAAAAAATAACAATCAGTTTATGTAGATTTCCTGTGAATATTATGCTCAAAAGTAAAGTAGTCTTTATTAATAGGGGGTTTTAAGTATAGGTAAAAGAGCAAATATATAATGGATGGCAACAGATAAACAATATTTATTTAAATTGGGGATAATAATTCTATAGTTTATTGTTATAAAAACCCCTTTAAATAGACGGGGCAATAAATAACAATACGTTTTTGGTTTAGTGAGTATAGGCAAAAAGAGATTTTATTTTTTAAAATAAACTTGTTATTTTTTATTAATTATCTTAGAAACACACATAATACTTTTTTGTAAAAAAATTGTTAGGAAAATTGCGTTTTAATTACGTACGCATTTTCGAAATGGGCCGTAATTGACACTTTAAAGTAAAGTTTAAAAAAATTTGTGAGCAATTTTGTCTTTAAAAATACATGCCTGCTATTTATCCTGAATTATGGAGTATTTAATTGCTTTTCCAAGTGAAAAAGAGTTTCAGTGTGGCTGCTAAGCTCTAAAATATAAGAAAGAAAATACTGGACACTAAAAACCAAGGAGATTTCGGGTTTACACCTGACGAGATTGTTGCCAAGTGTTTAAAATTAGTTATTTTAGCAACAGGCTCGTCCTTCACTTAGTAAAAATTTGTTCAATTTGTATCAATTAAATTTTAATTTCCTTATCATGTGTTTCTTGAGTTTTAAACACTATACTTCTTCTTTTTGAATCCAACTTTGCTCAAATAGCTTAAAACTGTTTTATGGTCTATCTTTAGCTCTTGGGTGATGCTACGAATACTAAAATGCCGGTAAACTTCGATGACTTCTGTGATTTTATCGACATTTTCAACGATGGGCCTGCTTTTGCGAGGAGCACCTTTAACATCAAAAATACCTGAACGGAATCGACGAAATCCAAATTGCACTTAACTAGCTGTTACAGTATCGGCACCATGAACACCATTCGCAATTTCAGCCACCTGGATTGTTTTTTCATCTTTATCAAAGAAAAACTGTAAAAGAACAGAGTTTTACTTTTTGTTGACTTACATTTTAACACCCTGTAACTCACAACTGAATGGACCTCACACACACAAAAAAAGGAAAATAATTTTTAGTGCGACATGTCATCTTGACAACGAGCATAAATTTGAAATTAACTGATCAATACTTCACGAGATATAACACTGAAGCCATAAACCGAAAAATAATGGATTTATTTTTTCCCAACCTAATATATGTTTTATTTTCTGCTTCAACCCATTGGTAGGATCTTCTAAATCGTGAAATTAAACCGAAATTTACCTTAAAAAGTTTAAGTCAGACCAAATATTCTTGTCTTTACGTCGCTGCTAAAGCCTTAAAATATAATTATGGTAATATAATGAATATTTTAAGACATTTAATGACAATGAAATGAGAAAATTGATTTTAGAAAAGAGAGGCAGTCAATTTATTTAATAACCTAACAAAATTTGAAACTGTCATTTTAATTTTGGGAATAAAAATTTTACAAATATTTAATTCATTTTACAAAAAAATTACAGGCTTCTGGTTTGGACATCTGTGGAGGGAATAAGTTAATTATTTCATTTAAAACGTTTATAAGCATTGCACGACATAAATCATTAAATGAGTATCAAGACGCAGCCAAAAAATTAAGTCCCGTAATAGAAACAGAACGTAGCGATGTGAACAAGAGACGGGTTATTTCAAAATTTGCAGATAAATCCACAGAAAAAGCTGTGTATTGGACAGAAAAAGTTAAAGGAGATACGCATATTGTGTGTGTGCTGCGCTAGGCAAGCTAACCATTGATATAAATAGAATAATAAAGTGATAAATTAAACTTTTGATGTATTTGCAAGATTAAAGTAAGAAGAACGTCGACCTGGAGAATACACGCTTTATTGTCTACTAATCAGATGATGTGGACCAGTGTTTCTCAAACTGAAGGGAGCACCTCCTGGGGGGCGCGATCACCCTACGAGGGGGGAGCATATCGAAAATAAAAGATTTAAAAAATAATTAACTAGAGTGAATAAAAAAATACTTTCAGACATAATAAAAAATGCACGTTTAATCTAATATACTGTATATATATCATCTGGCAAAATAGCGTCATCAAAATTAAAAACTTCTTCAAGATCTAATTAGTTATCTTTGATCCTATAACCAAATTAAAAACTTTTATTTGATTTGCTGCAGTGACATGATGAGAGAATTTTATTACGTTTTCTTTTTAAACCTATAATACTACTCTTTCCGAGAAAAAACAAAACCCTGACCCAAAATCGAAAAAATTAGGAAGATATAAAATTCATCACTGTTATGAAATACTGCACATAAAGCTGAAGGCAGCAGAATATATTTGCTCAACATCTGTTAGACATTCTAAGTTATTGGTACAGTTAGTTATGACACATCTCTTATGTGTTCGTTTCTCATTTGGGGAAGTTGTAAATAAGAGACGGGTAACGCTAACTCCTTCAATTCCAAACTCTCTCTGACGGTAATACAAAGTTTCATTCTCTAACACTTCCATTACATGTACCGCCATCTACATTTCGATCTTATAATTAAACCGTGAGTTACAGACTCTCCCTCTGGTTCTGTTGGCGTCTCGGCTCAGAACCAGGAGGTAATTTCTTTTTTGGGCGTCCTATTTTCCTTAGAGGAGCATCAAATCCGGTGTTTCTTTCTGTTTCAGGTTCCTGATAGTCCTTTAAAGCACAAACATGGTACGTACCAAGGTCTTGGTCTGGGTTGGCTCATACGTTACTGGTGATCTCAAGGTGAGTATGAGGTAAAGACCATGTCTCTTGGGCATGAATTTCCTGCTCCAGTTGTTACGAATTATGGGATGAATGGTCACCAAAACTTCGTAATATCTTCTTCTTCGATTGAAGTTTTCCTAATGACGATCCTGTTTCTTTAAAGGATTTATCCTGTAGGGAGTCGTTGCTATTGTCAATACAGTGTTCAATAAAAGGCATGAATACTCCCCCCTCCTAGTTGGAAACATGCCTCATTTTTGTCCAGGAGTATGTTGAGTTTTCTTGCCTGTTCTGGAATTATATTTTTACCTTCATGCTCTCGAAAATCAAATGCGCTAAGGGTTAATTTTTCGAATGTCTTCTTAAAAACTTGTAAAGGGTGTGTTTTTTTAGAGGTATAGAACTTTAAATTGCAAAAAAACAACGATGTATTATTTGATTGACATGCTTTTTTTATTAGAAAAGATAATATTGTGGCTTTAAATTTTAAATATGATATATGGCATATGACTGCTACGGCTGGCTCGGATGTAGTCTAATCTGGACGTCCAATTTTCGATGACTTTTTCCAATATTTGTGGCCGTATATCTGCAATAACAAGGCGAATGTTCTACTCCAAATGGTCAAGCGTTTGTAGCTAATCCGCATAGACCATTGACTTTACATAGCTACACAGAAAATAGTCTAGCGGTGTTAAATCACAAGATATTGGAGGCCAATTCACAGGTCCAAAACGTGAAATTAGGCGGTCACCAAACGTGTCTTTCAATTAATCGATTGTAGCACGAGCTGTGTGACATGTTGCGCCGTCTTATTGTAACCACAGTTCTTGGACATCATGATTGTCCAATTCAGGAATGAAAAAGTTATTAATCATGGCTCTATACCGATCACCATTGACTATAACTTTGTGGCCTTCATCGTTTTTGAAGAAGTACGGACCAATGATTCCACCAGCCAATAAAGCCCACCAAACAGTCAGTTTTTCTGGATGTAATGGTGTTTCGACATACACTTGTGGATTAGCTTCACTTTAAATGTGGCAGTTTTGTTTGTTCACGTAGCCATTCAACCAGAAGTGTGCTTCATCGCTAAACAAAACTCGCTTATGAAAATCGGGAAAAACGGCAATCTCCTTTTGGGCCCATTCGACGAATCTACGCCTTGCTTGATCATATTTAAAATGTAATGCCACAAGATTATCTTTCGAATAAAAAAAATTCATGTCAATAGAATAATACATCGTTGTTTTATTGCAATTTAAAGTTCTATACCTCTAAAAAAAACACCCTTTACTTTTTCCGTGGATTTAAGGAAAAGTGCCATTTTACACCCTGGACGTCAAGGATGATTCCAGCTGCCTTGAGGAAATACAGTCCTAAGAAAGTCCTTTTTCCTTTGGCTTTAGGCAATACTAGAAATTATGTTGGAATAACTTTGCCTTCAATGTACTGGTCGACGACAGTACTCCCAGCCATAATGGTCTGCCGAATTCTGTCAGCAATCATAAATGAAATCCTCTTGTTCGTAAAGGTAACATCGTATTCTTGTAGGAATTTAAACAGCTTTTCTCCTGCAATGGTATGGGAAGCACCAGTATCAGCACATACATCAATCTTTTGTCCAAAAATTTTGAGAAAAATCTCACTTGAGGGATACAAGTCAGAATTCAAGTTGAATAACGTCATACAGTTTTATCCTGTTTCCATTTCATTAGCTCTTGAGCAGGTAGGACATTTTGATTTGAGGACACCAGGAGTCCCACATCTGTAACAATGTATCGCAGTTTCTCAAACAGTAGGGTGTGCCCCCTGGGGAGGGGGTGCGATAACTCTGCATGGGGGCGCGAGCCCAATGAAAATAAAAGGTTTAACAAATAATTTATTGGAATGAAGTAAAACAAAATGCTTTCTGACAAAATAAAAAATACACATTTACACTGATATAATTTATATATATCATCTGGTGATCATCAAAAATAAGATTTGACTTCAAACTGTCATTAGCTGTCTTTGATCCTATAACCAAATAAAAAAAGACATTTTGTTTGTGTGCTTTGCAGTAATCCCACGATGACAGATTTTTTATTACGTTTCTTTTAACCCCTAAAAAACTACTTTTGATTATCATATATTTGAACTTCAAACTTAGTGGTTTGTTTCTCTCCGTCTCTTTTTCTTTTAGGAAAGTTGTAAATAATATTTTTCTGTTGCTTTTTTTTCCCGTGTGAATGAGTTTTATGATAAATGGATAAGCATATTGAGCATTTTGAAGGATTATTTGGCAAAGGTGTATTGTTAGGAGTATTCTGAAACATATTATGCATAACGAAAAACATTTTACGCAATTATTTTTTAGAACTGACATCGATATTTTTATATTGACTCAAATACCTACTGATATGAGGTTGTAGCTCGAAAGAGCTGGGTACTGAAGTCATCCATTCAACGAAAAAATTAATACACTTTTCACATAGAAGAGGTCGCATGAGGCACAGAGTCAACCCAAGTTCACGAAATTGTTAATTCTTGAAAAACTGTTTATTCGTTATCAGTGACCTTGACAGTATCCTCCTATTAGACAGTCTTAATGGGAACTAAAATGCGTTTGTCACAAATATGCCTCTTTTTTGAGAGTGGCAAACGTTTTTTTTTTTTTTTTTTTTTTTTAAATCAAGGTACTTGTTTTGATCGAGTTCCCTGCGCGACCACTTTTGTTCAAAAATATTTTCTATGAACATTCTACGCTTTCTCCTATGAACAGCTTTGTGATTTTGGTTGCTGTGTTGTACGACTTATTATGGTTTATAAATGAAAATGAGCAGAATATAAAAAAAAAATGGGCATCTGTGATCTCTATTGAAAGAAGTTAAAACTGATCAAATAATTGAAGAACCTAATGAAATAATGCATACTTATCAAGATAGTGAGAGAAAGTAAATATGAGAAAAGTGTTAAACATGAAACGTTTGAGTTGATTTGAAATTTTCAAATGCTGCCTAAAGTTCTGTATGAAGAAAATTATGAAGCCATAATTTTCTTAATAACGTGAACAAAACATGACAGTTTTGCTGGAAAATAACGTTCCTGTATTGCTAGAGAAAATTGTCTGTGATTTATGTCTTTTATTAAGGGCATGCACATTTGGAACATTTTCTATAATTTTATTGAATTTTTTCTCAAATTATCAAAGTAAAGTTGAAAAGTCCTTGAAAGTAGGTAAGTATATTTTCTCTTAATTAAATTATTCACTGGAATTTTAGAATTTTTATCGTGTACAGTAAAAATAATTATAAAATAAATTATAGTTTAAAAACAAACTAAAAATAACACGCTTTTATAGTGAATCGAACTAAAAAGTAAAAAAAAAAAAAAATATATATTGCTTAAAAGTAACATATACAAAATTTAATATTTATCTTGTTCATTTGTACGGTTTATAATTATGATCGTATTGTAGCTTTGGCATCAAAGTGCATTATTATTGCATTCAATACATTATTATTTGGAGGGGGGCGATAAAAATTATTTTTAAAAAATGGGTAGCCAGTGGGGAAAGTTTGAGAACCACTGCTGTATCGGGTTTCTTAATTTTAGTTTTGTAACTTAGGAATCTAGGTACTGTTCTAGAGGGTCCAGGTGAGTTGTTATCTCGCGATGCTCCAACAGGTTGACTTTTCTTTAGAGGAAAGGGTTTTCAGAATTCTTCTTTTTTCTTGACATTCTGATTTGGATTACTTTTCATTCCAGGCCTTAGGCTGTCTGTCATATGCGTCCAACTTCACAGCCAATTAGAAAGGGTCATTCAAATCCGCCAAAATATCCAGAAAATGTTTTTTTTTATATTTGCTGGAGTATTTCTTTTTATCTGATCAGCAATTATTAGACTTTTAAGTTGATCAAACGTGGTTACTTTCAACTCTTTGATCCTACTTTCAAAATAAGAACTCAAATCGAAATAAAAGTCTCACCATGTTGAATCCCGGTTTTTCTTCTCTTGGGAAAACTACTGCCTAAAACTATCCCATGTAAATCGAAATCTTTTGAGAAACATTTCTTTTACCTTTTCGTAGTTTTGTGCATCATCTTCATCCTCTCTTGCTATGAGCTGAGCTATATCAGGTGGCAGTGAGCCAATCAGGTATGCTGTCCATGTTCAAGAACTTCGCTTGATGTTCAAAAATTGTCAAGTATAGGCCTATTTCATCTTCCTTTGAAGTGAATCTCGGAATAATTCTATTTGACTAAGAGGTTCTCAAACTTTCACTACTGGTGATCCAAATTTAAATCATAATTTTTATCGCGCCCTCCCCTAAAAATAATAATGTATTGAATGTAATAATAATGAACTTTGGGCGCTAAAGCAACAATACAATCATAATTATAAACCGTACAAATTAACAAGATAATTATTAAATTTTGTATATGTTATTTTTAAGAGTGTAATATATATTTTTATTTATTTATTTTTTCCTTTTTAGTTCGATTCACTATAATAGCGTGTTCTTTAGTTTGTTTTAAAACTATAATTTATTTTATAATTATATTTACTATACACACTAAAAATCGCAATTCCAGTGAATAAGTTCGTTAAGAGAAAATATACTTGCCTACTTTCAAAGACTTTTCAATGTTTCTTTGAAAATTTGAGAAAAAATCCAATAATTCTAAAGAAAATGTTCAAAATGAGCATGTCCTTAATAAAGGACATAAATCACAGAAAATTTTCGCTAACTACAGAGGAATGTTATTTTCCAGCTAAACTGTCGTATTTTGTTCACGATTTTGTAGTTTTGCTGTCGTTTGAGGATCTACAAACAGCATTTTGAACTTTTTCTTCCTTGTGTCTTTTTTACAAGGCGAATTTCTACATTATGGCTTTATAGTTTTCTTCATACAGATCTTTAGGCAGCATTTGAAAGTTTCAAATCAACTCAAACGCTTCATGTCTAACACTTTTCTCATACTTACTTTCGATATGTTGATAAATATGCATTGTTTCAGCTGGTTCTTCAATTGCTTGATCAGTTTCAACTTGCTTCAATAAGGATCACATATGCCCATTTTTTTAATATTTTACTCATTCACATTTATAAACCATAATAAGTCGTAAAACACAACAATCAAAAGCAAAAAATTGTTCATGGGGAAAGTGTAGCATTTTCTAAACAATAATTGAGTAAAACGTTTTTCATTATGCATTTTAATTTTCAGAACACTCATAAAAATAAATCTTGGCTTAAATAATTCTTCAAAGTGCTCAAAATGCTTATCCATATATCATAAAATTATTTCACATGGAAGTAGGCAAAACATAATTATATTATATTTACAACTTCCCAAAAAAAAGCGACGGAGATAACCATACCAGTAAGTTCGAAGGTCAGCTAAAGTAATATTTTAGGTTTAAAGAAAAGTAATGAAAAAATCTCTCATCGTAGGATTACAGCAAAGCAAACAAAATATTTTTTTAATTTGGTTATAGGATCAAATATGGCTAATGAGCATTTGAAATGGAAACTTTCTTTTTATGATCACCAGATGATAAAAAAAATTATATCAGTGTAAATGTGTATTTTTTATTATGTCAGAAACCATTTTGTTTTACTTCATTACAAAAGATTATTTTTAAAACCTTTTATTTTCATTATGTTTGCACCCCCCTCGCAAGGCTACCACGCCCTTCCAGGGGGCGCGCCCTACAGTTTGAGAAACACTGATTTAACTCAAGCTTTGGGTTTTCTAACTGTTGGCTTGCAATACATGCTTGTTAGAGCTTCTGCATTTCAAGTTGATTTTTCATTTTTTTAAGTTCGAATTCTCGTTCTCGTTGCTGAGCCACAACCACACACAACTATCTGTTTCTCCTCTAGTTCCGCAGCTTTTTGTTTTTCTTTTAATGTACGTTCTTCTTCAAAATAGGCAAAACGCAGTCTGATATATATGATACCGTGTTACTTGAAGTGATCACACAAACATGACAAAAGTTCTGAACGGTTTGGTTCTTTTTTTAATTTTAAGTACTATATATTTTAAATAAACTGCTTTAAAACAATTTTTTTTCAAAAAAATCTTTCATTTTTTGACTTTTTGTTTTGTTAACTCCCCTCATATAAGAATATCACTTTTCCGAAGGTAAGCATGCCCCACAATTTGAGAATCACTACTACAGAATGAGAACTTTTGAAACAATCGTTTACAGAAGTACTGAGATTGTTGGTAAAGAGAGAAGCCAAGACGACCATACGAAGAGACTAGGATTAGTCGTCTACTATTGTAACTCAAACCCTGCAAAATTTAAAAACTATTATAGTGTGATTGCTCTTATTGTAAGCTAACATGATCTTTATTTGATTCCTTGTGAAAAATGGTTAAACTACACTAAGAAACATTGCAAATAGCGACCCAAGAAGAACGCTAAGTACAATCGCTTTGCAAATAAGTACAGCGTAATGTGATATGCAAATGACCCAAGTTTTGTGCCAATACCCTTACTTATACACGCCTAGGTGACGCTACAATCAGGAAGAGGGTGCTATATAAGCCAGCACAAATTCGCAGATTCATAAACGTAACGATTACCCGCCGATTGTAGGAAGTCTGTGGTAAGCGAAACATGCCAGGTAAACGAGCTAGAAGACATTTCGCACAGTTAAGCGAGTCTGAGAGAAGCCTGATCATCGGAATGAAAACTGCAGGCTATTTTACGCGCCGTGTTGCTGGCCAGTTGGATCGTTCGGAGTGTGCCGTTAGAAATTGTTGGGAGCAGTGGACACGAGAAAGTACCCGTGCGCGGAAAACCGGGTCCGGAGCGACCAGGAAGACCACGAGGAGAGAGGATCGAAGAATCGTGCAGCAAGCACTTGTGGACCCAACAGTGACTCGTTCAACGATACGAGCAGACGTAGGCGTAGCAATTGTTTCACAAACAATTTCCAGACACCTTGCAGAAGCAAATCTTAAATCCAAGAGCCATTTCCGTGCACTCCCTTTAACACCGGAATATCAGCAACTGCGTCTACATTGATGCCAAGCCAAATCAATGGGGAATATCACAGATTGGCAAAAGGTTGTGTTTAGTGATGAATCCAGGTTTATTTTGGGGACAGATGATAACCTTGTATGGGTGTGGAGGTGCCCTGGTGAGCGGTACAATTCCCCCCACTGTTCTACGTCACTCTGCCCGCACAGCTGGTGTAATGGTCTGGGGGCCATTGCCTATGATAGCCGGTCCACTTTAATTGTGATGCGTGGAACCTTAACAGGCCAACGTTACGCTGATGATATTCTTCGACCCCATGTTGGACCTTTCCTAAAGGGTCTCCATAGGGGCAATTTTCCAGCAAGATAATGCTCGTCCGCACGCAGCAACAGTTGCTCAAGATTTGTTACGTCATTTTCAGACTCTTCCATGGCCAGCGCTCTCCCCCGATTTGTCCCATGTAGTGCACGTGTAGGATCAGCTAAAACGGCAGATGTCATCGTGTCACTCTGTATATGATTTAGAGTTGGTTGTTCAAGATTTGTGGGCCCATCTGCCTCAGGACAACATAAGGTGTCGAATTAACTCAATGCCGAACCAAGTAGTGGCCTGTATTGCAGCTGGAAGTGGACCAACGCGCTATTGAAGTTGCCCAGTATTTTTGTCGTTGCACACCCTGTATTGGTTTAATTGTCTTGCTTTTGAAATCAAGTTAATCTCTCATCTGTGTCATTATGTGTATTAAATTTCATTTCAATCCGATGCTTTCTTCTTGGGTCGCTATTTTCAATGTTCCTGAGTGTATTTGGGAAATGGAACGCGAAGCGTTCCTCCTTCCGATATCAAAATGTATTAATCCTTGAAGTGGAGGGTCTGGATTGGGAGGGAGCGTCCTCATTGGTGAACTGTGAGAAGCAAGGGTCTGTGGCTACGGTGACTGCTTCGGAGACACCCAATGTGATAGAAATTTTTCAGAGTAAGCAGACGAGAGACTCATCTGCTATTGGTCGAAAAGGGTCCGTGAGTTAATACTCTGTTGGCTGTTTGAAGTATCAGAAACATATGAACATTTCATTTTAACCCAGCGTTTCTAAAACTGTGAGCCCCCCTATAGGCATGATAAACCTACCAAGATGTCGCAAGCACTTCAAAAAATCGAAAATAAAAAAAAAATTAAGCAAAAGTATGTTATTGAAACGAAGCAAAACAAAATATGTTCAGATATAATGAAAACACACGTTACACTTACATTTTAATCTGTTCCAGTTAAAAATGAAAAAGGAAATGTACATAAAACTTTTCTTATTACTTAAAAGTAACTTACTAAAATTATATGTTACTTAAAAATCACATATGCAAAATTTAATGCTTATTTTAATAATTTATGTGGCTTATAATAAACGTCATTGGTATTGTTATCGTCAAAGTACTTTATTATTGCTTTCAATGCAACGTTATTGTATGAGGGGGTGGCAATAAAAATTGGGTCACAAGTACTAAAAGTTTGAGAAGTACAGTTTTAACCAGTAAAAATTACAAAACTCAAGGAAAAATGTTGAAGAATTTTACATCAACTTAACAATCGCGAAATTTTAACCAAGAGAACATGTCCAAAAAGTAGAATTCTTAAAAAAAATATCCACCAATAAATTCGAAAATATTAATATATCCATCAAATTATTTCTGAGCATTAGACGATGGCCAAGTTTCCAGAATCCCAGTGTTATTACTGTACTGAACTGAACTGATCTTTATTTACTTGCAGACAGTTATGAAGAATATTCAGGTTTTATTCTTTGACATAGCTGCAATAGTTTAGTATATACAGTGCAATGGACTTTGATTCAGTAATTTCAAGTTCTGAACCGAACGCTGCAAAAACTGTTCTTGTTCCACGAAGTATAAGAAAACCTACTAATAAACCTAAATTTGAAGATTTCTCTGATTCTCAATTAGAAGAGCCTCAACATGAATGCGGCTCATGTTTTGAATATTCCCCCAAGGAAACCGGATCTTTTAGCAATAATTCAACGTTCTCATTCTATAATTCTTCATTAAATGATACAAGTCTATTTAGTGACTGCTTTTCAAACACTGAAGAAAGCATTGAAAAAAAATCTATTAAGCAAAGTAATTTATCCCAAAAGGGGACCGATAATATAAATGAAACTGTTTGGTCTGCTTCATATAAAGACAATTTAAGTATTCAATTAGCTATGAATTTCGAAGATTTCAATCCTTTTAATTCCCCATTTAACCTAGCATCAATGCTCTACGGTGGACCTTCTTCAACACCAGAAGTCCAATTTTCAAACCAACCTCGGCAAACCTCAACTACCTTGAGTACAGACCAATCAAGCAAAAGACAGAGGAAAAAGGAAAAATCAAACTTCAATCAATCTAAAAATATTTCTTCTACGAAAATAAAACAACCATCCAACAAACATCAAGATTTAAGCAATGGATCAGTAAGAAAACTTTGTATCGATTTTCTAGATTTCAGAAAGAAAAGTTTCAACGAACTACAAAAAATTGAACTGCATGTAAATGATATTAGATCAACCGTTGACTCCACAATAAAAGGCGCTGAAAATATATGCAAAAAGTTGGAAAAAATACCTATTGGAACACCCGAAAATCAACATGAATTAAGAATTGAAAACTGTAAATTAAAGTACTTAATCTGTACATCGAGTCGTTTATTCTCGAAAATGGATAAATATGCAGACGATTTACGAAAGGAAATCTGTGAGTATCTGACCAAAACAGATCACATGCACAGATATATGAATAATCAGTTAGAAAACATAATAAATGTTATTTGTGAAGGAAACGGGAATGAGTAAGTATTGTAGAACATTTTTAACGTTGTTACAACTAATTCCTATAGAAACTCGACGAAAATGTTTGAGATTTGAATAATAAACTTGTGTTTAAGTTCACTCATAACTTGACGAATCTCTACTTGCGTTCCGCTGTAGAATGTTGATTAGATAAGAATAGTTCATTATTTAAGACTTTTAAGATCTTTATCAGATTTCTGTATTTAAAATGGAATGCAACTTTGACTCGGCAGTATGTACTCTATTTTTATTGTACTTATGTTGTACGAATTATTTTAATAAACTACTAAATTTGTAAACCTTTCTTCAAAGTAATCTTGGCTGTATTTTTAAATTTTCTATGGATATTTTACCTCTTAGTATAATTCCTGATTTCAGTATTGCATTCCCTAGTGATCATGCTGGTTTTGTTGCCAGGACCACTTGCCTGGAGGTGTTATATCCAGTCCCACGAAATGTTGTTGTCGTGTGTTTCAACCTCGGATACATATGAAAGAGGAGAGATACATCAGCAAAACCATACAGTACAGACACAGAACAATATAGACTTTATTATACAAATGATGATCTCTACATAGAATAGAAGGGATGTGCTGCTTCTTTTTTAAACGGAAATCCGTTTCAGGTGAAAGTCCGACTTCTTTTCCCAAAGATACATCCGTACCTTATTCTGGATTCGAATAACGATCCAATTCGATTATAAAAAGAGTGTTGGGGCGGAAGGTCTACGAAATTTCTCGTGGTAAAGTGCTAGTTGTACGCCTGTCGTTATTTGTAGCTTTAGTTACCATACAGGAGATAGCATGTTTTGTCTCTGCTCCACCCTCAATTTTGAGGGAGACCTCCCTGGAGGTGATCAGGGCCATCACCTCTCTTCCCCTTACAACAGTTTCATAAGATGACTTACAGCTCGATGGCTATTTAGTGTACCCCCAATAGCAAAGGCATACTTTGATATACATCCATGCATTCTCTGAAAATCGAATCCAGGCCCTACGTCATGGTAGTCAACGTCACTAATATCTATAAATGTGCAGCACTAGTGAACATTTCTGATTTGAATTAAATGAGTATGTTTACAATAACTTTTTTAATGGTTGTAAATATCTATCATTTCTCTAAAGCATACTATAGCTTGTGCTTAGAAAAAATCTGTATAATTATAAGTTGCACTTTTGTTGCGTTTTCTGTCTCTTGGCATAATAGTTAGGGAAACAATTCGATCGATTCCTTTTGCATATAGCTATTCGCAAAGCTTTTTAGTTTTAAGTACTAAAAGTTCATGGGGAAAAATTGAGACAAATGAAGATACTCTTCTATATATTTATATAAATGCCCCATTTTAATTAAAAATGAGAGATTCTAACAAATTGCAAGCACTTTTTATTTATCACCAATGCAATAATATTTAGATGTTAGAATTTTAATTTTAAAATAGTGAACTTGCAGAACTAAAGATATATATTTATACTAAAAGGAAGATATAAATCTTTTGCTCGCATTTTTTTTACTCGGTAAATTTGGTGAATGCTGTTTGTTATAGTCAACTTTTGTCCAACATTAACCTTGCAACGGTAGTGAATAGGTCATCA
Source organism: Trichonephila clavipes (assembly GCA_019973935.1). NCBI lineage: Eukaryota > Metazoa > Arthropoda > Arachnida > Araneae > Nephilidae > Trichonephila > Trichonephila clavipes. Next base: position 30,911 of record BMAU01017002.1, on the reverse strand, counting down.
TACCCTTAATTGCAAATGAATAAGTGAATATTAACGTCACACTGTTCAGCTACACGAGGGCTTTTGGTGAAGGACCTTGTAATTTTTAACCATGGACAAGTCACGAAGATGACACCTAAACTGAAACCCAAAATACCACAGGGTTCAATAGGATATAAAATACAGCTCTCTCTCTCTCTCTCTCTTCAACTGTTCAACACAAGAATTTTAATGAAATCATGAATTCCACCATTCTTAGTTTTAACTCATCTACAGTGGCCACGGTAAAAGAGTGGAATAGGTATTGGATCGTGGCTTGCCTTGTCACGAGTTCGAGCCCATTACCACTAAAGACCCGCCGTGTAGGGAAGCGACGTACGATAAATCTTTCGAGAGCTGAAACGTCCTCCCGTTGCTGTGGTTTGATAGTTAGAAGATGGGTTGGCCAGCTCATGTGTCATCCACGTCACTTGACCATGGTTCAAAATTACGTGGTCCGTCGCCAAAAGACCTCGTGTAGCTGAACAGTGCAACGTTAATACTCAATCAATCTTGTATAAGTACCAAACACTTAAAAATTACATATAATAACAATTTTTACGAATATTCTGACAATATTTGGCAAGAACACAATTTTAGTCCCACACTTCATAGGATTTCAAAACATCTTATATATATATATATATATATATATATATATATATATATATATATATATATATATATATATATTATAATATTATATTTTAAAACATTAAAGGTAGCCTAGTGGTCAAGGTTAAGGACCCGTGGCAGGCATGCCGTAGGTTAAACCCAGCACTACTTATAACCTACCGTGTAGAGCAGTCAAAGCATGTTTGATATGCCAAAACTCAAAAGTCCTCCTTTGTTTTGGTGTGGAAACTAGGAGAGGTGGTGCTAGCTTGGATGTCATCCTCGTCCCTTGACCATGGTTCAGAATTACAATGTCTGTCACCAACTGCCCTCGTGTAGCTGAATAGTGCGTTGTTATTCACTCTCTCACTCGATGAAGATTCTTGAATACAGTAGACTTGTGGTTTAACTCATGATTTCCAGCCTAGAACCGCTGAAGATCCATCTTGCAGGTGTGACCGTGGCAGCCTAGTGGTCAAGGTATCGGATCGGGATGGCTTGTCATGAGTTCGAACCAAGTACCACTAAAGTCACGCCGTCTAAGGGGTCGATGCACGTTAAATCAGTCGAGAGCTCAAATGTCCTCTCATTGGTGTGGTAGTTAGGAGAGGTAGTGCCAGCTCAGATGTCGCCCACGGCACTTAACCATGGTTCAAAATTAAGAGTTCCTTCGCTAAAAGCCCTCGTGTAGCTGAATAGTGCGACTTTAATATTCAATCAATCAATTAACTCCTCTACATATCGCAATTGACATCCCTTGTTAGACAACCACAACTTCAAAAAATTTAAAGTAAAGGGTGTTTTTTGAGAGGTATAGAACTTTAAATTGCAATAAAACAACGATGTATTATTCAATTGACATGAATTTTTTTTTTACTCGAAAGATAATCTTGTGGCATTACATTTTAAATATTATTTCTGGCATATGACTGACATGGCTGGTTCGGATGTAGTCCAATCTGGGCGTCCAATTTTCGAAGACTTTTTCCATCATTTGTGGCCGTATATCGGCAATAACACGGCGAATATTGTCTTCCAAATGGTCAACCATTTTTGGCTTATCCGCATAGACCAATGACTTTACATAGCCCCAAAGGAACTTGTCTAGCGGTGTTAAATCACAAAATCTTGGAGGCCAATTCACAGGTCCAAAACGTAAAATTAGGCGGTCATCAAACGTGTCCTTTATTAAATGGATTGTGGCACGAGCTGTGTGACATGTTGCGCCGTGTTGTTGGAACCATAGCTTCTGGAGATCATGATTGTTCAATTCAGGAATGAAAAAGTTAGCAATCAAGGCTCTATACCGATCACCATTGACTGTAACGTTGTGGCCTTCATCGTTTTTGAAGAAGGATTCCACCAAGCCATATAGCGCACCAAACAGTCAGTTTTTCTGGATGTAACGGTGTTTCGACATGCACTTGTGGATTAGCTTCACTCCAAATGCTGCAGTTTTGTTTGTTGACGTAGACATTCAACCAGAAGTGCGCTTCATCACTAAACAAAATTCGCTTATGAAAATCGCGCGACCATTATTTTCGAAATAAAATTGCACAATTTGAAAGCGTTGTTCTGGCGTGTGTCTATTCATGATGAATTGCCAAACCACTCTGAGAATAAATAATTTGACAGCTGTTAAATCGGTCGCCATTTAGGAAAGTAATGCCAACTTAAACTTCTATACCTGGAAAAAAAACATTCTGTGTTTTTTTTTTTTTTTTCTTTTAAACCTTAATTCTTCTAGATTCAAAGTATATATAATTTAAAATTCAACCAATATTTGTTTTTCTTCAATAATATTTCACCGGACTTTTTTTTTTTTATGAAGGTGACTGATTGAAATTCGGAACCACAATTTCGAAGAAAAAGTATAAATGGATAACTTTTATTTTATATTTACTCTCATTTAATTAGAATATTGCAACGTCTTTCAATTAGGGTGAACCAAAACCTTCAATTCATGCTAAGTTTTATGGTTTCAACCAGATGTTAAATGACAAGTGCACGTAACCATAAGGCCATTCTTTATTGTTCGATCTTGGGTGAGCGCCGGCACCCCATTGACAATAGGCGAAGCCTTTCTACAAAAAATCCTGTTGCCCCTACCGATGTCGAGAGAATGAGATTATAGAACACATGTAGTGTGATGGATAAGTGTGTCCAGATGTCGGACAATGAATTATGGCGCAATTGTTTCAGACTGCCAGGGTGTGTATTTGTGTGCTGCGCACGAATAGTACTAGGGATGATGAGAGGGAGACTTTTGTGGCCTGTCAATGAGAAGGGACGTGTTTTGGACCCTCTCCTGTTATTTAAAAGGGTTTTTTAGGAGACGGGAGGAGAGCCCTACAAGAAAGGAAGACCGAAATCGGAGTGGAAAGGAACTAGAGACGATGAACACCGGAATGGAGATGAACATGGAACAGGAACCGATGAACATGGAGAATTGTAGTAATATAGACTGACTGCACCGGCTTGGCGTATAAACTGTAATTTATTTTTTCAATAGCAAATTGTTGAACAAATAAACACAAACCTTATATTCCCAAATCAGGCTGTGGCAATTTATTGTTTCTTAGTTACTCACGACGTTACAATATGCATTTAAACTTGTTTAAAGATTGTTTTTACCAGAAAAAAAAACTATGCAATGTTTAGCCAATATGTTTCCAAAATGCTTTTTCCTTTCATGAAAAAAGACATATATATATATATGCCAGAAATTCTATATACTGAAACTGAACTAAAACTTTAAGAAATAAATAATTTAAAAATGGATTCACATGTTCATAATTTATTACATCAGGAAAAAATAGAGAAGTTTGGACGGAAACACGACTCGTTATATTTCAATTGATCGTAACTCTAAAAATGTGAATTTTTCAGACGTTTTTAGTTCAACGAGGCTAAATCATTGGAGCCTATCTAGCTGAAGGAAGTATGACAGAAAAATCACAACTTTTAGGCATTTCTAGAGGTACCATATATATATATCATAACATTTACAAAGGGCTCCAAGATATGCTCGGCAAATCAAAATTGTATTCTTAAAAAGAAGCTCTCTCACACTCACAGTGCAAGAGACTGATGGGTACTGAAGCACTTACAATGTCTAGATAGCATGCTACTGCAGCAAAAGTAACGGCAAAGCTCAATCAACATCTGGATTATTCAATGTCAATGATTACAGCTAGAAGACACCTTCATAAACAGAGCATTTAAGGCAGAGCAGAATTTCATAGCCACTTATTACAGATGTTGATGCAAAACGTCGTCTACAGTGACGGCACACTCACAACACCGGAGCGATTCATAAGTGGAAGAGAGTAATATGGTCCTATGAATCGTCTTTCACACTTTTCCCTGCAACATAGGACTGGTGCACATTTGGAGGACACCTGCACAAGCATTTGATCGTGAATGTCGCCTTCCAAATATCAAGCATGGTGTTGGATACGTTAATATATGATCAGCCTTGTCATGGTTTTCTGCGTGATTATAATCATAATTCTGAAAGGAAGAATCATTGGGGAGAAGTATATCCTATCATGAAAACATTGTTTCCTGCAGGATATGAACTTTTCCTGGTTGATAATGCACCTATCCATGCAACTAGACTTGTCAAAGTAGGTTTTGATGAACACGTAGATAACGTTAAACATCTGCCGTGGCCCAAACAGTCATCCAACTTTAATATAAATGTACCTTTATGGTTTATTTTAGAGAATTCAATACTAAATATTAATCCTCCACAAGCATTTTATAGCAGGACTTTCATAATATCTCCATAAAGAATGAAACAAAGTTCATATAAACTCTATTCAGCACTTATATAAATAAATTCATTCCAAGGTTAGTTCAAGCTGTATCACATACCAAAGGTCATGCTCCTTCACTAAACTAATTAATAATTTTTTTTTATGAAAATCTAAGGTGTTTCCATTATTGTGATCAACACCTGTATATTTTCATTAATTTTAGATCTCATGTTTACCTAAAAATCAAATTTAGCATAAAACTCAAAAATTTTAATCAATATTTAATTTTTTAACTTTCATTTTGATTTAACACTATACCGCGGTTTTTGGTAATGTTTGATTGACCTGAAAAAAACCCTAAATGATATCCAGTGAGAATTATTATTACATAGTATCACTATAAAGCTGCCCGAGGGTTAATAGCGGTGGACGTAATTTTGAGCCATGGTCAAGTGAAGCTGGCGAAACTTTAGCTGGCACCCTGCTCTCCTAAACTACACACCACAACAAATGGAAGACGTTTGAGAATCGACACATTTAACGGCCATCTACACCACCTGCTCGGTGGTTGGGTGAGTGAGTGAATATTAACGTTGCACTGTTCAGCTACACGAGGGCTTTTGGCAACGGACCTCTTAATTTTGAGCCCAGGTCAAGTGACGGGGGTGACACCTGAATTGGCGCCACCTCTCCTAACTACCTCTCCAAAGGGACGACGTTTGAACTCTCGAGAGATTTAACGTGCATCTCTCCCCTACATGGCGGGTCGTTAGTGATACTGGGTTCGAACTCATGACAAGTCAGCCCGATCCGATACCTTGACAACTAGGCTACCGCGGTCACACCTGCACGGTGGATATTCATCGGTTCTAGACTGGAATTCATTACTTTAACTACCAGGCTACTGTGGTCAAGAATCTTCAAAGAGTGAGTGAGTGAATAATAGCACACTATTTAGCTACTCGAGGGCATTTAGAGACGGACCTTCTATTTCTGAACCATGGTCAAGGTACGAGGATGACACCTGAGCTAGCACCACCTCTCCTAGTTTCCACACCAAACCAAAAGAGGATGTTTGAGTCTTGGCATATTAAACATGCTTCGACTCCCCTACACAGTAGGACATCAATATTGCTGGGTTTAACCTACGACAAATCTGCTACGGGTCCGTAACCTTGACCACTAGGCTACCGCAGCTTCCTTTAATGATTTCAAATAAGATGTTTTAAAATTCTATGAAAATCAAAATGTTGTTCAAAAAGTAAAATAATTACAAGTCGCAGTTATTTTGGCTTTATCTGATTTCATTATGTTCTTCTGTTGATGTTATTTCAGGAAAATCATTAAAGAAACAAAAAGGTTTGACTTGCATTGTTAGAATGCATAACTCTTACTGCCGCTCATCCGGTAAACATGTTAGAGTTTCTAACTGCTGTGCCGTAAGGCTGGGTTCGATTCCCACAAAATGCACGTTTGTTTCTAAATGTATAGTACCTTCATGGCAGGAGGGGGTAAATAGCCGTCGAGCCGCAGTTCTTCTCTGGAAGATTTTGGACGGCTAAGAGAGGTGAGCGACCCTTAATCACCTTCGAAGTTGTTCTCCATCCAAACTGGAGTGCAAAACTTCAAATTGGTTTGTCACCTGAATGGTGCTGAAAGCTGCGGCTAACGACAGGTGGGTATCTTGCCCTTAGCAAAGATGAATTTCCTGGGACTCAATCTAACACCGTAAAGCTGCATTCCCACCAAAGCTGTCAGCGTCGAGCGTTGAGCGTCTAACCGATCGGAGACATCATTTCGCCCGAGATGAAGTCTCTGATTGGCTGGACGCTCAACGCTCGACGCTGACTGCCTTGGTGTAAATGCGGCTTTAGACAGGTGGCATTAGCAACAACCTAATTCATACTTTCAATAAGTCGAATTTCAGTATTAATTTTCTTCAATATGTGATTGGTTGTTAATACCTTTGGCATTTTCAACTGAATTTCTATGTCATCACAGAGTAAGGATTTAAATGTGCTTAGTTACATCAAATATAAAATAAGTCTCCTTAATAAATTTCCCTGGATGTCTCTATATAAAAATTAATTAACAGATTTTCAGGCCCTGTCCTATTTTTATTATCTGGATGTATCGGTTGCGTTTTTTAGTATACTATAAAAATAATGAAATTAAGCTATCAATTAGCTTATGATACGATGATTTAACAATCAAGCCTTTAGATTCGTTTTAAGTTTTGGTACCTCTCCTTAGCCTTTTTAATGAATCAACATCAGTTAAGAGAGGATTTAATTAAATCATATTCGAAAAGAGATTAATAGCATTTATTTTTATTAATATGTGCATATATACTATTTTCTTATTTTTGCATTTCTAATTACTTTTATTTTGCTTGAATAAAAAATATCGATTTAATATCTTAGGATTCTTAATCGAAAAAGGAAACCAAGATATTTTACTGGCTTCCAATTATGACGCAAATATTGCTTCATTTACGTCAACTCTACTTTTAGTTCGGAAGTGTTATCATTAACTCAGGTACGTAACTATTGTTATTCAAATTGGTGCAAAAGGTTTCTTAGTATTTAGTCTATACTAAAAAAGCATCGTATTTTTAAAGCATGGACAAAAACTCACTAAATTCTGAAAGTTTAAAAGAAAACCCCGTTTTTCAGCGAAGTCCACTGAAGGAGAAAAAAATATTTACATCTGCAGTGTCTACAAACATCGTAAATCTTGAAGAGGCTAATGAAGTCAGTAATTCAAGCAAACTGAATGTTATTTTTGTTGGAAATCAAAATTCAGAACTTGTCAGAAAGATATTGAAATTTGATACAACTGACCCGAATTCTAAACAGTTGGAAAGGTCAAAACACCCGAAGAATTTGCCTAAAAACATCTTTGGTAAATCGATTCACACAAATAAAGAAAATATAAATAGCCATAATTCAAGACTTACACGTTTGGATAGCATGTTGCCAACAATATCAAAGCGTATTATATATAGTGTATCGGATATGTCTTATAATGTATTGATGAAGAAAGTGCATACCGATTTTTTGTATTTTCAAGAACTTTGCAGGATAGGGAACATAAAAAACGACTGGAGTACTTTACATCATAAAACTCCCAGATTTTTTTCTAATGGTTTGAAAAAGGAAACAAATAGGTTTTCCGAAAAGCTGAATCCACCTAACGCCCATTCAAAAGTGGCAAAATTCATTAAATCTGTACATTCGAATATAAGGGCTGAACATTTAAATCCCGTAAACATAATGAATTATAATTTTTCGGAAAGCCACTCTTCACAATGTTCAGGAAAAATCAGTAATGGTGTTTCTGAGAAATTTAATGCACATTCTATTGTCAAGAATGAAGCAAGTGCTGTAAATAACGTGGAATCGACTATTATCCTTGACAATAAAAATTTAAATGTTGATAATCCATACCTTAAATCTATGGCAAATTACAGCCAATGTTCTCTCGAATATCCTGAAAAGAAAAAGAACAAATTGTCGGAAGAAGTAAATAAATCAAGTAACAATTCAGTTGTGATAAAAGATACAAGCTTTGCAAATCGCAGGGATTTCAGAATGAATCCTGATAAAGAAAGCTCTACTACTCGACATTTTGATTCTGGGAAAAACGGCAGCAAATATTTTCAGCATAGTATAGAAGGAAAAAGGTACGATTGCTCCCAGGAATCGACTAAATCCGATGCTTATTCAATTGTTACTATCAAAGTAAGTAATGCATTTAAACCAGATATGACCTTGGATCTCGACTGTGAGAATTCAAACATTGCAAGTGAGAAAGATTCAAAGAGTTTAGGTTCTTCTAAGCAGCAGACTGAACCGTTAGACTTGTCAGTACAAAAACCACAGAATGACTTTAATTTTACAGAGTTGAAATCAATCCATAAAAGTCCTTCCCCGTCCGAAGATGTATTGTCCTTAAATTCTTCGACAACTGGGAAAAATCCATCAAATATATCAGTTGATGAACAAGGTATTATTTTAGATTCTATGGGTCCAGGAAATAAGTCCCAAGTTAATCTTATCACAGTAAATGAATTAAAAGCTTCAATTCTTGAAACCAAAGGAAAAGGTAAAACATATCTTCAACGAGAACCAATGAATGATTTGAGCAAGCCGTCCGTTCAGTTATCCAATTATGTTTATATTCCCTCAATACTAACAAGCGAAGTAAACAACTTGAGATCTACAATAAGTCCTGAAACTAAGTCCTCGAATACTGTTGAAGAAAGTGTGTCACCAGGTGTTGAAGAAAGTGTGTCACCAGGTGTTGAAGAAAGTGTGTCACCAGGTGTTGAAGAAAGTGTGTCACCAGGTGTTGAAGAAAGTGTGTCACCAGGTGTTGAAGAAAGTGTGTCACCAGGTGTTGAAGAAAGTGTGTCACCAAATGTTGAAGAAAGTGTGTCACCAAATGTTGAAGAAAGTGTGTCACCAAATGTTGAAGAAAGTGTGTCACCAAATGTTGAAGAAAGTGTGTCACCAAATGTTGAAGAAAGTGTGTCACCAAATGTTGAAGAAAGTGTGCCACCAAATGTTGAAGAAAGTGTGTCACCAAATGTACCAGCAACATCATCGAACATAAACGGCACTGAGGCAATAACCGCTTTGAAAACGGAAGTAAAAAGTGATGAAAAAACGTTACCTGATCTAAAAAAAGAATCACCAGCTTCATCACACAATGCAACTTCAAATATTGATTCATCACTATTATCCAAAGATTCTGCACGAGAACTTTGCTTCGATTTCTTGCATTTCACAACAAAATGGAACACTCATCAAATAAAGCTCAAACAAAAACTTACCAGGAACCAATCAGGAATGGAAGCGCTAATCAAAGACACCGAAAACATTTGCAGAAAAATGGAGAATGTATCTGCGTCCACCTCACAGGAATCGAATGAGATTAAAAAATCATTTTCTCAATTACAATACTTGATTGGATGTGTAACATCATCAAAGCTTACCCCATTTTTTAAAAAAGCATCGGAAATGCAGAAAGATTTTCAATCATTACATACCTGCATGGAACAGTATAATAATGGTGCAGAGAGGCGCTTAGTGCGTATTTTTAATGTTATTTGCGAAGGAAGTGATAGAGTTTGAAGTTTGTGTAAAGATTTATTAGATTTTAACAGTGATGAAGACTAACACCTGTACAGGACTGATTTTATGGAGTAATATTGATTTGACAGTATATTTTACAAAACGACATTTGAATATTCTACTAGAGGTACATTTTTGAAAATCTGGCTATATTTTAACGGGTTTATTTTTACCATTATTATTTGAAAAAATTCAGATTTGAAATTGAGTTTTATGTAAAATTAGGTCCAAGTTATTGAAAGTAAGATGTATACTGGTATATTCTCGAACATTTTAAATCAATAATTTATTCGTCTTTGTTTTTATTACGAATAAATAATCAATTTTTGAATTAGTCTTTTACCTTATTTACTAGGCAAATTAGAAAATACGTGCTGGAGTGTAAGATTTAAACTCGTTCTTTGATATTTCAATGAAGGTTTTTAGGATTTATGCATTTATTTCTGAAGTACAATTTGAAATTCATAATTGTCTTATTCACAAAGAAGTTAAAATTTGAATTAGAAATTCAAGATGTTTTGTAAATCAAATCTCCTCATTTGATGTTTCACTGTTTATTTTTTGTAACAAACATTTTTCCCTAATTAAATGTTTTTGTGAGTGAATTTAATTAAATATTGTAAATATTATTCAAAAACTCTATATTTAGCTCAGATGCATTTATTTTCCCTTCTATAGACTTAAAATGAGCATTTCGATTTCTATGAAAGGGCACTGTGAATGGCAAATACCATTTCGACTTACAAAATTGCACTTGTATTTGCATTATGCATAGTTTTTTTGGCAAAGGTAATTGTCTTTCTTTGAATTTTTTTCAACGAGTGCAAAATTGAATTTGTCTTAAGATTCTCGAATAATTATGAGTTAACAAGAAATTGTCCCTTCAGATCAGAAGGAATGAGCCACTTAAGTTTTTAGAATAAGTGTGAGCAAGTAGTTTTTCGTAAAAAAATATTATTTTCAATGGGAGCTGCATAGACAGTTACTTAGGAGAAATTTGCCTCATTAAACTGATTCTAAACTTGATTGTGGTCGCATCTGAAGATATGAAAATTAACACAAAAATTGTATAAAAATTCCTTTATTTTAACTTATGTTTATCGGTTATTATTGGAAACTTTTTTATCTTTTCTGAGATAAATGTTAGCTGGTGAATGCAAATATTTTTAATAGGTTCGGTACTCGCATATCCTCTGATTCTACAATGAGGCCTTCGAGCCAAAAGAATCGTCCCCATCCTTGATCTAGAATGATCTTTATTCTCCAGTATGAGATTTAATGCCTTTGATTAACACGAATAATTCACCTTCGGGATGCCGTAGATAGTAGTCGTTGGTTGGAAACTTTTTTGTCTTATTAAATACTTGGATACTTCAACTCGCCGTCTTGTGTCTAGATCAGGCACAGATTTAATGACCATTTTTAATGCACTTAATTACTGGTAAGACAACTAGTTTGATATCGCAGGGAACGCGCCAAAAAGTTTGTTCGCTTAAGAGGGGCGATAATATTACAATATGGTTACACCCATATTTTTGCAATTTTTGGAATTTTGCAATTTTCAGTACTTTTTAAATGACATTCATTGTAAAATTTAATAGATATTATGTAATTATATTTTATTAATAATATAATATAGAAACACAATAATTATTATATACTATGTGTAATCATAATATTCGTTATTTTTAATTATTTTTTATTATATTTATTTATAAATATTACATACTATTTATGTATAATTATATAATTATAACTATTTTGTTTATAGTTATTTTGTTCATTTATAATTATTATTGTTTATTTATAATTTTATATGAGTAATTTTTTGTTTAATTTTTATAACATTACAAAATATGATTCTTTTTTATAATTTCTGTTAAATTTTATCACATGATTATTATATATAATTATAATAAATGATATATATGAATATTATATGTAATTACATTTAAATTATAAGATTATATATTGAGTAATATTATTAGTACATGTGTTATTCATTATTTATTGATTCAATTTGGTTATTATAATCTCTTTCTATATTATTTTTAAATATATTCCATTGTATTTTTAAACAATTCCTTAAAGTTATCTTCTTGAAGATATGATACCGCTAGGCCACCATCTTGGATTCCATTACAGCGACAAGAAACGTTGCTTGGCGTGATTCCTTTTTCGCTTCAAGCATCACATGATGCCTTGCCCCGTCATACTTAAATATCACCCTAGTAAATTAAAAAGTGTATTTTTGCCAAATATAGCCCATTCGCCATTAACAGGAAATGTAGTTAAGCTGCTCAAATGAGTGCTGCTAATTTGATATAGGAGTACTACGTGCCAAGTTGTTAATGCTTGCCAAGATCGGCGATAACATAATATCGTTGCCTTGATATTTTTATCGTGTGCCAATGTGGTTACTATGGAATGGCATATGTTATACTTAATTTACATTGCATTTTTTCCCACGTTAACCCTATCAATTTCTGACTAATTCGATTTCTTTAAAAAATTAACCATTTCCATTGCATTTATTCTTCAAAAGCTACTGCTTCAGTCTTTTGCTGTATTTTGTGCTATTTTTGAATATGGATATTTCTAATATTGTTGGTGAGAGAGTACCAGGATATTTTTTAAAGAATATGAGGGCCGTGCTTTCAATTGCTATAAATTGCGCATCTCCACTTTGCTTTAATTTACTTTTAAGTAAGTTCCTTGTTTAATGAAATTCATTACAGGAACTAGCAGTTTTGGGAGTATTGCAAGTTAGCACTAATTATTGATAATCATTATTGATTAATTTGAATATGTACTATATAATTATGTTATGTATAATATAATTATGTAATACAATTATATTTAATTATTATTGTAATATATTATAGGATTATTAAAAGAATTATATTGTAAATGTTATTTGTAATTAAATACGATTATATTAAAGTAGATGATTATTATATATTGCATATGATTATTACATGTAATAATGATTATTATATGTTGCATATGATTATTACATGGAATAATGATTATTATATGTTGCATATGATGATTACATGTAATAGTGATTATTATATGTTGCATATATGATGATTACATGGAATGATTATTATATGTTGCATATGATGATTACATGGAATAATGATTATTATATGTTGCATATGATTAATACATGGAATAATTATTATTATATGTTGCATATGATTAATACATGTAATAATGATTATTATATGTTGCATATGATTAATACATGTAATAATGATTATTATATGTTGCATATGATTAATACATGTAATAATGATTATTATATGTTGCATATGATTAATACATGTAATAATGATTATTATATGTTGCATATGATTAATACATGTAATAATGATTATTATATGTTACATATGATTAATACATGTAATAATGATTATTATATGTTGCATATGATTATAACATGTAATAATGATTATTATATGTTGCATATGATTATAACATGTAATAATGATTATTATATGTTGCATATGATTATAACATGTAATAATGATTATTATATGTTGCATATGATTACTACATGTAATAATGATTATTTTATATTGCATAATATGATTATATATAATTACTATTTTACATTGGTATTGGTTATTTTCAAATATTGCTATTCTTCATTTGAAATATATTTTAAAAAAGTTCTTTAAAATTATTTTTCTGGCTATCTGTTACACCTACACCGACCTCTTGGATTTCATATCACTCAACAACAACCGCTTTCTTGGCACGATTAAGGAATCGCGCCAAGCAGAGCTTGGCGAATAGCTCTCCTATATCAAATTGGTTCCAGGAATTGTTTTGTACAAATCCTGTCAAGTACCATCACTGAAAACCATCCCCACTAGTACAGCTTGCACACACAAAGAAAAATTGTTATTAGGGTTATAGATCGTTTTTTTAAATGCATAATTAAATGTATTGATTGAAATTGCATCTTGAAAAATTACTGAAACTTTGGAAATCTTATTTGAGTCTTTACAGAATTAGGTAAGAAATTACATGGAATTACAAAATCCTTATAGACTACAGAAAGTCTTAAATATAACGTAGTACGCATACTATTTGTTTTATAACATTTTGTTTGAATGAATCATTCCGTTTGTCCAGCTAAAGACAGTACGCTTCAGAATAAATCGCTGTGTTGTCTGGTAAAAACAAAGGAAAAAGTAATCCATTTAAATCCCAACTCACAAAAAAAGATAGCATCACATCTTTTTCTGTTAAATATTGGCTTCTTAAAGTCTTTGAGCCTGTTCATCTTTTTACTTCATGATATGTGACTGATTATTATAGACAACCCATATTTCGTTCCTAGTGATGAGGTGCTTCAGAAATGAATCACTTTCTTGACATTTGAGAAACAAATCAGACGTCAACGGAACAACACTAATTTCTTTCTGTGTTAACATGAAGAACCGATTTGTGTGTGTGTGTCAAACTTTGAGGAACAGTTGAATTCGATAAATTTAGCCTCTTAGAAATCTCAAATTATTCGCTGGATTTCATCAATTAATGTATCAGCTTCAAAATGTAAAGCACCTTAAGCATTAACCCTTTATCTACCGCATTATGATTTAATGCAGTTTTTTCACATGCAATATTTTTTTGAATCACTACAATCAAAATTAAGGGATATACATAAACAAAATACTCAACTTCGGAAACTTTCATCCGTTTGAGCTAATTAAATATATTCAAATGTAAAATTAATTATATACACTGTTCACTTAAAATAGTCAAATCGTTTTCTACGGTCTTCATTAACATACAAAAAATTAGACCCGTACCTTTTTAAATTAACTAATTTTTCGGGACAAAAATTATAATCTTCGCAACCCACTGAAAACGCCGTCAACCGAAAACGCAATTTTTGTTATAAAACTATCGCCTTCCCCGCTAAAATACTCATCATAGAATCCATGCTGCCAAATATCTTGTAAGAGTGAATTTAAAAAAAATGTTCCTGCCAAGTATTGTCAGAGTATTCGTAAAAAGGGTTATTCTATGTAATTTTAAAGTGAGTGGTACTTATAAAGTACCGTTGGTAGAGATAAAGGGTTAAACTTGCAAGATGGATGTGTTGACAGCATTGGCTTACTGTAAATACATGTTCTCCATACACATCACCTAATTTTTTCTTGCTTAAACGGCATTTTTGCCTTTTCGATAGTAAATAAATAGAATATGTCGAAATGATTTTTTTCACTCTCCTTATCTGAAAGGGCACCAACCCAAAACTACTACGTAGAATCAATTGGACTTTCACACAAGCAAGCCTTGTTATAGCAGCTTTCAAAACTGAATTTTGCGACTTAAGTTTGTTAGGTGTGAAAAAATACAATTAAATCCTCTACCGAAAAAAACGAAATTACTCTCCGAACTACCATATAGAAATTTCTATTTTATTAAAGACTGCGATTTTGTACATCAATACAATTTATTTGACTTATTTCATCTAATATATGTGTATTTAGTACACAAAATTATGGCAATTTAATTTAAATTCAGTTTAGGATTAAACATTAGTGATTAAATATTTCTTCTGAAAAATAATTAGAAAATTCAAGAGTAATAAGATTTCGGCTCATTCTCCGTAAGTATTCACAATTTTCAAGATATTCAACTAAGCTTTTACATCGTTTACATTATAATATTAGAATATCTCCAATAGTATATTTAGACATGCACAGTAAAAAAAAAATTAATTGTGTATTATACCGTTAACCATTTCGTCAAAGTAAAGACGTGAAATTCAGTATAAGTAGCGAATACTAGAAGACTGTCTATTTGCATGTACAAACAAATTGTCTCGTGCGATGTGATCGAGTCAGTCTGCCACTGAAAACCTATTCGTAGATATCATGGAGTTTATGCATGTTAACTCTGTTAAGACTCGTCACCAATAGCCTTCGTGTTATTTCATAGCACGACGTTAATAAATGTTTACTAATACGTACTAGAACCATTATAAAAACATCTCGGAAGAGCAATAACGTGTCAATATACCAGTCGATTCATAACTAATGGAACCAATTTCGGAGGATCATAAATTTTTATTGAATAAAGTTATTTACATTCAATTTTGAATGTGGTTTCCTCTAGCATAGTGCACTAAACGTATGTTTTGGCCAAGCTAAAAGAGTTTTTTCGACCATTTTTTGGTGTATTTTTCCAACTTTCTCGTGAGATTGATTTTTGAAGTCATTGAAATGATCTTACTTTATATTTATCTATTTGTTTTTTGACCCCATAAATAAAATAATTGCAAGGAACACAGACAAGGGATAGTGATAGATAATTTATCAGGAGCAAGAAAATTGCTTATATTTCGGCTATTTTATAAAAAAGTAATGACGTTTACTTTCTCTGATCAAACGTTTCAAAACTTTATTATGATCGTGTTTAGCATTAATTTCAGACTTCGGTTCTACAAAAAATGGTTTTGTTAAGTCTTGAAGGGTACAATCCCATCCTAACACCTAATGGCCAACATGCCTTTTGTAAAACTGTCTTTTCGGCGCTTTTTGCGAGAAATATATTGCATCTTCGTTTTGCCAGTTGTGAGTGGCAGATGAAACATTGCTTCATCCGAAGTTATCTATGTTTATAGCTACCGTTGCATTGTATTAAATAGGTCAAGAACGTTTCCTTTGATTTTCTATGTCCTTTACACACATTTAATGACATACTGGAAGATTTACATTTTTATAGCGAATTTTCTTAATTTGACGATACATTGTCGATTGCTATACCTTTAGTGTATTTGCCATAGTTCTTTAAGGGAAAGGATTTGCTAGAGCGATAATTTCTTTCAGCTGTTTTTCTTTTTCATTAAAGACTACTTCCGTTAACATTTTTCCTCGAGCTTTTTATTGCGAGCAAAATTTCATTTCTTTTTAAAGTTTAGAGACTAATACAATAGAAAAATGTCTTCTTTATTTTTAAATGTTTTATTTATAAAAGAATTTGAACAACCCTCCGTCAAAAACAGTTCAAAATTTGTTTGCATGTTTGTGGGTCTAATTTCAGTACTATAAATTATTCCCACCAATACAAATAGTTAAATTAGTAATTTAAATGTTTCATTTATAAAATAAAACAAGTATTAAAATGATAGAAATTCACCATAAATAGTTAAAGCGTTTGAATCTGGATGAGGTAAAAGCACCATTTCTATCAGTTAACAGTTTACTAGGTATTTGAATTTGGAAAAGTTGTTTTAAACAATTTGCATAGGTTTCGGTTGTTTCACTTTTAGAAGCAAAAGCGCAAACATAGAGAGTTGCATGATCAAATATTAAGTGAAGAAATTTTTTAGTAGAATTATAATAGTTTAATCCACCAACAGTATCAACAAAGATATACTCAAAAGGTTGATCTGTGGGGGGTACAGTCTGTAAAAGACCAAACCTTTTTTGCCTTTGCCTTTTGTTTAATTGACATACATTACAATGTTTAACAAATTTTTAAATATCTAAGTTAATATGAGGTCAATAGTATTGAGGAGTAATGAAATTTATCATTTTTTGAGTACCAGGATGTCCAAATTGTTCATGAGCATTTTGCAAAATTTGTCTTCTTAGTGAAAAAGGTACAACAATTTTAAACAAATTTTTCTTTTTAAGAACAAAGGCATCATCAACTTTCTTATATTTAGGATCATTTACATTATCTAAATTTTGATGGGTTTTTATCTCATTTAATTCGAGTAAATGTACTGAGTGTTGGATATATTGAGCAATAGGATGTCTTGATAACATGTCAGCTTCAACATTATTTGTTCCTTTTAAATATTTTACTTCATAATCAAACATGCTTAATTCTAATGACCAACGAAAGAATCTACCCCTTAAATTTTTCACATTTTTAAGCCAAACAAGAGCAGCATGATCAGTATGGATTATGACTTTTTTACCGTGTAAATAATAAAACTTATCAAGAGCATCTACTATGGCCAAACATTCCAATTCTGTGATACAATATTTTTTTTTTCATATTCACGTAAAGTTCTAGAATGAAAAGATACTGGGTGAAAAGTACCAGAATTATCAGGTTGTTTCAAAGTAGCTCCAATAGCTTTCAGCGAGGCATTACAGAAAACATGCAGAGGTAATTTAGAATCATATAATTGTAATACAGGTTTAGTTATTAATTTATTTTTTAACAATTAAAATGCTGTTTGACATTCAGCAGTCCAATCTCATTGTTTATCTTTCTTTAGTAGTTGATTTAAAGGTTCCCTAATTTTGGCATAGTAATCAATAAATTTGTTATAAACATTTACAGAACCAAGGAAACTTTGAAGTTGTTTAACATTTTTGGGAGGTTGTAATTTTTTAATAGTTTCAATATTTTGATTATCAGGGGTAATGCAGCCTTCTTTAATTTCATAGCCTAAAAAGTTTATCTTAGTTTTTGCAAAAACACATTTTGAAAATTTTAATTTAATGTTTTCCTCCTCACAAATTTGGAATATTTTTCTTAAATGAGCATAATGTTCCTCTAAAGAATTTGAAAAGATAACTATATCATCAAAATAGTGGCAAGCAAAATTTGAACACCTATGTTTGGTTAAATTTTACGAATAATTACGATTAAAAATTGCTGGGACATTTCGAAAGCCAAGAGGAAGAACTTGAGAGAAATTCATATAAACCTTCAGTTGTAACAAAAGCTAATTTTTCTTTATCATGCAACGGAATGTGCCAGTAGCCACTTGTGAGGTCAAGCGTAGAAAAATATTTAGCACTATTCAATTTATCTAGCAGCGAATC
This sequence comes from Trichonephila clavipes, assembly GCA_019973935.1. NCBI lineage: Eukaryota > Metazoa > Arthropoda > Arachnida > Araneae > Nephilidae > Trichonephila > Trichonephila clavipes. The sequence continues at coordinate 12,566 of BMAU01017002.1, read as the reverse complement.
TATTCGAGGTAATGGCTCTGCATCTGTTTTACAAATGGCATTAAGTTTTCTATAATCAATACATAATCTGAAATTCTGCTTTTCATCTCTCTTATAAGCTAAAGTAACCGGAGAAGAATAACAGCTATTGGATTCTTTAATTAAACCTGCAGCTAATAAATTTTGTATTTGTTTATTAATCTCAGCTTCTGAAGTGGCTGAGGTTCTAAAAGCTCGCTGATAAATTGGGAGGTCTGATGTTAAATTAATTCTAGGGGGCTCCATTTTTATTTTACCTACATCAAACTTATTTTTAGAAAAAACATGAGTGTATTCTGAAAGAAGTATTAGGTTACGAGATAGTTCTTTAACAGTCAGAGGTGAGAGTACTTCCTCTGAGGTATTTACTAACTCTTCCTGTATATGTAATGAAATAGGTTTAGTGAGTGGTTTCTGATTATTTACAATAATTTGTCCATTTTGTAGTAACTGGTTATGTTCACAATCAATAACAAATTTATATTGACTACATTCTGGTAGTCCTAGAATAATGTAAGGTAGACTACTATTAATTATATACAGATTTATGTTTCTTTCTACCTGTCCAATTGTTAAATAAGATTTGCATAGTTTGTTTAATTGAAAATTGTCATGAGCTTGGTTAGTCTGTATAGACCTAGTTGTTTGTTTTTGTAACCTAAGTTTATTTACAATATCCACAGAAATTAAAGATAGAGTGGAGAGAGATCCAGTATCACAATAACAATATTCATATTGTTATGTTTAGGTAAACTTTAGAAGTTAGAGGCTTGGCAATGATGAGATGTGTCCGGACACTTTTAATTGTCAATATGCTGGGCAAGAGGCCTCAGTAGAGGGGTGTTGTCTCTGATTAGGAATTTGTTGACTGCTAAAAGAGTTCTCCGAGCTCTGAGAAACAGTGTTAGTAGCCAAAGATGAATCACAATTAAATGGGGTTTGTCTCAATTGATGTTGATTAAAAGGACATTGTAATTTCCAAGGATAAGCATTGGGAATTCATTGTTGTGTGCAAATACTACATGGAGATGGTGGCAGTCCATGTTGAAAATGTTTGTGGTGGTTGGGCCTAAAACCTCTATTGTTAAAGTTATGAGCATACTGATTTGGGAGATGTTGGGGACGCATTCTATTAAAATTTTGGAAGTTGGGTTGAACAGAGTAGCGGTTTTGAGGCACAAAAGTATTTTGTCTTGGTCGAATGGGCACATTTTGTCTGAAAGTATTTTGTTCAGGTTTTGGGGCTTGGGTTTTCATTAAGCGTGTAGCTATCATGAGCCATTCGGTAGGTGAGGTAGGGGGATTTACTGTCATTATTTGTTTAATACTGGTGGTCATTCTATCCCTAAGTTCTTCCAAAATTAGTTGAGGAGATAATCCTAATGGTCTACCAAAATTTAATTTTTGATGAAAATATTGTTCTAAGTTATCTTTTAATTGAAGTTGTTAGAAATCTGATAAAGTTATAACATTAGCTTTTAAAAAATTTTCAATAATTGAACACAGTTCTCCAAAATTTGAAATATTAAGACAAAAGTTAATGTACTGAGTTAATGCAGACCCTTTTAGATATTTTGATATGTTTACAATTTTCCAACTATCATCTTTATTACTAAGTTTACATGCATTATTAAAATAATCTAACCAAGCTCCTATTAGCATTCCATTTTCAGAATCAAAAGGGTCTATATATGGTTCATTAGGGCTTTGGTTGATATTACTTATTACAGCCAAATTGGTTTGCTCATTATTCGCCATTTTAAAACCAGATCTGAGAATCATACAGAAATTAAAATTTTAATTTTATTTAAAACTTGAATTACCAAAATTAAAAATACCAAAATATATAAAATTGAAATTTCAACAAAATCAAAACAGTTGCAGCTATTAATTAGAAATTCAAATATCAAACATTTAAGTTTTTAAATTTCGTATTTCAATATATATTGTTTTATCATAATTAAAAACATGTATAGCAACACTATAAAAATATGTAAAATAATTTTTCATGAAATATTAAGCATAAAAATATCAAAGATCAGAATCACTTGAAAAAAAATAATACGTATAAAATTTGCACTATAAATAATTTTGAAGACAAAATTTCTTACTTTATAAAATACATTTTAAAATAAATCACCAAAAATAACAAGATCCACCACCGTTGAGAAACCAAACTAAAACCTCGCTGAGCTCAGCAATTAGTAACGTACATTAAAAATTTCACTTTTCTGCCGACAGTTGCACTTTTCGACGGAAACTAACCTATTATAGGTTTACTCACATAAATTTTTGGATTAATTTGATGAAAATGCAGGAGTCTCACACAACTTGAAAACGGAATTTCCCCCTGTTTAATGAAGTAGGCACATCTGGAACGGGGATTTCCCCCTTTTGAGAACGAAGTAGTGAATCTATTTAGCACATGTTACGATGAATAGGAGATTCCACAGACTTTCTCTTTTTTTCTACCTTTGGTTGAAATAATGTTGACATATTTTATATCCCACGCAGATCACATCCTGCCGACTATTATTAAGATTTCTGGAAGATTGGTAAAACTATCGTAAGACGTGGCGAGTGGATATTATTACAGTAGCGAACCAAGAAATAGGGCGTGGCCGGTATTGATTTTCTTTATGTCGATGCATCTTTCTCATGTAAAGATCGACGAGGCAGTATGGTACATTAGTAATCCAATTTATTGAATGTCTTGAAACACTTAGGCATATTAATCACGATGAAAATGGACGACGCAACACAGACAAAGAAACTACAACACAAAACAGCTGGCTACATATTTACAGAGAAACGAACGAAGAGAGAGCGATTACACAAGGTTTCGGCTTTTATAGTACGAGTACTTATGACGTAATAACAGCTCTGATTGGATAGAATGGGCGGGATTGGGATGTCTGAGGCAATAAGAGTACTCGATTAAGATTAAAATCAGGGTGTTAGTGTAGAACCAAATAATTAAAAGATTATTGCAGTACTATTAAAAGACATAATTAAAAAGATGCTAGGGGAATTATTATATATATATATATATATATACCTTTTTTCTGAAATACTAATTAAGTCTAACTTTTACATTTTTATGCTGCCTAAGTGAACTTCCTTTAGCTGAATCTTCTTATCAAATGAAAACTCTCATATAATGATAGTTTTGATAAGAAAAATGTGGACTAATGTTTCATACCAGAAAATGAAACAAAATTAAAAATGCAAGAAAGGGCCGTTTGTACAAACTGATAAGAACACAAATCAATTAAAACATTTATATTAATTTAATAATAATTTCAACAAATTTATTTTTCCCTTTGAACTTGTAGCTCTTGCTTCATAATTTTAAGCATTTTCTTCATGTATTTTTCAAATTCCATAAATTTGTTTACTTGTTTTTTTTACTTTCGTACATTCTTCTATAACATCTATCGTAAGTCTTCCATTCTTCTTTTTCTTTTATTTTTTATTTTGCTCCTATAAAAAGAATTAAACACAATACATCTACGTAAACTACCATTGAGACATTCATGTACATAACTTGAAAAACATCTATCTGATCCAGATTATATTACATAAATTTAAGGCATAATTAACGTATTTGTAAAAAAAACTCTTCTATTTACCATTTAACTTTCATTTTCCACAACACGGTCGTGTCTTAAATTAAACACCTTATTTCTCAGAACAGATTTTTCAAATGTAGCAATTCTATTTCCAGCTTATTAAATCATGGTCTTTATTTGTACGATGCCACTCTTTACTTTCCAAAAATCGGAAACATAAACTAAAAAGTTTTGTTTAGCAGTTCTGCAAATAAATATACAGCCAACTCTAATATTTTCTGACCCTGACGAAAGGACAAATGACCGCTCACAAAGCGTGCGAACACAGTCTGGTATTTCCTATGCATAAGCCTGAATAAACCTCATATTTCTTCCATGGATGACTAGGGGGCGTTCAAGTCCATTGAGTTCAATCTTCTTAAGGCTGTCTTCGGTAAAATTACGGATAGCTTGAATTAAACGCGAAGTACATTTTCAGGCAAAAAATTCCTCGATTTCCATAGAAATTTGCAATATTATAACTCATACATTTGCTCACAATATATAGGGTGTTTTTAATAGGTATAGAAGATTAAATTGCAATAAAACAACGATGTATTATTCGATTGACATGCATTTTTTTATTCGAAAGATAATCTTGTGGCATTACATTTTAAATATGATTAAGCAAGACGTAGATTCGTCGAATGGGCCCAAAACAAGATTGCCGTTGTTCCCGATTTTCGTAAGCGAATTTTGTTTAGCGATGAAGAGCACTTCTGGTTGAATGGCTACGTCAACAAACAAAACTGCCGCATTTGGAGTGAAGCTGATCCACAAGTGTATGTCGAAACACCTTATCATCCAGAAAAACTGACTGTTTGGTGCGCTTTATGGGCTGGTGGAATCATTGGTCCGTACTTCTTCAAAAACGATGAAGGCCACAACGTTACAGTCAATGGTGATCGGTATAGAGCCATGATTACTAACTTTTCATTCCTGAATTGAACAATCATGATGTCCAGGAGCTGTGGTTCCAACAAGACGGCGCAACATGTCACACAGCTCGTGCCACAATCGATTTATTGAAAGACACGTTTGGTGACCGCGTAATTTCACGTTTTGTACCTGTGAATTCGCCTCCAAGATCTTGTGATTTAACATCGCTAGACTACTTTCTGTGGGGCTATGTAAAGTCATTGGTCTATGCGAATAAGCCACAAACGCTTGACCATTTGGAAGACAACATTCGGTGTGTTATTGCCGATATACGTCCACAAATGTGGGAAAAGTCATTGACAATTGGACGTCCAGATTGAACTATATCCGAGCCAGCCGTAGCAGTCATATGCCAGAAATCATATTTAAAATATAATGCCACAAGATTATTTTCGAATAAAAAAATTCATGGCAATGGAATAATACATCGTTGTTTTACTGCAATTTAAATTTCTATACCTCTAAAAAAACACCCTATATATATTTTCAAATATTTTATTTAAAAAAAAAAAAGTATTCCATGAATACTTTTTCGTTGTAATACGTGAAGACATAGTTCATTTAACATAACGGTATAGGAGAAAAAACAGAAAACACATTTTATACCAGAAAAAAGGAATCTCACTCAGTTTGAAATGGGAAGTATGACAAAAAATGCTGTTCTCTAAAGGATAGTGAAGCCAGGGTATCATATTAATTTTCATTTCTTTTATATATGAAAAAATGTTCCAAATTTGGGTCCTATTATTTAACATTAACCGAAGACAGCCTTAAAAGGGATAATTCGCTAAACGAAAGATGTCCAGTAGGGTTCCTCAGCACCAGTCATGTTGAATAAATCGGTTTTCTCATTACCATCAATCCACACGTTGGATGGGACCCACTGAAAATAATACACGATCATAAGCAACATGTGATCAAGAATATTAAGGATATCAAGGCTCGCCTGGTCTTTGGTCGAACTGGGTCTCTAACTCGTGACATGCCAGCAACGATCCGATTCCTTGACCACTAGGCTACATCTGCCATCCTTCTGATAGCAATAAGCTCGGATATAGAAAATGAACAAAAATTTGTCTTATTGTTCTTGACTCTGGTAGAAGTAAGGAAGTGCTATACTCTAAGGATTTCCGTGACAGAGATGTTTACTTCAAGTACATGTGGAATAACATTATGAAATTGACAAACGATTGCAAAAATCAATGGTATGACCAGTCTATTGACATCGAAACCGTAAGCAGTATAAAACATTAAAGAAACAACAAATTTAAGAAAACATGCACGATAATGGTTTTGTTAGCATTCTAGCTAATTGTAGGATAATAATTTGCATGACATATAAAAGAGGGAGAGTACAAGCAACGCAATTAACTTGTATGTAATATAATAATTTTTAGTTTTCTTATTTTTAAAAGAAACTTAGATGAGATCGCTAAAATTGTGTCTGACATTAAAACGCAATTAACTTGTTTTGTGGAGTTTTAATTTGCATAAATAAAAAAGAGGGAGAGTACAAGCGAACGCAATTGTAACTTGTATGTAATATAATAATTTTTAGTTTTTCTTTATTTTAAAAGAAACTTAGATGAGATCTTTACTAAAATTGTGTCTGACATTTTAATCACCTCAGATCTAAATCTCTGCTGTTAAAAGATTTAAATTTAAAGAATAGAGAACTTTACTTGTAGAGCTTTTAAAACATCTAAAAAAATTAACATCCAGAGAAAACATTCCACTCACGACGACGAGATTAAAGTGTATAAACAATGTACAATGTCCTTTATAAAAAAGAACAGAAAACTAAATTTACATAAGAAAAATGTAATAAACATATTGCGTGCTCCACTCTTCTTCCTTTTAAGTTTTGTATACGAATCTTACGGTAAAAATAGAATGTAAACAACCTTGAGTATGATATAATATGCGCGAGATATTTTGGTCGTTTTTTTTTTTTCGCATGAGTGATGCCAGTTTAAAAAAGCCATAGCCCATAGTCCTTGCTCATGCCGATGATGTAAAATCATTTCTCGTACAAACACTCTTTTCAGAGGCATATCTACTACTTAAAAGTCAGCTGAAAACTTGCATTTAATCATTAATGAAATCAAAACTAAATGCATACCATTTACAAACACTTTATTAGTATTTAATAATCTGCTAAACGAAAATTAAAAGTCTAAAGTGGTTGATAATTTTGACTATTTGGGCTCGAAAATTAACTTTTCTAAAAGCGAGATTAACTCAAATTAAAAGATGCATTATTGCTGTAATCTCCTTCATGGTCAAAATTCCCTTTGTATTCGCTGTCTTCAATAAGAGAGAAAAGAGTGAAGCCAAAATTAATTACTAGACATACACAAATTACGCTATGTAAAACAATCATCAGGCCCGTAGCATCTTTTATCTTATTGGAAACGGGCTATCTATCTTTTTGAGCGTCACGTTCATAGAGATGTATCTTTAGTGGGGAAGTTGAGAGAAGGGCTTCTATATAAAAACAACGAAATAATTTTTGAATTATACAAGCTATTTAAAAAGTAGTTGTCATTAAATACATCAAGATTGGTGGTTTAATATTTGAGGCCTTTTCTCCTGCATGGACCAGTCATTCTTGACGTTCAAAATTTTCAAGTAAAAATCTATTGGAACTAGATCTAGGGGGTAGGCTGAAAATTGAAATTTTTCTGTTTGAGTGGAGGAAGATTTTAAAGTTTTAAAAAAAGTAACTTGTGGGTGAGGGGAATATTAACGTCGCACTGTTCAGCTACACGAAGTTTTGGCGACAGACGCCTCGTAATTTTGTACCATGGTCAAGTGACGAACGACACCTGCGCTGCCTCCCATTCCTAACTACCACCACACCAAAAAGTAACTTATTGGAGAAATAATAACTGGCAGGAGGCCTGAATGGCAGAGGTTGCTTGGCGAGGCTTTGGCCACACCCAGGGCTGTAGATCATTGTCCTCACGTTACCAGAAGATTTGGAGATCAGGATTGCAACATAAGTGTTGCCTTCAACGTCATTTGATCAAGATTCAGAATGTTTGTCCTTTGCTACAACCCCATTGCTTAAAATTGTGTTGTTAATCGACAATCATTTGTTCAGTCAGAGGTTTAATTGCTTCAGGATAAGGTGTTCTATTTAAATTTCCTCAGATATTTTAATCACTATGAAAGCCAGTGAGGTGTGTTAAATGTTTTTATTAGTATCTTTATTTTGTGATGTACTGCGTAAAATAGTTTCAGTAGAAATTTTAAAAAGTGTGTCATCCGTTACTTTTAAAAACATAATGGGTCACTGAAAGTCCTGTTGGGAAAATTTTTATCATTTTTGTATCCCCACTTTCTACAGGTAGCGCTATCAATTTAAACATAGAATTTATATGTTACAGTACTAAAGACCTGCAACAGTTTTCTATATGGTACTGATAGATCTTGATGGCGAAGTCATTTTTTGATTGAAAATTGATGGAATTTTAAAGTTTTTTTAAGCATTCTTAGGGAAAGTATAATATGTGAAATGATAAAGGTAGTGACGAGCAATATTTTGATACATTAAATTTATTTTTTTCTTTATTATTGTCTGAGAAAAGTTTCTATTTCTATTTTTCACATGCTTAATACATGAATCTTATAAAGGTCATTCTGAAACGTATTTCAGAAAACATTATATTTTGTAGAATATATTTTTAAATTTTGAAATTAACTGAATTGAAAAGCTATTTTATTATATGACATCATTTTAATAACGTATACGCCTATTACCTTTATATACAGGAAGTAAAATAAGGTTCCTTTACTTTTGGAAAAGTACTGAGAAACTTTTATCTCTATATGGAATTTGTGCTGTAGCATTCAATAGCCCATTTTTTATCCAATATGAGGCGATAGGTTTGGCGAAAACGTTACCCAAAAATACAGCCAATATAGGTTCTGAATCAAATCCATCCAGTTCCAAGCGATGAAGTGTCTGAGACTAGAGATGATTTAGAACACTTGGAATTGGCTAAAGGAGAGAAAGATGAAGAAAGTAAAAAGTCAAAAGATGAATCTGCTCGGAGGGAAGAAACTGGTTCACCCAGTCGAAGGACAAGCTCTTCAGAGAACGCCAGAGCCAAAACCCGGCACGAGTGGACACACAAATGCCCTTTAATCCCGAAGATGACTCCCAAAGTGAGAGTGTGACCACCAGAGCTGAGATGCGATCATTACCTTCTCGGGATAAAGGGAAAATGTGGCAGGTACAAAGGAGGCCAGAATCATGATTTTGCTAAGATGCCTCACAAGATGTAGTGGATTATTTCATGGGGAGATGATCGCGTTCAGAGAATCGACCCCCTCTGGAGAAGAAGGGAATACGTATCGAATATTCAAATCTGTACTCAAACGGCCGGGGCTGAAGCTCTACCGGAGAAGGCGTGTACCACGATGCACAATCAAGTGTGGCCGGAAGCCTTCTGCTTCTCTGTATGCACGATGCAGTGGAATCTCAGACTGCAGATCATTCGGATTCTAATAGCCTTGGTGGGTTGTCGTCTTTAACATCAAGTGAACCTACTGGTGTAACTACTGCATCAACTCCGACTGAAGAACAAGGTAATGATGCATACATAAAAGGATTAGAACGAGAAGCTAGAGAACGTGGCAGCCCACCATCTACCTCGTCTGGAATAGCATCCACAGATCCTTCGCAGGTGAGTGATGGTTTAGAGTGGATGGATGTAGGAGAACGCTTACATATGCCACGACAGCCTAGACAGGATGATGTTCCTGTTATGAGGGATATCGTTCATTCTTCAAGTGAACGCGCTTCTGAAGAACAAGGGCATGAAAAGTACATGGAGGAACTTAATAAGGAAGCTCGTCAGCGAAATTATGACAAGAGTTCATCGGATGCTAGCTTTGGCGAAAATGGTGCTGAGGATAACTTTCAGAAATGGGTGGATAAGGAAAAATAACAAAAAGTGGGAACGCGTCTGAGAAAGTCGGTGGCGACGCGGAGCTCCCTAAAAGTGACGATGGCTCTGAAAAACTCATTTCACCTTTAGAAGGATGCGAGCGACAAGCCAGAGAAACTAGTGAACCTTCAAGCTCCTCTTCCAAAATTGGTTCGGGGAATCTTCGAAAAACAGGTAAATCTGAAAAATGGTTGAATGCCGGAAAAAATATTACTTCTTTCGACGACTCGGAAAAACGTGAAGAAAAAAAGTCTAGCTTTGCAAAGGATGTCGAATGCAGCATTAAGGATCAAAAACCAGGTCCTCAGCTTAAGGTAAAAATTTCTACTACTGAAGAAGAAACGGTTGAGCCATTTGGAATTGAAGAACCTGTACCCACTACTGATCCAACCTTAAAAGAATCTGAAATGTCTCCAAAACAAATGGAAGTTGGATCACCTGTGGAACCGGAATTTGTCGCAGAGAAGCGTGATGTTCCTCTCAAAAATGTTCCTATATTACAATCGGATCCTTCAGGTGTAAAAACTCCTGATCTAGAAACGACAAATCTACATGGAAACGAAACTGTACAAAGTACCTCTAGGCATGGTAGGGAAAGTGAATTAACGCCTGTACATTCTCGTGCCTCTCATTCGGAGCCTTCAAATATTAAGGTTGGTAATACCGACACTACAGTTTCTAGTACTGTAGATCCAATGAGTTCTACCATTTTAGAACTTGGCCATGATATCAAAGGCTCAACAGAATGTATAGAATTGGATGAAGCTTCGAAGACTGACGGAACCAGAAAATCATGGCAAAAATCGGGTTCCCTCTATCAACTGCAGCATACCACTGTATCAAGCATGGACTCTACTGAAGAGGAAAGAGCTGCAACATCTGGAATTGAAGAGCCTATAACCGATGTCGAAATCGCAAAGTCTCCAGAAGAAATGGATGTTTCTTTTCCCAGTCCAGGCACCATTGATCCAGAAAGGGATATATTGCACGAAATGGATACAATGCAAAGTGCACCTGAACATGGTTTGGCAAGTAAATTTCAATCGGAAGAGTCTCGTAAGGAACCTTCAGATGCTTCCGACTTTAAGGATGGAAGACCGGACTCGAGACTATCTAGTTCTTCTGCGGAACCATTTAGCACTTCCTCTGAATTTAGCCATGGTCTTGGAAGTTCAATCGAATCTTCGGAGTCTGAAGGTACTACAATGCTCCGAAGTGCCCCAAAATCTTCTCCAAAACAATGTTCTCAGCATAAGATACAGTATGCGACAATTGCTCGAATCGAAACAATTGAAGAAGAAACGGTTGCCATGTTTGAAACGGAATATGAACGCAATGTTGAACATCAAATTAAAGATTCTGGAATGTCATCTGGGCAAATGGAAATAGGATCTCCTGTTGAACGGGAATTTGCTCCAGAGAGTACAGAGAAGGATAAAACGGTGAGAGTTCAGTCGGAGAGTTCTGCTCCAGAGAGATCCCTTTCTGGATCTGAAACTAAAAGACCTTCAATCTCAATACCTGTTTCAAAGTCAGAAAAGCAGTCGAGTAAACCAGAGCGAAAACAAGCTACATCTGCTATGGCTACCGGTGCATCTAAAAGTGGGAAAAGATCAAGAAAAAAGGCTAGAATTGACAAGGACAAAAAGATCAAACATCCTGCATCACCAAAGAAACGGGTTCGAAGACGCAGCTCGGGATCTGTTTCTGAATCTACGGGTGAGTTGTCGGGTTCCGGAACAGATTCTGATTATTCAGTAGGAAACTAAAATAACATTTTCAATAACCAACGCTCAATCTCGTGCAAAGTTCCGCAAGTATATAACGTTGTCGAAACCAATTTCAGATAGCCGGAAGTCTCATTTTTCCAAAACTTCTGTAATTTAAAGAAATCGATAATATAAGGAGAATTGGCTTGTCGTATAACTCGACGTTAAGCCTTATGGTGGAAATAACTTATTTACCCTAGGAGAAACTTGCGAAATACTTTTGGATTATCAGTTATATTAAGGCCAGTTTAATTGTTATATTAATGTTAGAAACGAAAATGTTAGTTTGGATAAACTGTTATATTAATGTTTACATTTTATCTTGATGTATTGAGCTTTATTCTATGTTCTCATTTAGACGCAAGCTAATTGACCAAGAACAATGTAGTCTTTTATCCATGTACTTGGAACATTTTTAATCGTATTTTATAGCTCTTTTTTATAGCAGTAAATTTGTTTCGTATATTTTTGACGATGTGAATACTATTTTTGATATTTATAATTGTATTTAAATAAATTTTTCTCGTCTTTGTAGAATATATACGACTTAATTTCTCGTACATGCACTTTTAGACCCTCTTTTAAAATCAATGGGTAAAAACACGTTTATGGTAATCTATTAACTTCATGATTCTGTGACTGCAGCTAACTAGGCGTCAATCTGGATTCATTTAGTCTCGTCTGAAACGATATTTAAATAAAATTTTAGTCTAGAGCTTTTTGAAGAATTTAAAGGTCTAGTTTAAATGTAGTTATTTCTGTTAGCATTAATTTCCTAAAGTATGTGTTCTTTTAGAGTGTATATAGAACTTTAAATTGCAATAAAAACAACGATGTATTCGATTGACATGAATTTTTTTGTCTGAAAGATAATCTTGTGGTGCATTTTCATTTTAAATCCGATTTCTGGCATATGACTGCCAACGGCTGGCTCGGATGTAGTCAATCTGGTCCAATTTTCGATGACTTTTTCCAACATTTGTGGCCGTATATCGGCAATAACATCATGAATGTTATCTTCCAAATGGTGAAGCGTTTGTGGCATATCCGCATATACAATGACTTTACATAGCCCCACAGAAATAGTCTAGAGGTGTTAAATCGCAAAAGATCTTGGAGGCTAATCACAGGTCCAAAACGCCAGGAATTAGGCGGTTCACCAACGTGTCTTCAATAAACACCGATTGTGGCACGAGCTGTGTAACATGTTGCGCCGTCATGTTGGATCCACAGCTTCTGGACATCCTGATTATTCAATCCAGGATTATAAA